>PVIW01000164.1:39252-185520 GCA_004026585.1 Noctilio leporinus
GGGGGGGGGGGGGGGGGGGGGGGGGGGACCGGGGCCGAGGACCAGGCCAGCATGTGAGAGCGCAGCCCACCCGCAATGCCGCAATGCATGCAGGGCACTGAGTCCCCATAGGACCCACTACCCAACTTATCTACAAATGGCTTGTGTCAATGGAAAGCAGGTTGTGAACAGAACTGGCCCCAAAAAAGTATCCTTCCTTCAGCCTGGCCCACACGCAGGGGGTTCATGGCCGCATGCTGTCTGATCTGGAAGTAAAGATCCTGAAGGAGGGGTTCTTCTCAGAAAGCAAATGGCTTAAGCCCTCTTCAAGTGAAGATGTGGTATTGACAACTGCTGGCCCATTCCCCTTTCCTGCCCTCTTTTCCTAAGAGAACACGAAAGGTGAAAAGAAATGCTTGGAAGTGCAGTAGATAAGTCATGTGTCTCACAAAGTGGGGGTTTGGGACACTGATTCCAGCATGGGGGGCTGGCATCTCTGATGCCCATGGCAGCCCCAGGAGCTAGAAATGCTCGTCCCCATTTCACAGAAGAGCAAACTGAGCCCAAAAGGGAACTCAACCTGAGAAGGCAGGTGCCAGTTCACAGAGCAGCAGCCACTCAGGCCCCTTGTTTGGGCTGGAAGGTGTCAGGGCACAGCTGTGGCTGGATACACAGTTGGGGTGGGGTGGGGAGGGGAGGAAGCAGGGAAGCCTCTGGCAGGGTTGGACCATGGCGCCTAACTGACTGCACCCCACTGGGCATAGAGACAAAAGCTGTTTGGAACCCAGATCAGTAGATTTATGCAAGAGATGGGGAGATACCAGGGTTTGGCCAGAAGAACCAATGGCAAGCCAAGATGCAGGCGGGGGCAGGGGTGTGGTCAGGAGAATTCAGTGAGGGTTTGGGACACGGTGGAAACAAACCAGGATTATCCCAGCTAACTGAAACAACTGTCCCCTGGGCTGCAGGTCTGAGTGGGGCAGAAGAAGGGGCCTTAGACTCAGGACAATAGCGCCCTTTTCTTATATAACAACGTGCTAGTTATTTATCACCCAATTCTGGGTATCTCCCTAGCTCTGCTGCTTTCACCTGGAAATCGCTCTTTCCTTAATGCATCAAGGCCTACAGCCCAGGGACATCTGCGTGGGCTCCCCTGGGATGGGCCCCATCTGGGCAGCAAAGCTTTCCTTTACCAGTCCCCTCCCTTCCTGTGTCCATGGAGAGAGTGTCTGGAGGAATCAAATTAATGTTTTTAATTAATACTTGGAAAAAGTACCCAAAGCCAGTTGTTTTATTTTCGAAGCCAGATATATTTGGGTTTAAAGAGAAGTCACTACAAAAGAAACTGACGTGGCTGCTGAAGATCCTGGTGCCTTCTGTTTGTCCCTCTGATTCACAGAAGACACCGTCAAAGACCCCCCTGAGTAAATAGGGCACAGAGACCCCAGGTCCAGAAATGTGAGCTAGACAGAGGCTGCCAAAACTGCTGGACTTGGATAAGGTGCCGGCCTGCGAACCCAAAAGTCACAGGTTCGATTCCCCCGCCAGGGCACATAACCAGGTTGCAAACCAGGTCTCCAGTCAGGTCTGTGGCTGGAGGCAGGTGAAAAGCAGCCATACATTGATGTCCCTCTCCCTCTCTGCCTCTCTCCTTTCCCCTCTTTCTAGAAATGATGAAATAAAATCTTTAAAAAAAAAAACAAAAAAAAACTGCTGGACTTGGGCACTGTACCGGGCGTTAAGATACCACTGCTGTTCCAAGAGGGAGCCCCCTCTAAAACACGGGGTTTCCCTGGAACCCTGGCTTCCTCAGGCCATGGTGAGCCCAGGGGGACAGCCAAGAGCCACAGCACCAGTCCCAATGACTTTCAACCTCCCACAATGATTGTGGTGACAGCGCTGTGATGACCATAGCTGCTCTTCCTGAATACGACTGCACCACCAGGCCCTGAGCGCTAGTTAACATGCAGCTGGTGCTCTTGCTATCCCCGTTTTTTGGATGAAGAAGTGACAGCTCACAAAGGCAAAGCCACCCACCCAGGTCTCACAGATGCTGGGAACAGAAGCCAGGACCGCAACATAGGCTACCTAACCCCACACTTGTGCTCCTAACGACATAAATGCACAGGCGCAGCCGCTGGCTTCCAACCACTCCCAGCTCTGCGACTGGAAGCCTCACTTGTCTTTCACGGACGTGCCGAGGTAGCAGGGGAGGACACCAGGTATCTCTGACTTTTTATTACACTTCAAAAGAAGTTCTGGCTCCTTCAGGCCTGAAGATATGGGACCAGTTCCCGGGAAGTAGTCAGAGAGTCTGGTTTATACCATGTAAAGATAACATAATTTGGAACAAGTAAAGAAATCTGAGTTTGGACTGAAATGGTAGGACATTTGGGATTTATGTTAATCTCAGGCGTCATTATGCCCTTGGGACCTGATCACCTCTCAAAACAGCTACCCCGAATACCATCACCCTGGGGGTTAGAATTTCAACACAGGAATGGGGGAGGGAGATGGGCACATCTATAGCGCATAGACTGGAATGTTATTCAGTGCCAGAAAGGAATGAGATTCTGACACATGCTGCACTATGGATGACCTTGAGGATATTATGCTAATGTGCTAATGAAATAAACCTGATATAAAAGAACAAAAATTGTGTGAGTCCACTCATATGAAGTACCTAGGATAGTTAATCTATAGACACAGGAAACAGAATGGTGGCTGCCAGGGGCTGGGGGAGGGGAAAGAGGAACAGAGTTTCATTTAGAGAAAATTTAAGAATTCTAGACATGGACGGTGGGGACAGGTGCTCCATGTGAATGTGATTAATGCCACTGGACTGTACACTTAAAAAGTTAAAAAGGTAGATTTTGGGTAAGACATATTCTACTGCAAGGGGAAAAATGTGAACAGGGTCGATAAACTAACAGGTCACCAATATCCACTTTGGTGCAATGTTAAGGTTTGCAAATGATCAGTTTTGAGCTAGCCAGGAACCTAAATAGAGCTAAGCATTTGCATATAATTTCACATAACTCGTCAAAATAAAGTACTGGGGAGACCATTAGGTAGGAATTTATCAGAGAAGGCATTAGATGCCACATGAAACAGAATTGAAGAGGAAAAAAAAATTCTTCAAAGGGTAGGACCTTGGTGCTGGACAGCACCCCAGTGAGAGAGGATTGGAATTTAGCTCCAAGTAAGGACACCTCACAGGAAAAATCTGCTCAGGATGCAGCCCTGTGGATTCTCTCTGCTCACACATTCTCTTTCAGATTGGAAGTGGAAAGACAACCATGAGAAAATAAGTGTGAAATCCAGTTTTTAAAAACCATTTAACATGTTTTCAATGTCAAACCTAAAAACCACAAGGCACATTCAGAAAAGTTTAGCCTCTCTCTCCCTATGCGCACTGGCTTCCTTCCCGGGTTGTGTTGCTTTCTTTGGATTTTGTTTTGGTTTCATGTGTTCTTCCAATACTAGATTCAGTTTGATTTGTCTGTGGGTTCCAGTTCCAGCCTGAGCATCTTTCCCGCAGAGAGTGGTCGGGAGCAGGGTGCAACAGAGCTCACCTCAACTCCTCCTGGAGTCAGTAAGTGTACCCTGGACCCCAGCAACACCCACTGGCTTCCTTCCATTACAGGACACATTTAACTTGGCACCAACTCTGTGCCAGGCCCGAGATGTTCAAAATGAGTTGGTTTTCATTCTTTCTGTTTAGGAGATGATGATTCTAATGATAAACCTATTGAAAATAAAGCAAAGCAAAATAACCAACCAAAATGAAGGGTAGTTTTTCGAAAGAACAGGTTGGAGGGTCTCACTCTAGGCCAGCTCCAGGGTCCCCTATGAAACCTTTCCTGACTTGCCCACACAGAGCTATTTGCCCCTCCCCTACACACTTTATGCAGGAGACGATTAACAATAACCACGTGACAATATAACTACTTATGTGTCTGGCTCCCCAAACTGCAGGCATAATGGGGCCAGAAACATGTTACATTTCTTTCTGATGAATAAGAGAATAATTTTGTAGAATCCAGCCCTGGCCGGTGTGGTTCAGCGGTTGAGGACTGCCTGTGAATGAAAAGGTCACTGGTTCGATTCCCAAACAGAGCACATGCCTGGGTTGCAGGCTGGGTTCTGGTTAGGGGGAGGGTATACTACAGGCAATCAATCAATATTTCTCTCTCCCTTCCCCTCTCACTAAAAATAAATAAATAAAATATTTTTTAAAAAAGAGTCCAGCACAGAGGAGGTGCCTTCGGATGTTTGAATAAATAAATGAATGATACTGAACTATGTAAAAATGCACTCCTACAATTCCAGCAATAGGCTATAGATCTGTTTATGCATTTACTTCCCACCTCTTTCCAGTGATATGAAATTGGTGTTATTTTGTTTGTAAAGAAATGCCAGAACAAGTAAGCTAAGTGCAAATATAGAAGTTGACATTAAAAAGAACACCTGCCCACACGGCTGGTGTGGCTCAGTGATTGGAGCTGGCCTGCAAACCCAAAGGTTGCTGGTTCGATTCCCAGCCAGGGCACATAACCAGGTTGCAAGTCAGGTCTCCAGCCAGATCCGTGGCTGGAGGCAGGTGAAAGACAACCATACATTGATGTTTCTCTCCTTCTCTACCTCTCTCCCTTTCTCCCTCTGGAAATTATAAATAAAATCTTTTAAAAATATACAATTGCTACCCTAAAAACAGGTTCATGTGTGATAATAAGGCAAGACTGTGAACGAGAATTAACGAAGACAGTAAACAACAACCTTCTCTCCCATACTGAAATTTCCAGAAACAGAGTTACAGAAATTAAACATTTGCAGGGGGAAAAATTATACAATCACAAAGAAGAGAAAACAAAAGAGACTATATGAATAACTAATAAGAAGCTGAGGGGGAAAATGTGGTTTCTATATATGTGAAATATAATGGTTGCAATAAACTCAATATGTATGTTAAACAGCAAGTTATACAAAGCTGAAAAGAGAATCAATGAACTGGAACATATATACAAAGATATCACCAAAAATGCAATATGGTAAGGCATGGTATGAGTACAAATGAGACTACACAACACCAAAGACAAATAGCAGATTTAAAAGTATCCACAGAAATAAAGACAGATTAAAAAAGAAAAGAAGAAAGAAAGAAAGAAAAGAAAGAAAGGAAAAAAGAAATAAAGGCAGCTAACTTTTATAGGAATGACTTTTAAAATCACAGTAGACTTTCCAATACAACCATCGGAAGCCAACAAGGGCTGAAGTACCTTTAAATGTTAACAAAAAATAACTGATGGTCTAAAATTGAGTGTTCAGAAAAAAAAAATCAAGCCACACACGTAAGATCTGTACATCTTACTGTTTATTAAGTTTACTTCAATAAAAAATGAGAACAGTAGTGGAATGTGTATACTATAATGTTAGAGAGGAAACAGATTTAAAAAGAGGATATAAACAACAAAATAAGATAAACAAAAGGTAAGAACTAGAAAAGAAATGCCTAGAAAAAGTAAGATAAGGAGACATCTTATAAAAAGACCAAAGAGGGTGGGAAGGGGGACAGAGGGGAGCAAAAGGGGGATGGATGTAATACAACAACAATAAAATTTTAAAAACAACAACAACAAACAAGCCCAAATATATCAGTAATTACTACATATATAGGCTGACTAAACGTATTAGTTAAAAGAAACAGATTGACAACAGTTGAGTAAAAAGTTATGCCTCAAGCATATGAACATGGAAATGTTAAAAGCAAAAAACTAGGAAAAGATAAATACTTGACAAATCAGCAAAACAAAAACAACAGAACACTGCAGAACAAATATCAATCTTCTCAGAGAGATAAGAAAAATGTATTCACAGAACAGGGAAGAGATCTAGTCTAGTCTACGTTTTCCAATTATACCAAAAAGAAACAGTAAGTTTCTTCTAAGAAACGCTGATGTAAACAAATAAAAGATGCTATTTAAATTTACAGAATAAAGAAAGCACTTGGTATAGAAAAGGGGGGGCGGAGTAGTTTTATAGTGGCGAAACTAGACACACATGACCTCAATCAGGTGATCAAGGTCAACACCTGCATCAAGAAGTCACATCCAGAGCTTGCGTCCTCAGTATAACAGCAGGAGAGAGGTCCTGCACCTCTGAGGCCTCCTCCTAAAGAACCCACCACCCCAGTCTCACCATGAGAAAACCATCACATCAACCACAATCACAGTCCTTTCCACCAGAACACCCGGCCTGTCCTCCTCAAGACTGTCAGGGTCATCAAAATAAGGGAGCCTAAGATTCCGTCACAGCCAAGGAGCCTAAGGAGGCAGGACAACCAAATGTCATATGGTCTCATAGCTGGGATCTTGGACCACAGAAAGGACATTAGGTGGCATCTGAGGAAATATTAACAAAGTATGGCTCCTGGTGGGCATGTGGGCCATTTTTGCATTTGGACTCAAAGTGCTTCCTGCAGGTTAGGCGATCTGTGTGGCACCTGATGTAAAGCTGCCTCTCTCAATAGTAATGACAACCTTCTAAGGCATAAGCTGCTCCATACAGACCTGAGCAGAATCTTGAAAAGCCCGGACATCCAAGGAGCTCTCTGAGCACCAGGCAAGAAGATCTATCTCAGGGTCCTGAAGAAGAATGCACCGAAAAACCTGAGAACTGTGTTGAAGCTAAACCGTAACCAAAGACCAGGCACTGGAACACCATTCTTCACCAGCCAGACCACAAGCTCTGGTTGGGTAAAGCAGTGGCTGCACTAGAAGCCAAATCAGATGAGAAGGGGGTTCCAGGCAAGAAGCCTGTGGCAGAGAAGGAAGAAAGAAGGCATTGGCACCATGAAGCAGAAGAAGCCTTTGTGGGGGAAAAAAGGCTGCAGCTACCGAGAGCCCAGCAGCTGAGGAGCCCTCAGAAAAGAAAGCCACCACAGAAGAAGCCTGCGGCATCAACTTTAATTTGTTTATTTCATAAAAATCAAATCACTGTGGACAGCTCATTTTGAACAAAAACCTGATCAAAGGGAGTAAGAAACATGAAAAAAAATTAAAATAACAAAGAACTTTTTGAAATTAAAAGCATAATAGACTCAATAAAAGGGTTAGAATATAGAGTTAAGATAACATGCCAGAGCAAAAATAAAAGCAGAGTAAAAGAAGAACAGTAAAGATAAGGAAATTAGATGGCAGTCTAACATCCAAACAATAAGACTTTCAGGAAGAAAAATCAGAGAAAAGAGGAGAATTCATCCTCAAAACAAAGAAAATTTCCTAGAACCAAAGGACATACATTTCCAAACTCAAAGGACCCACTTAATACCCAGTATAATAGGTTCCTTTTGAATAATGAGGACAAAGAAAACCACAGGAGCTTTTAACTTCCCAAGAACACCAAAAACAAAGACAATGGGGTGATTCATTCAGAATTCTGAAGGAATATTCTTTCTTATCTAGCATTCTATACCCAGCCAAATTACCAATAAAATGTCTGAAGAACATAACAATATTTTCAAACATAGAAGATGTGAAAATACTACTTTTTGAAAAATTCACCTTAGGATAGTAGACTTACTGGGGGAATCACTTTATAAGTTTTATAAATGTCTAACCACTATGCTGTACATCCAAAACTAACATAACATTAAACATTAGCTATAATTGAAAAAAAAAACAAAACCTTTTATGCACCTACTGAAGGTTGTTCTCCACCAAAATGAGAGGGCAAACTAAGCAAGAAATTGATATGGAATCCCAAAAACAGAAAATGCAATACAGGGGAAAAGATAAGGAGCCCTCCAAATTAAAGATGCCATTATCTGGGATAATGACAGTTTAACCAAGTACGAAGGGCAACCCATCCAGACTGTAGCCACGCACCTGAGCTGTGGATGCAGGTCAGGCCATCGCCAGGCCTGCCCTGTGGCACCAGGTAACCTGAGAAACTCCTACAGGATGTGCTCCACCAAAGCAATGACATAATTGAGGAAAGGGAAAGAGCTGAGATCCAAATGAGTAAGAAAAGAGACTGTCACCTGAAGATAGTGGGTAAGAATGAGCAAAAAGCACATACCAGACAAATGAAGCAGACATAATCCCAAGCAAATGAATTTCAAGCAAGACAAAATGAAACCCAAATACATTCTGAATGTTGAATAATATTTGCATAGACTCAATGACATAATGCTAAATATTGATTTAGGTAAAATTACATATAAAAGCACATAAAAATATGTGAGATATGCAAACTAAAATCACAATGCCACTGCACACCTGTGGGAATGGCTAAAGTAAAAGCTGAGCATTCCAAGTGTTTAGCAAGGATTTGGAATGAATGGACCGTTCAAACATTGCAGATGTGGAAAACTTTGAACAGTAGTTTGGCAGTTTCTTAAAAATTAATCTTACAAGTATAATATTATCAGCTATTCTGTTCCAAGGTATTTACTCTCAACAGGAATGAAAACACATTCCGTACAAAGATCTATCCACAACTGCTCATAGCAGCTTTATGTGGAACAGTTTCAAGTGGAAACACCCCCAATGTCTGTCAACAACTGAATGGACAGAGTGTGTTACAGACCTGTGATGGGTGGGATGGACTGGTACTCAGCAAGGAAAAAGAATGAACTACTGATACATGGTACAACATGGAAGAATTCAAAACAGCAATGCTGAATGAAGGAAATTGGTCCAAACAATAGCATGTTCTGCATGATTACATTTATATAGAAATCCCAGAAATCCATGCTGATGGTAATAGAAAGCCATTCAGTGGTAGCCGAGACATGGAGAGAAGGTAGGAGGAAGGGTCACCAAAGGACAGGGAGAAACCTTTGGATGATGTGTTCATTTTTTTTATTGTGGTGACGGTTTCACAAGTGTGTGTGTGTATAAGTTTTGTCATATATATATAAATACTTATCAAATTGTACACTTTAGATGCCTTTTTATATATGTCAATTTATATAGACTTCCATGAAGCTGTTTAAAAAGATGAAATTGGATGTTATATGTAAAATAATTCTATATAAAACATAGGAAGACTCATGGGGAGAGAAGGCAGACCAGCCAGGGACCTCAGGGCTCAGGACCCTACCCCATAACATATACCAAAGTCAATTCCAAGTGGATTAAGAACTTAACTATGAGAAGCAAAAACACTAAAAATTTTAAAAGGAACTATGGGAAATTATCTTTCTAAACTTAGGAAAAGAATTATTTCCTAAACAAAAAACAAAACCACTAGCACTAAAAAGAATAAAACAAAGACTGGTAAGTGCAACTATATTAAAGTTTAGAACATCTGACAAAAGAAAAGGAAAAAACAAAAACAAAAAAACCAGATGTCAAAAGCACCAGAAAGAAATGTTTTAAAGCCATAAACTAAGAAATAATCTTTTCAAAGGTGTGACACTTGACCAAGAGTCCATATTCAGAATACATGAAGAACACCCACGAGCCAGCAAGTTTCCACTTTTAGGGAGATGAAGTAAACATATGTTGTCCTATTTCTTCCACTAAGCTCACTAAAAAGTCCTAGACATTACATGTAAAATAATTCTGTATAAAACATAAGAAGACTCGTGGAGAGAGAAGGCAGACCAGCAAGGGACCTCAGGGCCTAGGACCCAGCGGGCAGTCCTTGCCTTTTCTTTCTGCCTCACCTACCCCAGACTGGGAGCCTGGAAATGACAAAGGGGCACAGACCCAAACCACCCCAGAGAAAGCCACAGGGGCCTCCTGGTGTGGCAGAATGGTTAGACAATCACCTCGTTATTCCAGCCAAACTCCATAGGGAAAATGGTGACTCTCCTCTCACCTGCCCTCCAGGGCTGAATGGGGAGCCAGATTCCACTCCCGCAAGGACTTCCAGCGAGAAGGCCAGTCATGAGGTGCCACCTGTTTATTGCTGGAGACGGCATGGGGCATCAGGATGCCCGCCCCACTCACCCTTGGTGTCAGCAGAGGCAGAGTGGGGGGACCTGGGCCTCTACCTCCACTGTCAGTGAGGTGGCACTCACCCTTGTGCCTGCGGTGTACAAGAGGTGGTGTTACTACTACTGTTAGTATGGCCACTTTGCAGAAAATGGCCCATGTCAGAAAGCATGAAAAGATGCTCAACGCCATTAGTAATCTGAGATGCCAACTATGACCATCACAGCCCAGGGAGAGAGAACGAGATCAGACAATCAAGGAGAGTTGACAATTTAGGTCAAGGCTATAAGGGTATTGGTTGTACCCTTTTTATTTTCACAGCTTTTCTGTGAATTTGAAGTGATTTTCAAATGAGTTCAAAAACAGAGGGAAAAAGGATACCCTGACCAATGAGGATCAGATGGTTGATCATCATACCTCAAAGCAGAGTCGCCAGTTTGATTCCTAGTCAGTGCACATGCCTGGGTTGGAGGCCAAGTTCTCACATGGGAGCGTGGGAGAGGCACTCAGTCAATGTTTCTCTCCCCATCTTTCTTCCCCTCTTCCCCCTTTCTAAAACTTAATTAATGAATTAATTAATTAATAAGAGGGGAAGGGGATGCTAAAATTCAGGGCAACAGTCACCCAATGAGGGTGACAGAATGGGCCAAGTTAGTGAGGCTGGTGCCAGCTCTCATCTGTGCTCTGACTCTGTCATTATATTTTTATGCTTTATAACTCAGACACTCATTTTGTATGTTATCAAGTGTTATTTCTGAAATGATGGAAAAGAAAAACATCTTATGAACAACATTTCAGGCTGGAACCAACTGAAGCTCTGAAAAGACACTTGATTCCTATCATTTTTTCATTGAAAGGATAAAATGATCCACATTTTTTTTCTGTTCTACATATTCTATTCTACAATTTCCTATACTACTTCCCTTTTCAGATATTTTTGGGTTGGGGCAAGAGAAGCGAATGTGTAAGAAAACTGCTAAGTTGGACAGACAGGTCAATTTGCTGCTCTGGAGTTTTATAATGGTGATTAAGAACATTACCTCCTTTCGGTAACAGAGCCAACCATGGAGTCTGGGATAGAGTCAGCATTGGATGGGCCAGGAAGGCCGACCCAGCAGCCCCGAAGGCAGGCTTTCCTGGGAGGGGGAGGAATCTGGGAACTGGGGAGGATGAGGACAGGCAATGGCCGGGGCCATTGGGGTCCAGGCAAGGAGAAGGGCTGCTCCCTGATGGGGAACAAGGAGCAGGGTCAAAGGATCCGGGCACAGGCATTATAAGGAGACAGCTAAGGGGAGGTGGTCTGGGGGTGCTCCTGGGGGACAGAGAGGTACAGCCCTGGTCGTGGAGGTTCAGGGGCAAAGAGCAAAAAACTGAAGCGATTGCTGGGGGCCAGGCTGCCCCACTGAGTGAAGCAAAGATATCTACGGGGTGAAGCGCCCTGACTGTATCACACGTGCCCCCTCAAGACACGTGCTGCGTTGTCTGCAGGATCTATGCCAATAAAAGGGATGGCCAGGGCCCTGCTCCTGCCACCTGCAGCCTAGCAGGAATGCCCCCTGTGTGGCAGACCTGCTGATTTTTCAAGGAAACTGGAAATCTGAGTTTTAAATGAGCTCTATGGATTTTTCAGCATTGGCTTAAAGCTTTTTAAAACAAAGACAACTACGTAATGGTCACCATTTGATGGCTTCACTAAGTGTACCAGTTTCCTGCTGTAACAAAGCACCACGGTTGGTGTGGCCCATACGGCAGAAACTTCCTCTGTCGAAGGTCTGGGCACTTAGCAGCACGAAAACAAGGTGCCAGCAGGGTTGGTTGGCTTCTGGGGGATGGATGGCAGCTTTGGCATTTCCTGGTGCCTAATCCCGACCTCTGCCTTCGTATTCACGTGCGTGTATCTGTCTCTGTGTCCAAAGCTCTCTGTTTCCATAAGGACGCAGTTGTGTTGGATTAGGGATCACCCTGCTTTACCTCATCTCGCTCATCTGGGACTATTTCCAAATGAGCTTCCGCTCACAGGTATTGGGGGTAGGGCTGCAACGCTTTTTGGGGAGACACAATTCAGCTCCTCAGAGCTGTGACTGAGGCCCCGAGGAGCATGGTGAGGGTCAGGGCCAGACACAGGTGTGCAGCCACTGGGCTTGGACCATGGAAGGACCTACAGCAGCTGAGCCTGACAAGGGCTCACACAACTCCTGGGGCAGTGGCACCACAGACAAGGGCTGGGGGGGCCAGGACGACTGGCAGGCTGTGGCCCCACGCTGAGTCTCACAGCCACCGAGAACCCTCACGTCCCTCAAGTCCACAGGTGTCAGGCAGTGAGGCTTCTGGCAGGACATGCCCACCTGGCCCTGGGCCCATAGCCTATAAAGCACAGGTGAAGCCAGGCCAGCCAATGAAAGAAACAAGCAAACAAACAAAAACAAAGGCCACGAAGCCTGGAGCAGGCCTGAGTGAGCATGCCCCTCCCCAGGATGGAAGCTGTCTGGGGCTGAGCCTGGGGTTCCAGTCCTGGGCCGGGAGGGTTGCCAGCCTGCAGGGGAGACTGACAGTCCCACCAGGCCTCAGGCTGCCAGCCCCACTGCAGCCACACACCGTACATGCGCTCAGGGCCTTGACCAGGAAAGCCAGGGGGCCCAGGGCACATCCTCCAAACAGACGCTAGGATCACAAGAGCCGTGGGAATATCGCTACTGTTCATTGGATGAGCGACCGTCTGGTCCTTTGTGGGTGATGAAGGTGTGGGCAGAAGGAGCCGAGGCTCGGTGGGAGGTGGGAGCGGGGTCTGACTCCAGGCTGGTGTGGGACTGCGGTTGTTCTTGGTGACACTAACGCAATTAAGCACTTCATACTGCTGTTTCCAATCCTCATTAATGATGACATGACTTGACTTCATTTCCAACATTTTACATCTGTAATCCTTCCCTTACAATGCAAACCTTGGTTCTCAAAGACATTAATGTAATTATTTGTGGTTAAATATGTGTATTTGTATATACAATCATTTCAAAACAACAACACCACTTTTATTAGCAAACAAAAGACTACTGAGTGCAGCTGAGGTTTCATTTGTGGTTCTTTTTGTCTCTGTCCCACTTCAATCACACAAGAGGGATCCGAAGTCACGCCAAGCGCTCTCTGTGAGGTTACGCCATTAATTTTGTATACAGAACCGTTGTTGTCAGTTTGTTTTCAATGTTAGGAGATGGCTTTTATTCTTTTTGGTTTAACTTTGGTTTTCAGTTACGTAAAATGTTTACATGGCTCTAAAGCCAACATATGAAATAAGGTACATTGTTTGGTTTGTAAACCTGTGGTTTGGTCTTCTATTGTCTCTTTTTCAGGATATAAGCAAATACGAATATATACATCCATATTTCCCTCCTTTTACTTATATAAAAGGCAGCATACTAGATACAGAGCCTGTACCTGACCTTTTTCAGTTAGCAATGCATCCTGACAATAAACTTCATGGTGATGAACAGACCTTCCTCATTCCCTCTCACAGCCTCATGCCACCCACTGAGCACACGCACCCAGCCAGCTGCCTCTGGGTGGATCCATGGGAAATTCCCCATCCTCAGCTACGAAAATTGTGCCATAAACTATAGCCTTGCTTATGTGTAACTTGATTCTTTTTGAGAAAATTCTGTTTTGAACCCTCACTCTCTCACTGCAGACCCTCAAGTTTCTCATCTGTAAAATGGGGATAACATTTAGCTCACAGTTCAAACAGAATTAACATGCTTTAAAATACTCACCCCAGCCCTGGCTGGTGGCTCAGTGGAAAGGCACTGACCTGCGAACTCAAAGGTCACCGGTTGGATTCCCAGCCAGGGCCCATAACCAGGTTGCAAGCCAGGTCTCCAACCAGGTCCGTAGCTGGAGGCAGGTGAAAGGCAACCATACATTGATGTCTCTCTCCCTCTCTGCCCCTCTCCCATCCCCTCTCTCTGAAAATAATAAAATCTTTTTTTAAAATTAAAAATAAAATAAAATACTCCAGTGCCTGGCAAATACTAACAGTCAATACGTATCTACTGGGTTTTATTTTTCATTTTGTTTTATTTAGCCTAGTACTTCAACAGTTCACTATGTGAAAAGAGAGAGAGAGGTGTAAATATTTAGTTGCTGACGGGGTGCTGAGAGCTACCAGAGGTGGGGAGCACGTCCTATTGGAGCACATGGGGGGTGGGCAGCTCACCTGCTCAGCCTTCAGATCAGAGAGGCTGGAGGTCATGTCTATAGATCTGCCCACTGATCCCTCTCCTTGCGAAAATGATTCCCCAGTTTTTCATTCCCAAAATGGGGAGGTACACTAATACCTCGGCCACAAGGTGAGCACAGGACCTAGGCTTGGCCTCCCAGGAGCTCAGTGATTAACTCAGGGATGGACACATGACCCACTGCACTGATGAGAGCCTGTTCTGGAGCTCACTGGGGGGTGGGGGGAACATTAGAAGAGGCTCTATCATCTTCCACCAGGATGCCGATCTCATGGATCTCATGGTCGGAGCCTGGTGCTGCCATGGGCCAGCCCATAGCTGTAGGGGTCAAAAAAAATAAAATAAAATAAAATAAAAATCAGCACCGAGAGATAGAGGACCCATGCCCAACACTGTCACTTGGACATGAGGATTTCAGTTAGGTGAGGGGGAAGAAATTCCATTTCTTACTAAGCCAGTTTGAATTGGGTTCAAGTTTGCATAAAGTGCAGTGAAGACACACAGAGGGGGGCTAAGGCCTGAGGCCAGGAGACTATGGGGAAAATCAAAGGAAAGACTTTCCAGAAAAAAAAAAAGCATGCGGGGGGGGGGGGAAGTCCTGTGGAAAGTAGCACTCCCTCTGTGCTGTAGCTTTGATTAAAGTTACTGATGCAAATAGCTCAGTCCCTTAGCTGACACTGAAGGCAGGGCTGAGGTGGAAAGGGCCTCACGGGAACATTAATTCCACCAGGAACATTAATTCCACCATGGTTAAGCTGCCGCGGCCATCAGAGGCTCAGCTGCCGCTCTGGAGAATAAAAGCTGAAGTGCTTATTCTGCGGGGTGTAGCAGCAGGGACAGAAAGTAGGTCAGGGGCCTGGCACTGAGAACACATGCTATAAAGAATTTCTTTGCTTTCCTCAAAACAGTCCCAACCTTATATCCTAATATTTCCTAAATAATCCCTGGGTCACATCTCAGACTGTTTATTATTCTGCTGCAGCTGTAGCCAAGCTCCAAGACATTGAACGGGTCCCTCTTCCTTGCTGGGACTCAGTTTCCACATTTGAAGGAGAAGATTGGTCAAGCTCTTTGCTACTCAGTGGGTGGTCTGAAGAAGTCCCTGAGCTGGTTAGACATGCAGAATGTCAGGCGCCACACCCGGCCCACTAAAGTAGAGCCTGCACTTGAATAAGATCCACCCCCCAGTATTGAAGTTTGGGCAGCTGTCCCCTGGGTGACCTCTAAGACCACTTTCAGCTCTGACCTTAACTCTACTGGGCTGTCTCACCTCTACACCACAGCCAAAACTCCAGCCAAGTGGTGCTACCCACTATTTAGGCAGAGCACACTCCCTCCCTGGCCCAGCCCAAGCACAGAGTTTTCTGTGAAGTGGTCCTCCCGTATTCTTTAAAAAAAATAAAATAAAAATTCTCAGACCATTAGTTAGATGACTGATGCTTAGTGACAGCTTGCCTGTTGTTTTTTGTTTATTTGTTTTTCTTTTGAGCCACTATTTAAACCATATATCCTTATTTTTAAAAATGTGTATTATGGCCCTGGCTGGTGTCACAGTGGATAAGGCACCGGCGTGCAAACCCAAAGGTCCCTGGTTCGATTCCCAGTCAGGGCACATAACCAGGTTGCAACCCAGGTCCGTAGCTGGAGGCAGGTGAAAGGCTACCACACATTGATGTCTCTCTCCCTCCCTGCCTCTCTCCCTTTCCCTCTCTCTGAAAATAATAAAATCTTTTTTAAAAGACCTGTATTCTTTTTTTTTTTTTTCAATCCTCAATAGAGGGCATTTTTTTTTTTTTTCATTGCTTTTAGACAGATAGGAAGGGGAGGGGAGTAGAGAGAGAGAAACATTGATGTGAAACATCAGTTGCTTTTCCATACGCACCCTGACCAGGGATCGAACCTGTGACTCTTCAGTCTACAGGACAACACTCCCAACACACTGGGGAAGGCTGTATCTGTATTTTCTTTTTTTTTCAATGTATGGTTGCCTTTCACCTGCCTCCAGCTAAAGATCTGGCTAGAGACCTGGTTTGCAACCTGGCCATGTTGCCGTGGGTGGGAATCAAACCTGGACCTTTGGGTTTGCAGGCCGGAGCCTTATCCACTGTGCCACCATCCAGGGCCTGTATCTGTATTCTTATTAAACTTTCTACATCATCTACTGTAGGAGGATGTAGATGGCTCCCTGAAAGCTCTTGGGAGCAGAGACCATGCCTGCACCTGCCCTAGTGTTCACTGCCCACTGCCCCGTATGGAGATCCTTGGGCCCATGGCAGTTTGCACTGAGGCCCTGTTCCAAACATTCTGTTCCAATCTTTCTGGGCCCTACAATAGTAATGAGAAAAGGCTATCATTATCCATCTTTACTATGAACATAATTAATCTATGTATTCTGTTCCCTGAGGTATTAAATAGGAACTTTTTTTCTTTTTAATGATGGCACCCAATGCTAGAGAGATTGTATTGACACATCATTTCAGAAACACATCCGACCAAATGGTGTTTCCAGACAACCTACCCCTGAGGCTGTGTGCTTCACTTTAATTAAGCAAAAGCAGGAGGGTTTGTATAAAGAGTATATAATAGCAAAAACTTGGACATCATGTAAATGCCAAACAAGGAACTGGGGTAGACCCATCTGATGGACTACTGTGGAACCATTTTAATAATTAGGAAGGTTGCATTCAAACAGAGAAAATGCTTATTCACAGTTAGGTAAGAAAACCAGAATACAAAATAACATATGCTACTGATTATAATTAATATATGTAGCAAGCACTACAAAGGAACAAAGGACTAGAAATTATATATATTTTTTTAAAGGTTTTATTTATTATTTCCAAAGAGAGGGAGGGAGAGAGGCAGAGAGGGAAAGAAACATCAATGTACGGTTGTCTTTTACCTGCCTCCAGCCACAGACCTGGCTGGAGACCTGGCTTGCAACCTGGTTCTGTGCCCTGGCTGGGGAATCGAACCAGCGACCTTTGGGTTCGCAGGCCAGCGCCTTATCCACTGTGCCACCAGCCAGGGCCTAGAAATTATATTTTAAGGTAGTGGATTGGATTTAGTTTCATGTATTCATTTTTCCCCAAATTTTTCATTTTGTCAATTTTTCATTAAGTGAAAGAGAAAGGAAAGAAAAACATTTTTTTATGACACCAAATGTAGAAAATTTGGAGACGCACCTAGGAACAGACTGAAGGCCATTTCCTTTATAGGTTCACCCATAATGCCATGAGATTATCTGACAGTTAAGCAGCCTTCGAATCCATGGCCTCGGCACCAAGAACTACAGAGCAAAAAAGTCTCATGGCTGTAAATCACCATCTTGAACGTAATTTGTCTCCTGTGGCTAGGCATTGTCCTTCCTTCTTTCCCCAACTTCCTCTGAAGTAAGACTGTTTGCAGGCTGGCAGCAGGATGTGTGCTCATTCAAAGAATGAAAAGCTGTAAAAATATCTGTGCTTATGTACCAACCCTTTCCCCTTTCTTTGGCACTTCCTCCCAGGGAGCCCTCCTGTGGCCATGGGAACAGTAAATTGGCAGGGGGAGGGGTGCCTAGGTCACCTGATCTGCAGTGACCCCAGCCTCACATGGCCCTCCACCAGCTCTTAATCCTCTCTCTGAGACCCACCCATCAATAAAACAATAAAACAGGGCTCTTGATGCTTTCCTCATAGGGAGAAGGTAAATATGGTGATAACTTTGAACATGCCATAACAATGCAATAATTCATATGTTACCATATCAAATATCAATTATATTGTAGCAATTTTAAAATTTTAAATGTAAATTTTTTTAAGTGATACCCCTGATTGCTAGAAAAAAAGTGAACAAACACTTTGAGAGGGCAATTTGAAATACTATATGTGACCAAAGCTTTAAAACTTGAGTATCATTTAACCCAGTGTTTCCACTTCTGGGAACACATTAAGGGAAATCAGATGTGTGTGTGTGTGTGTGTGTGTGTGTGTGTGTGTGTGTGTGTGTGGTGTATAGGGCTGTTCACTGCAGTATCATTTATACTACAAAAGACTGGAAACAGATTAAGTGTCCAACAGCAGAAAGCAGGTTACATCTTGGCACACACTTCTAGTTCAATCTTAGCACTAATGCAAGTGTAGAAGTATAGTTGATCACATAAAGATATGATCATGGACCAGTGAGCTGTTAAAAGCAATAATATCTACTGTATGATTCTGCTTGTGAGGAAAGAATCTATCTACATCGTTATATATCCAAATAAATATATGCATGCATCATATAGATCATCTGAGAAAAAAAGAGTATAATTCACAGACTTATCTTAACATGATGTGCCCTGGGTGTCCACCCTGTGTCTGGTAAGGGATATTGAATTCACATGGCCCACCATCCCAGAGCAGAGAGACCCATGTCCCGAGAGTGCCAGAGAGAAGGCCCACTGGATGTGTGGTTCTGTGTCAGGGACATAAGCACTCCTGGCTACAATCTTCAGTGAACCGCGGGCGTGAGGACACCCGGCTCGGAGAGGATCTCAGTGCTTGAGAGAGGTGTTCAGGCTCCACCACACTTGCAGACCCCTACCCCTTCCCACAGCTCCAGCTGAGAGGGGGTGGGGCTCCCTTCCCGATTCTGGAACTCTGTGCCGATTCTGGAACTCTGTGCCGTCCAGCTCTTCCCAAGCTCACCTGCATTTCCCTTCAGGATGATGCAAGTTTCTGGGACTGGTGAGAGGCAGAGCTGGGGCTTGATCCTGAAGACAAGTGTGAATAGCACTGCACCACACTGACCTTTACCCATCCCCAGGGTCGGGGAAAGACATCATAGTGTCCCCGGAGCTCTAGCAAGATGCCCACGACGGGCGGATGGAGAGGAAGAAGACAGGAAACTGCAGAGGAGTAAGTCCCTCATTCCAGAGGGTGAGATGGGCTCAGGTGATACTGGAGGGTGATGGCACGGGACACACTTGGGGGAATGACAACAACAATAGCAGTATGGGGGGTGGGGGGTGGTTTGCTGCTCAAGGTGATGCCCAGGCCCTGCACTAAACACTGCATCTGGATTAACTCCTCTAAACCTCACTAAACCTATGGGGTGCATGCACTCAGATACTCCAATTACCAGTGGCGAAATCGAGGCACAGAGCTTAAGAATCTTGCAACCATGTCCCCAGTAATCACTGACTCCCCTCCCCTGCCCCAGTTCCTGGCACCCACCCTCCTCCTGTCACTATGAACTTGGCTACTCTAGCTATATCATGTAAATGAAATCATGCAGTATTTGTCTTTTTGTGACTGGTATTTCACTGGCATACTGTCCTTTTCTTTTATTGTATTACATCCATCCCATTTCCACTCCCTTCTTTACCCTTCCCCACCCACTCACCCCCCCCAAAGTCAATTCCACTTGTCCATGTCCATGGTTCTTCCACACTAGTTCCTTGACTAAACTGTTCCCCTTCTTTGCCTACTCCTCCCCCTACGCCCTCCCCTCTGACCACTGAAAGTCTATTCATTGTATTCATGTATCTGGTTCTGTTTTCCGTGTTTGTTTTCTTTATTAGTGTCCTGTAATGGGTGAGATCATATGGTATTTGTCCTTCACTGACTGGCTTATTTCATTAAGCATAATACTTTCCAGTTCCATCCATGTTCTTGCAAAGGGTAGGAATTTCTTCTTTCTTTCTGCTGTATAGTATTCCATTGTGTAAATGTACCAAAGTTTTTTGATCCAATCATCCACTGATGGGCACTTAGGCAATTTCCAGCATTTGGCTGTTGTAAATAGTGCCGCTATGAACATAGGGGTACATAGGTTCTTATGAATTAGTGTTTCAGGGTTCTTTAGGTATAATCCTAGTAGTAGAATTGCTGGATCTAAAGGCAGTTCCATTTTTAGCTTTTTTTTTTCTTTCTTTTTTCTTTTTTTTTTTTTTGTTTTATTTATTATTTTTAGAGAGAGGGGAAGGGAGAGAAGCAGAGAGGGAGAGACACATCAATGTATGGTTGCCTTTCACCTGCCTCCAGCTACAGACCTGGCTGGAGACCTGGCTTGCAACCTCGTTATGTGCCCTGGCTGGGGAATTGAACCAGCGACCTCTGGCTTCATAGGTCAGCACCTTATCCACTGTGCCACCAGCCAGGGTGAGCATACTGTCCTTAAGCTTCATCCATGTTGTAGCCTGTATCTGAATTCCCTTCCTTTTTAAGGCTGAATAATATTTCATTGTGTGTATGTGCCATGTTTTGTTTACCTATTCATCCATTGATTGGACATCTGAGTTACTTCCACCTTTTCACTATTGTGAATCATGTTGTTATGAACATGGATGTACAAATATTTCTCCCATACCCTGTTTTTAATTCTTTTAAGCATGTACCCAGAAATGAAATTGCTGGATCATTCTATTTTTAATTTTTTAAGGAACCACCGTACTATTTTTCACAGCATCTGCGCCATTTCACATTCTGAACCCAAGAAGTCTTAATCTGGAGCCTGTACCCTTTAATTCTATGCTGTCTGAGGAAGGGTGCTCTGGGTACAAGGACCTGGGACGAAGGTGCAAAGGCAGGAGGAGCAGGTGTGTTTAGAGGACAGGCAGGAGGCCATGCTGTCTGGTACAGAGGCCCCTAGAGGTGCCAGACAGACATTTAGACCTGACATTGAAGAAACAGGGAGCTACCAAAGTTTCTGAGAAAAGGAGGGAGATTTGCAGACCGGTTTTCATGGGGAAGACCATTCTGGTGACAGCACATGGCCAGGACCAAGGTGGTGAGCTGGCACAAAACAGACCCTGTAACCCACGTTCTCTGCCAGGAGCCTGGAGATTCCCTTTACACATTCATCTGTTCATCCAACAATCTGTGAACGAAAAAGGGCCACGTGCTAAACCTAGCAAGCTCGGGATAAGGGGGGATTCTCCAGAGGGAGTTTACAAACCTGGTGGTCAGAACATAAAAATTCCTAAGTGGGTCATGGTGAGTAGTCACGTTCCAGACCCTGGGCTCCCTCAGCAAGGCCAACCTTTACACTGAGTGATTCCTGACCACCGTCTTCGTGCATCTAGGAAAACATACCTTTGTAAGGTCAGCATGATCTCCGTGCCCAGACCCCTGCACAGCACCACCACCCACACCCAAGCGGAGGCCACAGACCCTCATCGTTGCCTGCACCCCACATACTGTCCCCACATGCTGCCCAGGTTACCTATCCAGTACCCACCCAGGTAAGAGAAGTATGTTTTTCTCCACTTTGCTTTTATCTAATCCCAGAGATTTCCCTGCTTTAGTTACTCTCACCCCCTTAATCTATCACCAATGAATTTCATGTAACCATGAAACCCTCCTTTTCCCCCCTGATTCTGGTGTATAAAGTAAGCTGAAAATGCCACTCTCTGGAGCATTTCTGAAGCCTTTTGAGGTTTTCCTTCTGAGCACATCCTCAAAATTATGGCTCAGATAAACTCCTGTAAGACTGTTCCATAGGCTGGATATTCTTTCATCAAGAAATCAATTGATTCAAAATCCATCGCCACACTCGATCCCACGTTCTGGCTGGGGCTACGACCTGAATCAGTGGCCCTGGGGATGACAGCAGCCACTCCAGCAGCGTACAAAGAGGATGCTTACGGAGTTCAAGGCTGGGGCCACCTGGAAAGAGCCGTATTTGTGATTGGCACGTATAGGAAGAAAAATACCAAAGTCCAGGTACTGATCCCATCTGCGCAGCCTCAGAATCCCAGTTCCCCACAGGGCCCAGGTCACTCTCGCCCACGGATGCGTAAGGCTGGCTGTCAGTTCAAGTTATGACTCAGCGTTTTCCAAGCGTGGCTTAATCATTAGAAAGAAAGCCAAGTAGAGGAACCAAAAAGCGAGTTTGTGTTTCTATCGAAGTTCTAATTTTTAGATCCATTCCCCCACAGAGTCTAATGAAAATAAAATCCCTCTCTTTGAAGCAAAACTTTTCCATGCAGTAGGAAGTTGCTGTCTGTTCTCACGGACACCCCAGAGCTGTGCTGGGCTGCAGATGCGGAGGAGGGCTGGCAGGCCCAGTGCCCTTCTGGAGATGTCCGCTACGGGGACTTTGCCTCTGGAAGCCACATTGCCCTGGGCCTCTTCTGCTCCTCTGCACGCCCCACCCGCAGCCCCCACCCCAGCCCCTGCCGGGCAGGCCTGAGCAGAAAGGGTGGGCAAAGGATGGGCGTGCCAGGTCCGCAAATCTCCCACAGCCTTCCACCGCCTGGGATCCTTCCTTCCTCCTCTTGACCATGCAGTGCCTGTCCCCACAAGCCCCTGCCAACTCTGAGATTTTGAGTACACCTCCCTGCTTCACTGAGGAAACCAGCCACAGGCGTGGCTTTCCCAGCCTCCCACACCCACAGTCCTTCTTGGTGAGCATGAAGCCCACCTCCTCCTGCTTCTTCAGGACCCTCCACAGTGCCCCCCCGCCAGCTCCCCTGGCTGCTCCAGCCCCTGCCCTCCAAACACCTCCCCACATTGATGCCCCTTTCGGATGCTGCCTACTCCAGCCTCACCTCACCCCCTCTTCCACACCTCCCACCATTCTTCAACCCACTTCCTGCGAAACAACGCACACCACGTTTTCAGGTGAACTCTTTGCTGCCAAATCCAGCAGACATGTTTCAGGGCTTGTTGTCATCTCACCCTGGGGACTGCCCCCGCAGGACCTGCATCCTAGCTTTCCTCTCCACCCTGCTTCTCCTCTGCGGGCCCTTCTTTCCATTCATCTTTGTGGGTTCCTCATCCTTGGTGCCAGGCTTACCTTTCCCCCTGCCACCCCTCCCACCACCAGACCCTCTTGAGAAATCTCACCTCCTCCCGTCCCAGCTTCTGTTACTGTGGATCCTGAGCCTCTGAACCAAACACCCAGCATCCTGGGCACCTGCACCATGACATTCCACCTTGATGACCCTCTCTTCCACCCAACCGGTTCCTCCCTCCTGCTCCTCACGGCTGGCCACCCACACCAGCACCTGCGGCCTTCCGCGACGCTTGCCTCTCTCTCTCCCAAAGGAGATAAAGTCCCAACCCCATCCATCCGACCCTGAAACACCTGTACAGGAATCAGCTGCCACCTCCTCTTGCCACGCACCACTAAGCAGCCTCCTAAGTTGCCCCAGCCCCTGACTGAGGTCTGGCCCTTCAAGGCTGTCCTCTGCCCAACTAAGATGCCAGAGTGCTCAGCACACGCCCTGCCGGAACTCTTTGTGGGCCTTCCAGGGGTCAGGAAGCTCTAACCCATGACCAAGGCGTGTGGGACTGAATGACCTAAATGCTGGTGACATGTCCCACTCTCACTGCTTTCAGGCCTCGCTGCCCCGTCCGCCCCCTGCCATGTATGGACTCTATTTTCTAACCACGTTGGCTGAACTCCTGTTTCCCTGAATGCTCAGGACCCCACTTGCTGCACGGTTTTCTCTAGACTAGAAGAGGCATTTATCTGTCCTCTCCCTAATCCCCACTTACTCTTCTTATTTACCTAAATAAGAAATGTCCCAGCTCCTGGGGCCTGGACTGGCTGTCCCTCCCAGTCTCACACAAAAGCTCCATGTGGGTGGGGACCACGCCCACCTTACCTGCCAGGTATGCTTGCATCTCACACTTTGCCCCGATGATAAATAATTAGCACCTGAGTAAAATCTCGAGGCTACATGACATGCCATGTGGGCTGTAAGGAAGGTGAAGTGGGTCTTCCTGCACACAGAGAAGAACCATTGGGGCAGTGTGCATAGAAAGTGTCCTTTACTGCAGGCAGATGCACCTCGGGCACGGTTGGGGGGGTGTGCTCGCTCCTAGGGGGGCTGTGATAACCTGTGGCTAGGCTATCACACCAGCTCCAGTTGCTGAAACCTGCAGTAACATACCCAATTCCCATCTATCTACTCAGCCTCCACCTCGCCCTGCTGAGAACAGCCAGAAGCATCCAGTGAGACACGGAGCAATGTGCCGTCATCTATTCCTGGGTAAAGGCCTGTCACATCCCCAATGTCTGGAATGGTGCCTGGCAAACAAGCAAACCTGTACCCCTAACTGGTGGGGAGGAGCAAAAGGTGCCACCAACATCTCAGCATCAAAGACACTGTGGGAAGAGTCAGCATGGTCCCCAAGGCCTGTCCATACCGGTACTGGCTGGAGGCCCACATGCCCACCACGAACAGCACTGAGCAGAGGCCAACAAGTGCTTCCTCTCAAATGCCAGCAGAGCCTGCTAAAGCCTACACCCCACCTGTCAGCAAGACCTTGCTCACTCTCACCCAGCGGCTCAGGCTTTCGTGACAGAAGTCTCTTCTTTTGAGTAGCACACTACAGTGTGAAAATTTTTTCAGCTTGTTTGTCATCTTCACCTCCCCCTACCATCAAGCTCATTTTGCTGCAGAGTCTAGTCTAGTGTGGGAAGGAGGAGGGGTACAGACGGAAAGGCCTCCTGGGACCAGGCAGGCAACGCAGGCCAGGTACAAGACAACAGAGAGTGACAGAACTGTGGTGAGCTAGAGGCAAGTGTCCTGCCTGGTGCCACACAGCTCTGGCAGGCCCCACACATAGGCAAACGGGTCTGTATTGCTTAGTTGTCAAGTTTTCCCAAGAAGCAGACTTTCAGGATAAAGTTTTCTGACTTTTAACACATTATACTCATTGGATCCATCCCTGTTGTAGAATGTTTATCTCATTGGTCATCGGTGTGGCCCATCACTATATCCCAGAACCTAACACAGGACCTAGCATCTACCAAGCCTGTGACAAATATTGTCTAGGTGGGTGGATGGATGAGTGGATGGACGGATGGATGGATAGATGGATGAGTGGACGGATGAGTAAATTGATGAATGGCTGAATGAATAATCAGATGGTCAGATGAAGGTATGGATGGTTGGATGGGTGAACATCAGACGAATGGATGGACAGATGGTCAGAGGGAAGGTAGGGATGAAAAGGGAGAAGATGAATGTGTGATCACTAAGTTGGACAGTCCCCAACTTGGCTGCCAGAGCAGAAGGCTCAGGGGAGGTGCCTGGTCACTGGTTCCCCAACTGTAGTGCAGATGAATCAGTCATTTACTCAAAGGCCCCTTCCAAACTCCTATAACACGTCCTAAAAGCAGGTAATCATGTGACTCCTACAAATGCTCCCTCATCATTGGTGAGCTGATGGGACACACTAAGACCACAGGGAAAAACCTGGGTCACTTTGGACCAGGGGTCAAGGCTATGTAGATGTGCTTGGGAAGGAGGCATCTGTGTCATATCTCTAAATGTGACAAAACTGCACGAACTACTTTGTCTCCATGGTTAATGAGAGAGAGCAGAGAGGATGGAAACACATAGATTTGGGAATTGTGTGGACCAGGATTCAAAGCTGAGCTCATACTAGCCATGTGACCTTGAACAAGTCCCCTATCCTCTCTGGGATTCAGGGTTTTTGTCTACAAGATGGGGTGATAATATTGACTTCATACCATGTTTGTGAAGATTGAGTGAGATGCTTTAGCACAGAGCCTGGCTTATAGATGACAATCAGTAAATGTTAGTTTTGCTTCATTCTACTCAATTGTCTAAGTCATGCTATTAAAAGAAGACTTTATAGAAATAAAAATTTTAATATTAAATGTACTCCCCCAAACTGTTTAAGACCAAAATTTTAAAAAGGAAGTTCAGCCATGGCTGGTGGCTCAGTGAATAAGCACCAGCCTGCGAATCCAAAGGTCGCTGGTTCGATTCCCAGCCAGGGCACATAACCAGGTTGCAGGCCAGGTCTCCAGCCAGGTCCATAGCTGGAGCCAGGTGAAAGGCAACCATACATTGATGTTTCTCTCCCTCTCTGCCTCTCTCCCTTCCCCTCTCTCTAAAAATAATAACATCTTGGGGGAAAAAAATGAGGAGGTTCACTTGTCCATCAATGGATGAATAGGGTACACAAAACGTAGTCTATGCATAGGATAGGCTATTATTTAGTCATTCAAAGGAATGAAGTATTAATTCATACTCGGACATGGATGAACCTCAGAAACACTGTGCTCAGTGAAAGAAGTCAGACACCAAGTCCACATATTGTATGATTCTATTTATTTAACTATCTAGACTAGGCAAATTGATAGAGACAGAAAGTAAATTAGAGGTTATACGGGGGGAGGGGGGTTGAGGGAAAAAGAATTATTGCTTAAGGGTTACAAAGTTTCCATTTGGAAGGAGGAAAAGTTTTGGGAACAGACAGAGGTGATGATTGCACAACATTATAAATGTAATTAATGCCACTGAATTGTACACTGGAAAGTGGTTCAAGCGGAAAAAAAAATATTTTACCACAATAAAATAATTTAAAAAATTAAAAAAAAAAAAATAGGACCTTTTCACAAATTAACAATTCTTTTGATTTGCCTAAAAAGGAAACAGTCACATGACTTGGTGTAGACACATTCAAATCATTCAGAGTTGATTAGATGAAGGTATCTTTTGCCCTTTGAGACCTAAAGTGTGTTTTCCGGGTATGAAATGAAATTTGGAAACATGGCCTGGATGTTTTGCTTTCTGTAAGTTGGGAGCAGGAGAGAGGGAAAAGAAAAAAACTCGGCAGGCACGTCACTGCCTTTAGAAACCAACCAGCTGTGGAATAGGTTTATTTTTTCTGCTCTCCAATTAAGATATACAGTATGTACTTAGCCCACATGAATTCCAGTCAGAGCGTATTTTCAACAGAGACAAAAGTCTGGTCCCAGTAGTCTGTCTATCTCAGGACTGAGAAAAGCCTGCCACTGTTCCCAGGCAGCCAGGAGATCACTGGAGAGCTGCACATACCCACCCCGGAGTTGTCCAGCAAGGACACTAAGGCCACTCACAGCCATTCCCCACTCACACACTGTGTCCACTAGTCTTTTAAGAAAGAACATTCCCAAGGATAAAATGAGGGGATGGTTGTCTGTGACCCTCAGGCAGTCTGATGACCTGGCCAACACCAGAAGTCACAATCCAGGCAAGTGCCAAGCCCCCAGATAGGGTGCAGCCCAGGCTCCCAGGACTTCCAATTACCTCTCTGAAGGCCAGCCCCCCTCATGCCTGCATTGTCCCCACAGAGAGTAAGAAGGTCCCTCCTGAGACCTAAGACATCAAACATGGCTTTCACAGTACAATTCTGGCACAGAGGTTTCAGTAATGGACCGTCCTTCACCCTGTACTGTATGCCCCTAACACGGCCTCCTATCCAAGCCCAGAACTGAATTTCTTAAAACTCTGTGGTGTGGAGAAGTTCCCGGCAATTCATATGGCCCGGAGGTGAAGATGGTCCCTGGAATAGGCCTGGGAAGAGCAGCTCTGTTCCTGTTTAACCACAGACGGAAATTTTCCTCCTCCGAGTCCCTGGAAGCACTAGGAGACGGATGCTTTTATAGCCTTTTCTTTCATTCACTGCCATGCTTTATCAGTGCATGTAATTATTTCCATTACCGAACCAGCAGCGCATGCGAAACTCAAACTGACAAACAGAAAAACCTAAAGGAGACCTTGGAAGATGCCCAGTGTTAATGTGGTCAACATGTGTCCCAGGCCCCATGTCCCTGGGACCAGACCACGCTGTGACCCTGCTCCATTACTGAGGTATCTGGACTATGAACACGGCTCTCATTCGCTGCATCAGCCATTTCCTGAGAGCTTCTCCCGCCCACAGGGGCATGTCTGCATGATCTCTAATGGGGACCTAGAAAACGCCAACACCTACAATGTACAAATAGTGTGTTGTAGAATTGTGCACCCAAAACCTGTATAATATCGTTAACCAGTGTCCCCCCCAATATTTTTGACAAAAAGGAAAAAACAAACAAAAACCCACAAACACCCACGGGAGTAAACATCAATAGGAAAACTGGTTCTGTGTCACATATCCTCTCCGGGGAACAACCGCTTTTAGCAGGACTGTATATCAGTCAGGACTTTTATCTTCAAGTCAGAATGGGGTCAAATTAGCTGAAAAAACAAAGAGAATATAGTGACTGCCTTGACTAAACCACCCATGAAAATTAGGGTATGGCTGGATCCAGGTACTCCCATGACACCATCAAGATTCTCCTTCCCTATCTCTCAGTTCTGCTTTCTCTGTGTCAGCTTTATTCACAGCAGGAGGAGTGGGGACTGTCCATCCTGGGCCCCAGCAGCTCCAGGACCACATCCCACTATTTCTGTAATTCCAGTGAAAAGACACCCTTTCTATTCCAAAAGCTCCAGGAAATGTCTGGAATCTGCTTTTGGGGGTGCTGACTGGGTCATGCTTATCACTCGATGGTGGAGTCAGCCCACCCCAACCCATACCTTAGGGTTCAAGAAGGGAGTTTTACCCAAAGAAAACCAGGATGCTGTTTCCAAAGGGATGAGAACTGATGCAACACTGCCCAGCACAGGCAAACCTCCTGGTGAAAGTTGGGCCTCGACCCTGCCCACCAAACGGCGACACCGGAGCACACCTGCTGATTCTTCTGCAGACCCTTCTGGCTTCTAGACAAGCCTGGCCGCAGGCAGCAGGCAGGCAGGCGGCTGCCTATTGTCTCCTCAACATCACAGTACAGGCGTTCCTTTTTTCAGGGTTCCCGTCTAGAGTCTTACAGACTGTGTGCCTCCACAACTGACTAACTCATTCATCCACACTCCCATTCGTTCGTTCACCTAACAGCTGTTTGCGAGCCCAGGGCTCTGGTGGATTCCACTTCCACACGCACTGCCCATTCCATCTGTGTAACTCTGTAAGGCAAGCCATATTCTTTCACCAGCACCCCAAGTTCCTCCAGAGAGTCACCCCTCTGCCATGCATAGCCCACGTGGGTTGGTGGAGTAGATCCTACCCCCTGACCCAAGGGTGGGTGGGCAGATGACCCAGGCCTGGCCAAGCAAAGCCCCACATCCTCTCAGCTACGTGACAGGTTGGGAGGGCCCGTGGCTATGGCCAGATCTGTGGGAGTCCTTGCAGGGTCCTGTGGAGCCACTGGAGTTGCAGGGACAGTAGGATGTGGGCCTGGAGCTGTCAGGGGCTGTTACTGTCCTCACAGGAGAAGAGCTGCCCGAGAATGAAGCCAACCTGGGACCAAAGAGCCTGAGACCCACTAACACACCAGGAGTCGGCTGCTGAGACCAGACCCCCAGCGCGCACTCAGCTTCCTCTCATGCTGGGGCCTGTGTATGTTCCCCTCACCTGAAATACACAGAGTGGGGGCAGGCACGCAGCTTCTGGGGGGCAGTGAGGGGCAGCCTGGTGAGTCTGCAATGGGGTATTTCCATTCCTGAGCTTGGGGGGTCAGGCTAGCCATAAAAGGCTTGAACCCTGAAATGTGCGCTCAGACTCAGAGCTGCCATTCAGCGATCCCCTCAGCTTCGTGCCTGATTCAGTCACGCTGCTCCTTGGACACTGGTTTATTACATTAAGCAACCTGTCGCTTGCTCCTGCCTTCACTCATCCTCAAACTGCTGTGTCCAGAATGATGGCCTGGTTCATCCAAGTCCCCGGAGACCCGGGGTAGGAGGGGAGAGACTGCCCGGCCAAGCGGAGCAGGAGCTGGGCCACCTGTGCAGGTGGTAGGTGTGTTGGTCACCACAGGGGCCGCCCACACGGTGGACAAGCAGGACCTGGGAAGCAAGAGGTGCAGAAGGAGGTCAGGAGCTGAGTGCGCACAGCGGGCCAAGGGCAGAGGCCAGAGGTCCTGGGCTGGTCTGGGACCCTTTCCTTTCCTTCTGCGCCAGGTCAGGGAGCTGGGGGCAAGTCCTGACTTCCAATATCATGAGCCTTGGCCTTTCCCACTTTTCCATCTGTCTGCCCCTCATCTCCCAGCCCCGGGGCTCTGACTTGGTTCTATTTCCCGGAGGCTCTGGCCTGGGTGGCTGGCGTGTCCTAAGCTTGCACCAGGCACACCACTAGAGTACAGACTGTCCCCAGGTCTCGGGGACTAAGGTGAGGTGGGGACGGATGCCTGACCAGCGCCAAGGACTGTGGCCCTAGCGGGCGGCAACGGCTGTGACAACTTGGGGCAGCTCTTCCGGTCTCCCTGACCCACGGCAGATCGCTGCTCAGAGCCCCCGCTCGGTGTCTCTGCTGCAAGCCTGGGGCGGCCGAAGGCAGCTTGGCCCAGCCAAACACGGCCTCTCACTCCTCAGATAAACAGCCTTCAAAGGCAAGTGCCAAAATGAAGTATTTCCAGCATTTCTTGGACATTAACTAGCTCCCCACACTCACAACACACACAAACCATGATGACTTCAGTGTAAATAAATCAGGAACACCTGGACCCTTTTCTTAACCTACAGGCCAGTTTTAAATTCCAGAGGCAAGGCCCAAGACACACTTGGCATCTCGGCAAATGCAACAGTTTGGGGTTGTATTTGACCATCTCAAAGTACGCCCTCTGTCACTCGCCCTCTGTCACTCGCCCTCTGTCACTCGCCCTCTGTCACTCGCCCTCTGTCACTCGCCCACCTCTGAGCCAGCTCCTCTCCACTGTCCTGCCCCTCAGCTTGCTGGCTTCCTAGAAACCCTTGTACTTTGTTTGTGACCATCCCTGGCTTAATTATTAGCCCTTTTAAAGATTCTTCCTCAACTAAGCCTATTCACAATTACCATCCACTTTTCACCAATTTAACACACTCCCTATGGGGCTGATTTATTGATTCTGACTAGTAAGTTTTCACTCTCCTTTTTTTTTGGTGTTAATAGCCTCATTTTCCTCCCTTTCCTGACTAGCCCAGGTCACAGGGCACATAGGGCTGACCCAGCCCCTCACTAGCTGTAAGGGTGGGCACAATCTTGAACTTGGGCTCCACCCCTGGCCTCAGGATCGGTTCCAAGATGAGCACAAGTGACCTGCATTAGGTACATGAGAATCCATCCCATGATTTTTCTGAAACAAATGTACAAGAGGTGCAGGATGTCCACAGGGATTTCTGAGCCTTGGCTTTTTGGCAACCATCCTGCCACTGCTTAGCGAGAGCATATTAGTCATCTACATGACCCAATAACAATGTGACCCAAACTTGGTGTCCTCAACATGCAATGATTATTTCTCATGATTCTGTGGCTTCACCGGGCTGAGGAGCATGCACAGTGTTATTCCTCATGGTGGCAGCGGAGGTCCCTTGTGGCTGCACTCGGCCAACAGTTTTTCTAAGAAGGCTGGGGTGGCCTCACCCTCCCAGGTCTCTCTCCACATGGCCTTTCCTCCTTCAGTGGTCTGGCCCCGAGCTTCTTCACTGCTGGGTGGCTGGGTTCCATGCAGGGTGGTCCAGGAGGATAAGCCCCAGTGCGCAAGAGCTTATTAAGTATTTACTCTCAGCACAATTGCTCATGCCAATCGGCCAAGGCAAACCACAGAGCCAAGCTCCGAGCCAGGGAGGGAGCTATGCATGGCACAAAGATGTCAGGCTTAGTCTACGGGGACCAACAAGGTAACTGATAAGGAGGCACAGGGGGTGGGTTTTCATGTCATCTCTGGAGTCCTGGGACCCAGGTGCTGTTGTACAGTCGTGTCGCTCTAAGTTAGGTTTCTGTTTCTGACCAACAGTGTCCCAAGTGCCTCTGTGCCGAGTCTAAAGTGGACACTGGGGACATACAGGCTGAAATCAGACACAGCTGGCTTAGCTAGGTGGGGCTGCTCCCAGTGGTCTGTGTCCCCGACAAAACTACAGATGCCCAGTGGATAGAACCAATTCCCAACCTCAGGCCTGACTAATAACTCAGTAGGCCTAACACAGCATTCGGCACGTAAGAAATGGCAGGAAAAATTGTTGATGAACCCATAAGGCCATACCTTTCAAATGCTGCTGTGCAAATAAGTCTCATGTTTTCAACTCTCAAAATGAACTGTGTTGCTTGCTTCTGAGACTGAGGAAGGTCCCAGCCCCAGAACCACAGCTTGGGCCTGGGCCTTCCCAAGCAGCCCGTGCCTGGGCAGCCTCTTCCTCCAGCGTATGTGAGAGGCAGTCACTCTTGTCTCTAGCAGAGTGCGAGTCAGAATGCAACAGGAGCAGGGACTTGGGAAACCACAAGTGCATGGTGGTTTCAAACATGTCACAAGTTGTTTGACAGCCCTACAGAAGTGACTTTGCATGACTTCCAAGACCTGTTAGAAAGGCAATGCAGCCTCAATGGGCTCTCTCTTGAGACAGTCACCCTAGAACCCAGTGACCATATTGTGAGGAAGCCAAGCAGCCACACAGAAGTGCGGGCACAGGTCCCTGCTGAGGTCCCAGACAGCAGCCAGCTCCCCTACAGGCGTGAAATGAACCTTTTGTTGACCCCAGTCTCCCAACCAGCACTGAGTGGAGACCAGCTGTCCTTGCTGAACCCTATCCAAATTACAAACTGTGAGCAAATTAAATGCTTTAAGCTACAAAGTTATCCACAATAACTGGAACAAAATGGAAGCAATAGTACCGTTCCACTCACCCATTTGACAAGTGGGAGCAACTCCAGAAAATGAAAGTGACTTGCCCTAAGGTGACCCAGAGTGGGACACCGGCCCAGATCTCTTGAGAGCAAGTCAAGTGCTCTTTGCAACCCCTTCCTGGGCTCCCCCAGCAGCACTCATTCCAACCCCTGCTCCCTGCCCCCTCTGTAAAGATGCAGGCCTGCCCACCATGGATGCAGGGATGAAAAACACAAAGAGCCTGGGTTTCAGAAACATCTCTCAGCAGCTACACTAGCCCTGGACTGCCCACCTCCAGAACTAGCATCCAGGGAAAATAAATTCCCGGGTGATTAGGTTAGTGTTTCTGTTCTCTACAGCCAACGCACACCTCACCGATGCACTGCCTTTCAGACTGCACCAGCATCAAAGATCCTACGATGGACGGTGCTCCAACTTAGGTTGCTGCTGTTGCCAGAAACCACGTAGCCTACTGGAGAGAGTGCCTCACTGCCACGCTTGCTGCCAAGATCATCCATCTATTCATAGCAAGCTGGTCCTCTCCCATCCTCAGCTTTCCAGGTTGCGCAGACCTGCCCAGCACTCTGCTCACACCCTCTGGCCAGTGAAGAATGGAGAGAGTGCCTGAGCTTCAGTCAGCCCTGCATCGCTGCGCTACTACAGCAGGCTCCTTACAGCAGGCTGTCCAAGGCCTCAGAGGTTACACGGCCCCCGACTGACAGCCAGATCAGGGGTCCCCAGTAAGAGGCCTGGCTGCTGACCCACACATGCGTAAAGGCTGGTGGTTTGACTGGTCATCAGTTGACATGGGTGGGGTTCACCTGGAGGACTCCCTTTTCGGGTCCTGTCCCAGCCGAGGCCTGGTCACCCCTGTGCAGAATTGAGATGCTGAGGATTCCAACTAGGGCCTTTACGAGTGGCACATTTTTTGCTGAATCTGTTTACCAGCTGGTGATTTAGTCTTCCCCCTTTAAAAATAATCAGGTCAAAAAAATAAAAAAATAAAAATAAATAAAAAAAATCAGGTCACTGAGTGGACTCTTATGTCTTGGGCCCATGTCTTGGGCAAGGCTCCCAGGGCCATCCCACTATGTGGCTGCCTTCAGCTAAAAACCATAGGGACGGACATGGCTTTGTGGAAGGTGCCTTACAGATACAGAGCAGTATAAATGTCCCTCCACCTAATGCTACAAGTGTCCACCTAATGCCACAAGTGTCCAGCTAAAAGGTCCCAAGATGCCCTGAGCAAAAAGCTCCAGAAACACTCTCAAGAGCTGGTCCCTGACAAGTCAAAGCTCCTGAGTTGCCTCTTAAAAAGGTACCTGCATGTGGCACTTCTCAGGTCATATGGTAACCCCATAATAGTGGGGCAGTGGCTATTGTCCCCATTTTACAGATGGGGACATTGAGTCTCAAGGCACAGAAGATACTTGCCTAAGACCACATGCAAGTGAATGAGTGCTACAAAATTAATGTTTATGTTCCCCCAAAATTCATATGTGGAAGCCTTAACCCCAATGTGGTGGTATTGGGAGGTGGGATCCTTTGGGAGGTGATTAGGTTGAGATGAGGTCATGAGGGTGGGGCCTGATGATGGGATTAGTGCCCTTGTGAGAAGAGGACCTCTGGAACTCCCACTCTGTCCTCCACGTGAACACACTGAGGATATGGAGAGAGCAAAACTTCCAGGCTCTCCCTTTTCTTGACTATTTTTAAGTGTCCAGGTCAAGCGGCATTAAGCACATTCACATTACAGTGCGCCATCTTCACCATTCATCTCCAGAACTTTTTTGTCATCCAAACTGAAAAAAAAAAAGAAAGTTGCTCCTGTCCCCATTAAGCAACTTTCCAGTCTCCCCTCCCCCAGCTCCTGGCACACACCATTGTACTTTCCGTCTCTATGAATTTGCCTGAGCTAAGTGGCTCCTATCAGTGGAATATGCACTATCTGTCCTGTTATGATTGGCTTGATTCACTAAGCCCAACATCCTCAAGGTTCATCCATGTTGTATCATGTATCAGAAGTCCCTTCTTTTTAAGGCTGAGTAATATCCCATTGTACGGCAATGCTACATTTTGTTTATCTGTTCATCGTTAGTACCAAGGACCTGAATATGAGAAGCTCCTCTTTCCTTCTCGCCAACTAGTCCCCAGTGGCCCTCAGCCATCATCTTCACTTTCAGGAGCAAGTCCTGCAGAGATACACATGGACAGGAGATTTTTCCCCAACTGTGCTGGACAGCCGATGAATTTTTCCATTCTAACTTCCACTTTGTCAGGGACTGATACTTTTGCGAAATACAATAAAACAAAGTAGAAAATGAAATTTAAAAAACCAAAAGTACTAGCCCATTTTTTTAATTATTAGATCCAACAGACCTAAAGTTACTGGTTAAGTTGCTATAAAAGTTTCCAAATACTCAATTTCTCTCCCAGTCTTGTGGCGGACCTGTAACAAGGGCCGGCACCCAGTCAAAAACCACATTTGGAGTAGAATGGCCTGGGGCAATGTTTAACAGCAAAAATGAAAACATCTAAATGACCATCAGGAACATAGTTGTTAAATATACTTGGGTATATCCATATTATGATTTAGCAATAAAAAATAATGAAGCATATGAGTCAGCAATTCCACTCCTAAGTGCATGGCCAAGAGAAATGAAAATACAAGCTCTCAAAAAACCTTGTAAATGCATGTTCATAGGAGCTTTATTTATAGTAGCCAAACAGTGGAAACCCAAATGTCCATCAGTGGGTGACGGATAAACAAAATGTGGTATGGCCACACATGGAATACTGTTCAGCCACAAAGAAGGAATGAAGGCCTGAGACACGCCACAACCTAGATGAGCCCAGAGAATGTTATGCAGAGTGGAGGAAGCCAGCTACAGAAGTCCATGTAGTCATGATTCTATTTAAGTGAGATGCCCAGAATAGGCAAATAGCAAGTGACAGAAAGTAGATCAGTGGCTGAGTGTAGAGGGATTGGAAGATGACAGCTAAGGGGTTCAAGGCTTCTGTGTGGGGTAATGAAAATGTGCTACAAATGGTTATAGTGATGGTTGTACAACTCTGTGCATAACTAAAAGTCACAAAACTAAATACCTTAAGTTGATGAATTATATGGCATAGGAATTTTACCTAATAAAGCTATTATAAATATAGCAAGCAGATTTCTATAGCTATTAAAACAATTGACCTACTTATTTAAAACCTAAAGAAAATCCTAGGTCCAGATGTTTTTCTTCCTAATATTTAAGAAAGAAGCAAGACTACATGTGAACTTAATTCTTCCAGGGAACAGAAATGGGCAAACATTTCCAAGCTTATTTTATGAGGCCAGCACAGCCTTGATGACCAAAACCTGACAAGGGGAGAAAGGAAAATGACAGACCATCTTTCTGTGAAGAGAAATGCCAAATCCTCAAGCAAAATGTTAGCAGATTGAATCCAGCAACACATTAAAATAACATATCCCACCCAAGCAAAGTTTATCTCAGTAATGGAAGGGCAGTTAGCATTCTGAAATCAATCAGCTTAACTCACTATTTTGACAGAAAAAAAGGGGAGAACTATCATATGATCATTTCATAAATGCAGAAACATCACTTGATAAGTTTTAATACCCAGTCATAATTTTTAACAAAACCTCTAAGCAAACTAAGAAAGGAAGAAAACTAACGTGATTGAGAGCTACCACAAACCTAAAGGAATGGTCATACTTCATGTTTCCTCTGAGTTCAGTTATGAAAACAGGTACCTGATATAGAAATGGTAATAACTTTCTTCAACATTATTGAAGGTCTTTGCCAAAGCAATGAGTCAAGAAAAGGAATGAAAGGTGTAGGAACAGGAAACCAATAATACTCTGTAGACAATACAATATAAAATACCTAGAAAATCTAAAAGATGATTGAGTTGTTTAGAATTAACAAATGAATAGGGCAAGGATGCTGGAAACTAGGATGCCATGAAAAAACCATCAGCAAAAACAAAAATGTGGATTTCTAATATGTTATTATTTAAAAGAGCATCAAAACCAGTAAATTCATAGGGAGAAATCTAATAAAATATTTGCAATGCCTCTGCCCTCAAAACTGAAACATATTATCCAATAAAATTAAAGAAGACCCAAACACACCATGTTCATATATTGGAAGCCTCATGGTTGGGAAAATGTCATTTCTCCCTAAATTAAATCTATAATCAATGAATCTCAAAATTTCAGCAGTTTCCTTAAAAACAGAAATTAGAAAAAAGATTATAAACCTAATATGAAGCTACAAAGGCCCAAGAATAACCAAGGCAATCCCGAGGCACAAAACACTCCTTGATATCACCATTGAAGCTCTGGCAACTAACGTAATGTGGTACTGGCCCACAGATAGAGAAAAGAACACTGGAACAGGGAAGGCAGTGCAGATGCAGACCTGCATGACCACCAGATAGCTGAAATGAAAAAGATAGAAAATGCCGAGTGCTGGTGAGTGTGTGGAGCACTTGGAATCCTTATCCATGCTTGGAGAACTATCGTCCTCTTCAGGAAAGTGTATTTATTGAAATTAACATCTGTGTACTTTAAGCACAACAATTCCATCGTGCAGGATAAACACACAGACATTTCTGTGGACGTATGTATGCACATAAGATGGCAAAAAGCACCACTGCTCACAATAGCCCCAAACCTGGGCACTATCCAAATGCCCAACAGCAGGACAAGTGAAGAAATGAGTGATACACAGCTACACACAATAATATGGGTACATATACTGCTCAGCTGAGGACTGAAGAGTCTACACCATGTGATTCCACCACAGAGATGGCAACAGGCAAAGCTAATCTGTTATGTATGGGAATGGGATCGGATGGCAGCAGGAGGGTCTCTCAGGGCCAGGTCATGTGCTGGTCCTTCACCTGGATACATGCATGCCATGTCTGGACAGTCATCACGCAGCATTGAGGAAATGAGCTCTTGCCTGTATTACGTTCTTTTTGACAAACAGTGAAAACAAACAGTGAGGCCGACATCAGAGGTTGACATCGGAGTGACAAAGCTATTTGTGGTTGCAGAGACACATGTACCACGTGCACTCATGTTCACTGCAGAAGCACCCGCGTGTCACTGCAGCTGCAGGGGTTCCGGGGGTGGGGATGGGGGGGGGCAAGGGCAGGAAGGCTAAAATCAGGAGTGGGAAACAAGGTGGGAGACTTGCACGTTACAAAGAATGGATGTGGATAGATGTGATACAACAACAATAAAATTTAAAAAGAGAAAAAAGGAATTAGAGCCAAAAAAAAAAAAAAAGAATGGATATGACTTGGAAAACTGAAAATGACTGGTGTTGAGGGAAAATGGAAAAGGTCCAGGAAGGCAGAGGAGGAAAAAGGAGCAGCAGTCCTAAAGGGAAAGATGGGGGCAGGACAAAGCACTGGGGGAACCCCTTGCTGGCTACCTGGAGTCAGGGATTGGTGCTGATTTGGGAACAGCCTGGGGCTCCAGAAGCCAGTCCAGGCTGGACTGACAGAGAACTTAACTTTCCATTGTAAAGGCAAAGACAAAACAAAAAACAAAAAACAGAGAGTTCAGAACACCATGCATTATTTTATTTCTGTAAAAATTTAAAAGTGGGTGTTTGTTAAGCACAGGAAAAGGTCAGGCAGAATGCAAACTAAAGTGATCAAAGATTTACATTTAGTTCATGGGATGGCAGCAGTGGTGATGTGGAGGTACAAGGCAGATTTTTTTTTTTACTTTAAAGCTTTGGATTTTTTTAAGTAAGGTACAGTGGGTTAATTTTAAGCATAGTTTGCTTTTATAATGAGTTTGTAAAAAGGAAAGAAAAAGAGGGGTCCCTGGAAGGAGTGAAAATTGATGGATGAAATACCAGTAACAAGATATGCGGGTAACTGGTGTGGAGGGAAATTGGAGAAGGCCCAGGCAGAAAGCAGCGAGGAAGTCGATTTGAAATGGCTTCTGATGAAAGTGGAGGAAGAAAGTGCCCAAAGCAGGACTGTATCTGAGCATCAAAAAGACAACAATCCTGACCACAGAAGAAATACTCAATGTTAACACAGGCAGTGAAGACTCTGAATGCTTAGAGCTTTTGTTTCCCTTGGCTCAGTCATGGGTTCAGATGGAAACTGTAGCCAAGAGAAGGCCACGACCCAGAAAGGCCAAGATGGGAGAATCAGGAAAGATCACCAAGAGCAAAGTTGAACCACTGGAGGCTGAGGCCAAGATCATCCACACGCTCATATTCCCAACAGCCGCATATGGAGGGAAAGTTGAACCATGAAGAATGCTGGTAGGAAAAACAAGTGCATTCATTTGAAACATGGTGCTAAGGAGAAATCTACGGATGCCCTGACCTTCCCGAAAGACAAACAGGTGAGTGGCTCCTTATGCAAATGAAGCCTGAAACATCACTGGAAGCCAAAATGACAAAACAGAAGCTGTCCTACTTCAGGCACATCACAAGCAGGCAGGGTTCTTCGGAAAAGACAATCATGCTGGGGAAAACAGAAGGCAGCAGGGAAACAGGAAGGCCAACTATGAGATGGATTGACACCATAAAAGAGGCCATTGGCCTGACTCTATGGGAGCTGAGCAGGGCTGCTGAGGAAGGACCCTGTGGCCATCGCTCATCTGCGGAATCACCAGGAGCATGGAACACACGCAGGTAGAAAATGAGCAGCTCATTTCTTAAGCCCTGGAAGCCAGCTGAGTCTGCCTCACGGGATTCTGGCAGAGGGCGCGGAATCATCCTGCAACCAGCCTGACAGGCTCAGAGTCTTGTCCCCACAGGGGACAGGGCAGATGCTCTGGTTCAGACACCACTTCTCCACCTCTCCCTCACCTCCACCTTCTTCCCTGAAACATCCCCCTGCATCCCGAGGCACCCTCTCTCTCCTGCAAGCGATTTCTCCTAAATTTATTACATACCCCCCACTTCTCCAGATACCTTCCCTCTCAGCACATGCAACTTCCCCCTTTCCTCCCTCCCTCCAAGTGGTGAAAGGGCCATTGCCCAAGAGCAGAAAGTGACCCTCATAGACCCTCTACCCCTACTCCCTGATGGAGTTCTTTGATCCCCAGTGGGGCAGGGTGTGCACTGCAGGGGGCAAACAGGTATCACAGGTAGAGGATGCTGGAAGGCACTACCTTGTCCTCCTGGAACCTAGGCCCAAGTACTGCCTTGGGATGGTAGGGGACAATGGGGCGGTCTCTCCTGGGCAGCTGCTGCTGGCCTTTGTCAGGAGATAGCCCCTGTCCTCTCAGAGTGCCCCCACAACACACAGAAAAAATTCTAAGACTACCCCCTCCCTGCAAGGCCCCCAGTCACAGCTGATAAAGATGCTGTCCTGTTCACAGTTGAGCTGCCAGCCAGCACTCAGGCCAAGATGGTCTACCTTCATCCCCACCTGTGTGTGTGATAGGCAGGACCATCCATGGGAGGTGACGCTTAGGAGTAGAATCACACCGCAGTCCTTCTGTGGCGCATTCCCCTAGCTGAGCCTCAAGGCACCTGCTGCCCCACCCACTGGGGGGCCCATGTGGCCCCATCTATACAGTTTTGTTTTGTATCTTTACCTAAGAACATTTTTTCATTGCTTTTAGAAAAAGGAAGAAAAAGAAGCATCAATTTAAGAGACGCATCCATTGTTTGCCTCTCATACACACATGAACCGAGGATCATACACACCCAGACAGCAATGGAGCCTGCAACCCAGGCATGTGCCCTGCTCAGGAACCAAACCCACAACTTTTCGATATAGGCCAATGTCCCAACCAACTAAGCCACATTTTTTTCAAGTACATTTTTTCAGAAAGCACTGCAAGGGGAGGTGGGAACCTGAGCTCCTAATTGGGGGAGGGTGGCATCCAGGTGGGCCCTCCCTGACCTTGGTCAAGCTGTCATCCTTTGTTTGATGGAAGTTCCTTTCCTAGTGAGTCCTATTCCCGTGGGAGCCTCAGCCTCCAAGCGCTAAACTTCTTTCCGAGGGCCATATGGGGCTACTTCTGAAGACATGGCCAGACAACAGGCCAGGTGAAACCCATTAGTGTCCTGGAAGTCCCCACCTGGTGGAGAAGGCAGATCAGCAATCCTGTTTCTAAAGGCAGACTAAGGACAAAACAGAACAATGGGGCAGACAGGGAAGAACAGCCTTGGATCCTGAGGGGAAACCCCTGGACCACCCAAAAGAAAGGGCTTTAAAATGCTGTCTGCTGATGGTCCAGGAGAGCCGGGGGATCTCACGTTCAAGGACTGCCCATGGAGCCAGGAGTTGCTTTTCTGCTATCTTTGAGCAGAAAGCTCACTCATGGATTCTGGCATCAAATAAACGAAGAACATAAGCAGAAGTGACATTCTTTTCTCCAGGAGAGGCAACAAAAGCAAAGTGTCCCTCCCTGTTGTCCTTGATCCCCAAGTGCCCCCCACCACTGGAAAAACGATCTGTATCTGGCTCTCTCCCACTTCCTGGGGACCTACGGGTAAATAAGAGACATTATTAGATGCCTACTGAATGCCGAAAATGTGAGGATACGCTGAGATCAATGTTCCACATACATTTACCAGAGAGTATTCTAAAAACAATGCCATCAGGTGCACGAAGCTAGCCCACTTGACAATCAAGGAGTCAGATAAGGTGTCCGAGGTGACAGGATAGGTGGCACCACTGGCATTCGCCAGCAGGCCCACCTGTAGCCGCACCCAGACACCCCACCTGCATAGTGTCCTGGGCCTCACAGCACTGCCCCAGAAGCTCCAGGTAGAGGGATGGGCATAGAGTTCAGGCCCACTAGGAGGACTCTCACTCCTGAGACCCTAAATCTCAGGCAGAGAGACACAGGAGAGAGTGGGCACAGGCACTTGGCTGAGGCCTCTATTTCAGGGCTGCCCACCCTTGCCTGCAACCTGGACTCCAGGGCTACCCTGCACACCAGCCTTGGTGCTCCCCTTCCGCAGCGAATGCTGGACCTCTGTGAGTACCTATGTTTCTCCCACCATCTCTCCTTCCTGTCTCAACCCACCTGACTAGTTGCTCGTGACCAAAGAACGCTCATTTGTTCATCTTCCACCAGCTTCTCTCTGAACAACACCGCTGACCTACATGGCTGTCTATCTACCCTCAAGACCCTTCCACACTGCCTCCCACACCAGCTCTGCACCAGCAGCAGAGAAGCCTGGAGCAAGCCAGATGCAGATGAAGGGATGAAGGAAACAATGGGACATTTCTGTGTTTTCAGTCACAACCAATCCTAGCTATACAACCTAGCAAAGGCAGTGCTTGCTGTCTACGCCACCAGCTTCCAACAGCCTGGCAGGGCGGAAGGCGCTGAGGCCCCCCATGCTGACATGAGGCAGCAGGTTCACAGCAGGGCAGCCTGTACCCCCTCTAGGACTGCAGATGGCCCAACTCTGAAATGGCTCAGAGGCCTGTGCGAAGCCAAGGGAGGAAATACGGAGCAGCTCAGTGGGCAGAGAAGACCTGCAGAGAGACACACACACAGGCAGGAGAAGGGGGTGCCCAATCTACACAGCTCCCAGACCCTCCTCAGGCAGGCAATTTGGGGATTAGAACAGAATGTACGGGAAGTGTTAGTGGCAAAGGGCGAGAAGGCTTTTCGGGAAGACTATTTCTGAACTGTTCCCCTGTAGGAAAACATTTGACACAGAGTGGCAGGACCCCAAGGCAAGTGGGCAGGACTGGAGCTGATCCCCAGGAAGGGACCTCGGCCAGGGCCAAACCAGATGTTAAAAACTTACAATCACCAGCCCTAAGGCCAACTCAGAGCGCGGCAGAGCCCAGCCCTCCTGGCCAGAGCAAAGTGTCAGATGGTCCAGGAGAAAAGGCCAAGTAGTAAAAACATGGGGTAAACTGAAAAGGAGTCAGGACGGAGGCTAATAACCAGAAGGGGCCAACATCCAATGAATGGGCTTCCCCAGCTGAGTGTGAGGCAGCCCCGTGCAGGCCAGCGGACTCCTGGACTCTGAGGAACTTAGGAAGGACCATGTCACCACAGCAGCTTTATTCCTAGATTTTACTGCCTGTTCTCTGTAACAATCCCCTAATAGACTTGTGACTGTCACTCCAGAAATCACCCAGACCTATGTATAAAATGAGCTGAATCCGTGTCCTGCCTTTGGGGGGACAGCTTGTCCTTTCTTCCCTCACCCCCACCCAACACTCCCCGAAGGGTCTGGGATGAGCTGGGCCCCTTGCAGGTGGGGGAGGTTTCAGGGTTCCACAGGCTGGGGGAGGGGAGGGAGGAAAGTGACAGGCAAGTGCATCGACATCAGCTACCATGTGGAATTGTTTGAGGGGCTCCCCAAGTGTGTGGACCAGAGTGGGAGGGGCAATAAATTTTGCCTAGGAAGTGGGGAAGGTTCTGGGAAGAGGTGACATGTAAGCTGAACTATAACAAGTGAATGCAGATCCTTCCAGGAAAAAGCCAGGAGAGGAGACCTGCTTATCCCGTGGAGGGAAGCTCAGCACCGAGACCCCTCCAGGCCCATGTCCCTGCAGCCAGACGCTGTGGCAAACTCAAGGCCCCTGAGAAGTGCTCCAGCATCGGGGAGAATCACAAAGCCATCTGAGAGCTCGCCTGCATCAGCAGCTATGAGCTACAGGGGTTGCCCTGCCCAAGTATGTCGATCAACCCAGCTTGATCTGGAACAGACCCACCTGTGCAGCATGAACATCCTTGTGGGCATCAGAGCCGCAGCTGCAGTTCTGGATCAGCCTGATGAGAAAAGGAGACTCCTCACTGCGTCTATGTCACAGCCCAAAACCTCCTCCAGAGGCTGCGGCTGGGAACAAGCACAGTGCAGCCTGGGTCTTCGGCTCATTGCCGCAGCAGAAGTAGGAGGCATGTTCCTGACCCTCACGGGCAGGAATGGAGCAAAGTGGGGTGCCTGCAGTCCTAGCTCTGTGGCTCAGGCTGTCGCCACAGGTCCCCCTCCATTCCTTCAACATGGTGCCAGCAGGAAAGCATGGCACAGACAAGGAGCCCTGTGTCTCCCAGGTGACACCCATGGCCCTCTTCAACTGACACCCACTTTCCCCTTGAGGAAAGGGGAGAGAGTCCTGCCAGGTGAAAGGGGCCCAAGCGGACAGCTGAGGTGACATTTCCTCTCTGCAACTCCTTCTCTCTTTCTACACGGTGCTATGCCCAAGGAAGGCCTTAAAAATAACCTCGATGTACAGATTCTATTTGTAGTTTTGAATGTCTATTTTATTAAGATCATCCTTTGCCCTTAAAAATTAGCACAGTGCTTTTTGTATTTTGAAATATTCCCCCAAAATGACATGACTAAGTCTCTTTACTCCATGGTGGTAGTTAATTTTGTAGAGAAATTATAAACCACAATCATACACATGCTTTCGATGTGTTGTTCTTCAGTGTGACAGGTAGCTTTTCTTTGATTTTTTTTTTTAAATTTTATTGTTGTTGTATTACATCCATCCCCTTTTTGTTCCCCTCTGTCCCCCTCCCCACCCACCCATTCCCCCCAAAGTCAATCCCAAATGTTGTCCATGTCCATGGTGATTTTTTTTAATATGAAACTTTTACTAATAAAATATTTTGGAGCAAATGAAAAAAGAAAAGCCGGAAGGGGAGAGACATTTCAAGCAAAGGAAAGACACGCAGGTTCTGAGTGGATGACTGAGAAACCACGACACCCCCTAGGGCGTAGGAAGGTGATGTGATATGAGAAATGGGTGCAGGGAGAAAAGCAGGGATTAGATTAAGGAATGTCAACATGTGCTGTGCAAGGAGTGCACGCTGGATCCTGAAGACTATGGGGAACTCCAAGAGCCAGTTAGAACATCACTTTGCCCCAGGGTGTGGCAGAAACAAAGGGCAATGAAGGTCAGAAGAAGGCAGCTGCAGTGGGAGGGTGGAGAGATGGCTATCAGCACATGAAAGACAGGATAAGAGAGCTAACGCCCTAGAGAGAGGAGAGGGAAGGAGAACCCCAAGAAAAGTAACAGAGGAAGCTAAGTGTGACAACTAATTTCATTTGTCAACTGAGACATGTGATCAAATACCATTCTTGATGTTTCTGTGAGGGTTTCTGGGATGACATTAGTATTCAGATAGGTGGGTTGGGTGTGCCTCTTCTAATCAGCTGAAGGCCTGAATAGAACAAAGAGAATTCCCAAACAAGGGAAGATTCTCTGGCAGACTGTCCTTGGACTTGATCTGCAACATCAGCCCTTCCTGGCTCTACAGCACAAGCCGTTTGGACTCAAACTGGAACACTGGCTGCTCTGGTCTCCCACTTGCTGGCTCGCCCTGAAGATTTAGGACTTGCCAGCTGCCATAATCACGTGAATCAACTGCTTAAAATAAACCAGCTTTTATATCATATACCTTTATAAAGATACCCCTTTATAAAGGTATACGTATATAAATATATAAAGATGTATATAGTCCCTTTACATGTGATATTGGTCCTGTTTCCCCAGAGCACCCTGACTAACACAGTAAAGAACAGAAGTCTGCCAGGCTCCAGGTGAAGGAAGAAGGCACACACCTGAGCCCCCTGCTGTCTTCATGACCCCCCAACATATGTGCGTTCAGAGTCAACACACAGAGGTGAGAGCCCACTTCTGGGTCAGGCCCTGTGTCACTGCCTCCACTGTAATTGTGCATTTAATCCACAGGCTGCCTGCTACCCCCTCTCAGATGCCCCATAGCCATATCAAAATGAACAGGTCAGAGCAAATTCTTCATCCTCTTCTCCACCCCCATTACAGCAAATGGCACTAACGAGTTGCCCAAATCAAAAATCTGGGTGTCACCCAAAAATTGAGTCATCTTCTCTCTCCCTCATTTCCTCTTCCTCAGTCCTCCTCCAACTCCTGCCAATGCAACATTAACGTACATGTCCACTTCACCCACATCTTCACACTGCCTCCACCACCATGCCTCATTCCCAGCACCGGTGACTTCTAGCCTGGACAGTCACAGGAACCTCCTGGCTAACCCCCCCACTTCCTCCCCACCCTCACCTTCCTCTCAGGCACTTCTGCAAGGCCACTCCCCATACTGCATCAGCCAGAGCTTTGAAACCCTAAGTCAAACAACATCACTTTATTTTTAACTTGGTGATAATCTCCCATTGCTTTTTGGATGAAATACACACTCTTCCATAGCCAAGAGAGTAGAGCCACATGGACCTGACCCATCTCTCCACACTGTCTCAACACGTCTCCCCTGCTGGCTCAGACACTGACCCCTCCCAGCTCCCAGATGACACCCATCCTCCTGGTTGCCCAAGAGCCAACTTGCTGTTCTTGGACACCTGACTTCTGCTCATCACACAGACCTTTTCCTAAGAAGCTTCCCAACCTCCCTTCCTAAAGAAGATCTGAATGCTGGCAACCCTTTAACCCTCTTCCGAAGGACACTGTCTGCACCTCCTAGCTCTCATCCTAGGCCGCAGCCTGATTTATGTGTTGGATCACCAGTTTTAGTTCCTGTCTCCTCTCCCCCACCCCCTGACACCTGGAATATAAATTCCATGAGAGCAGACTTTATTATGTCCATCACTGTCCCCCCAAATATAACAGTACATATATATTTTTAAGATTTTATTTATTATTTCCAGAAAGAGAGGAAGGGGGAGAGGCAGAGGGAGAGAGGGAGGCAGAGACATCAATGTAGGGTTGCCTTTCACCTGCCTCCAGCTGCAGACCTGGCTGGAGACCTGGCTTGCAACCTGGTTACGTGCCCTGGCTGGGGAATCGAACCAGCGACCTTTGGATTCACAGGCCGGCACCTTATCCACTGTGCTACCAGCTAGGGTGGTACAGTACATATTTTTAAATGAAGAATAAAACCTATGTTTGCGATTACTCTGCCATTATTAAAGAGTAGTTTATTGAAGCCCAGAGACATTAAATAACATGCCTTAGGTCACACAGCTCCAACTGGCAGTTCCAAGACTCCAATCCAGGCCTGTCTGATTCCAGAGACCTGCTTCCTATTACTACCAGGGGTTTCCATATGAACCAGCATCTGCAGTGCCCCCCTCAGCTTTAAAAGATCCTTTTGAAACACAGTGTTTACTAAATGCAAGTGTTTTAGGAACACCTGTGAGTCAGGTATCCAGCTGAGTGGACATTAAGTCAGATGGGACTGTTTCCCAGGAAACTAGCACAGTCCAGGAGGTAGGTGGGATAGGTGTGTGATCCAGGAAGATACCTGAATAGGCCTGTGGCCAGCCCAGGGCCAGAAACAAAAGCTAATTTACATGTGAACACCTTTTACTTGTCCTAGACTATGCTGGTAATGCATGCTCATTAAAGGCAAACTCAGAAAATGAAAAAAAGGGCGGGACACTTACAATGCAATCACCCACTGTTCATGTTGTGATATTATTTTGCTTTAAAATCAATTTTCTCCCCATTATTGAAATGTTGTGACCATATTTCCCCTATAAAGGTCTCTGACCTATTTCCAATGTTTCTGCTACTATAAATGATGCTGATAAATATCAATGTACAAGCATCTTTGCTCAGTTGTCAGATTATATAAAGAACCTAGTAGTGGGTACCTGGCCAGATAGCTCAGTTGGTTAGAGCATCATCCCCACACACCACAGTTCAATCTCCTTTCAGGGGACATACATGAATCAACCAATGAATGTACAAAACAGCAAATCAGTGCCTCTCTCTCCCCCTGCTTTTTTCTCTCTCTAAAATAAACAAACAAACAAACCTAGAAGTGGAAATAGTGGAAGTTTGTGCTTTTCAAATTTTTGTTTAGATGCCAAACTTCCCTCTAGAAAGATCAAAATAATTTAAACTTTATTAATCTGATTGCTGACAACTGATATCTCATTTTACTAGGCACAGAATGGAGGCTCTGAAGCAATCACTGAAGGAAAATGTCACCACTTGTACTTTTCTACTGCAGACTTCCTAAATCCATATCCTTTGCCCATTCTTCCACAACAAATATTTGACTTTTCCTTATTCTATTGCAAGAAAAGTTCTTATCTCATGAATTTTAACTATATGTTTGTTATTTATGTTGACCTTTGTGTTTCACTGCCCTTTTTTTTTTTTTTAATTTTATTGTTGTATTACATCCATCCCTTTTTTACTCCCCTCTGTCCCCCCACCCACCTCACTGCCCTTGATGTGAACTTCTGTGTGCTTTCTAGTAAATTGTAAAAATATTCATTATCCTCTTCTTTTCAATTCCTGCTAGAATTCTATAGAATTTAATGAATATAGTGGGCTCCCTCTGGTGGTCACAAGAAAATTCCCAAATCCCAGTGGTCAATACATAGTTAAATCTTGATTCTTATTTACAGGACATGGTACATTTTATAATTAATAGATTCCGTGTGACTAGACGATGGCTTAAGAGAAGACTTCTAATTATTTTCTTCCATTCATCAGTGGGTTTACCAAGTGGTTCGGAAGGCCACTGTCCAAAACCACGCTTACCGTCTCGCCTGCCAAATCCCTCTGTGGGGATTTCCTGTTCGTCAGGGCATCACCCCCCACACCCACCGCCCCAGGCTTGCAGCTTCGGGCCCTCTGTCCGCTTCCGTGCCTGGCCATCCTGTTTGGGAGTTCTGTCCACCACATGGCGAGCCCGCTGCAGCTGCTCCCCGCCATCAATCCTCATGGCCCCTATACAAGGTCTCACGACCTCTCCTCCAGTGAAGTCACGCAGCAGACAGTCACCATGCTTCCTTCACAGGCCCAGCACCATTCCAGGTCAGGGGATGTGGTGGGGAGCAAGACAAGACCGTCCCCACCCTGTGCACCCTCTGCTGGAACCAAACCACAATCCAGAACATCCTCCATGCTGTTTCTAGAGCCCTCCTCTGGAAGCAGACCTCTACCCAGACTCCTTCAACCATGTCCCCAGAAAAAACCTGCATCTCACCATACCAATCCCCACCCTCACCACCCACTGCCATCTTCCAGCCAGACAGAGCTCCTGGCAGCTCCCCTCTGCCTCTGTTCAGGAGCTGGGCCTCGTGGGATAAGTCCCCCATTCCAGGTAGCAGAGATGTCAATCAGTCTTAAGACCCTCTCCAGCTGTCATTTCCCTCTGCCTAGTCCTGAAGTGATCTCTCCCTCCTTTCAGTCTCTTCAGGGTTTAACGCATAAGACGTATCACTTAAAAAATTCTACGTATAAGAAATAATTGAAAAAGGGATAACAATTTCCTTCTTCAAAGTACCAAAAAACACACTCCCTTCACTAAGCTCTTTTCAAAGCCAACAACTAAAATACAGAGGCTGAACGGAGGCAAGTAGCTTCTACCATGTCTGCTGTGTTCGGCAACATTTCCAAAAAGCTGCTGACAGGTAGCAGGGGCTGTGTCATTTCAGACCACTTTCCAGAACAGTGAGGTTCCAACTCTGATGTCTCTGGTCATTAATTTCTGGAAGGTCCCCTGCACGGTGGGCACCGTGTGCATCATTAGGAAACCACACGCACTGTCTCTGGTTTGAGGAAATGAGGAGAATTAACATTATGACAAAAGTTCTGAGTGGTTCCAGGGTAGGTTGAGCCCAATTACGTACCAGAGTGTGCTGGTTGGTGGCCCTGGGCCTGCACGTGGCTCTGAGGCCATCAGTGCTCGACAGGAGTTCCCACCTCATGGTGTTTCCTTCCCGGTTCTCTCCCTCCTATGCTCTGTCACCAGCCTCTTCTCACTCCCATCCCACAAAGACATGCCAGTAAAGCCCGCCTCACCTTCATCCTTTCCCTCCAGAGTTGTCCCAGCCAACTGCCAGCTCCAAGTCTCCTCTCCCTACCTCTCTGGCAGCCCTGACTTATGTCAGCAAAAATGCAGGAGGTTAACAGGTGCACGTGATGGGTGTACACTGGCCTGGGGACAACAGACCTGACTTAAGAGTGACCACAACCTCCTGAGTGACTCTCAGGAAGCAGGCCCTGTTCTGAATGCTCTCCATGTATTCGCTCATTTAATCCTCCTAACAATCCTTTCAGGTAGGCGCCATCAGAAACCCCGTTCCACAGATGAAAAACCAAGTCCTACGGAGGATAAATTCTTCATCTGAGGCCAAAGCATTGTTAAGTGACAAATCTGAGCTGGGCAGTCTGGGTTGAGATTCCATGTGCTTTTCACTGGGCCCCACCGCCTGTGGGACAAGTTCAGCATAGAGAGAGACTTGTGTGTTCAAGTGGAGACAGACTTTTGGTCAAACCCAAAATGTCTGCACCCTCCAGTGGTGAACCACCTGAACATGGTGAGCCAGCTGCCCTGGGGCAGGACTGAAACAGTCTCCTCTAATTTGTGTCTGCACAGCTCTATCATCTTCTCTTCCTCTGAGAAGAGGACACAGATTCCTTGGGGTAACCCCCCTTCCCCATTCTCAGCCCACATGGTTCTGGTAGCGTCAACCCTCAGCCACTACTGGTCACGTGACCCAGACCTAGTTGACCAGTGCATCCTGCCAGGCGCGGTCATCAGTTCAGGGACAGGCACCTGCCCCAATGCAAGAAAGTCAGGGTCAATTCTGGGACTTTTTATTTAATTGTGGTACACTACATGCAAAAGTGTGTATTTTTACCATTTTAACTGCTGAAAAGTGCACAATTCCATGGCATTTAGTACATTCTTAATGTGCACAACTATGACCAATACCCACTTGCAGAATTTTTCCATGCTTCCAAACAGCAAGTCTGCACCCATCCAACAGCAGCTCCTGTGTGAGTTTGCTCAGCTGCTGCACTAAGTACCATAGACGGAGGGGCTTAAACAACAGGCATTTATTTTCTCACAGTTCTGGAGGCTTGAAGTCCAAGATCAAGGTGTCACAGGGTGGGTTCCTCCTGAGGCCTCTCCTTGGCTTGTCTTCACCTGGTCTTCCGGCTATGTGGATCTGTCCTAATCTCCTCTTCTTATAAGGATGCCAATTATACTGAACTAGGGCCCACTTGAACAACCTCATTCTAACCCAATTACCTCTTTAGAGACTATAGTTCCAAATACAGCCACATTCTGAGGTCCTGGGGGTTAGGACTTCAATACAGGAATTTTGGGAAGGACACAGTTCTTCAGCCCAGAACACATCCCTATTCCCCAATGTTGGGACACTTGAGTAGGTGAACGCTGTCTGCTGCGGTTGCTGAAAGTATGACCCACTTGTGGAGCTGCTGGGGGCCACCTCCAACCTCCAGGAGATGATCTGAGAAGAGCTAAGATATGGAGAAAGAGCCCCTCACATACCTCAGTCCGGCTCTGCCTCTGGGCTTTCTTTTCATTTCCAGTTACAGAAGCTGATAATGTCCTTTTTCTGCTTTACTAATGTACAGTAGCGTGGTGAGAACATTAGTTTATGTTCTGAGACTTCTAACTAAAGGACTTAGTTAAATCAAGGACGTTTTCCCCCAGGGAGGCCCACATTGCTGGCGATGTAAGATGGGACTACACAGCAGCTGTGTGAGTGGACTCGGGCTCCAAGGCGCCAGCCCTGAGCCATCCTCTGGGACACTCAACGTCAGGACCATTCATAGCACAGTGGAAGGGGTGTGGTGCCAGCACCTCCCACAGCCCAAGTTTCAGGGCTGCCCCTGCCAGAGCCCCTCCTGCCAGGTTCCAGGATTGCCGCTCTACCAGAGGCCTACCTTCACAAGTGGAGGGCTCCTGTCTTCCAGCCCAACGTCCCCAGGTCCTGCCGCTGCCTGGCTCATGATAGGCCTCAGGACAAAGCACAGGAAGGCAGAGGACAAGGAGAGGCAGCAGGCCTCTTCCCTCCAAAGCTTCCCTGGAGGATGGTCTATGAGAACACGGGACCAGAAAGAACCCAAGTGACCCCTTGAGGAAGGCCAGCTTCCTCACATGTCAGCCCAGCAGGGTTCCATCATGTAACCCAAACAAGGCAGCACGCGCTCTCTCTCTCTCTCTCGCCCCCTCCCCTTCTCACTCTGTACTGGACTGAGTCAGACCCCCTAAAGAGAAACTGCAAACTGAAAAAAAGCAAACAGATGATACTATTTGTATAAAAACTGGCAGGGAGCTACCCACCCACTGAAAAGTACATAAACCACCTCACAAATCAGGCTGTTCGATATCATAGCCACCAGCTACGTGTGGTGACTTAAACTAATATTAAATAAAATTAAATAAAAATTCACTTTGCCGGTTGCTCTAGACTAATTTCAAGGGCTCAATAACCACAAGGAGCTAACGGGGCTGCTTACGGGACGTGCACATTTCTGTTTTCCCAGGAAGTCCCTTCCGCCAGCATCTCCTGAGAAGGAATCAGCCAACTGGTAATGTCCCCAGGAAGGGGAGCAGGAGATAGACTGGGATGGCGGGGTGGGGGGTGGGGTGGGGGGTGTTCACATGTAATCTTTGGTAGTACTTGAAATTTTTTTATCACATCAAATATGATTTACGACTCAAAATTAACCATTTAAAAACTTGAAACATAATTTTTAAATGTTTAAGTACATAGGTAACATAAGAGGGTGCTAGAATACCCAAGAGGCCCGGGTAAGTCACACTGCCGAAAACCTGGGAGTTTCTGCAGAAGGAAGCCAAGACTCCGGGGGCAGGTGTGAGAAGCAGCAGCTTCAGGGGCCCCCCAGTCGCCGCCTGCACCCTGACCCACACTCACACCTGGTCCACACTCCGTGGTGCAGGAAGCTCCTCTGTCCCCCACATTCAGTCCTCTCATCGACCTTGTAAGATCCTCAGGGTGATTATTATTCCCATTTGTTTTAGTTTCCTAAAGCTGCTGAATCAAAGTACCACAGATTGGGTGGTTTCAGATGACGGAAACTCATCCTCTCCAGTTCTGAAAGCCAGAACCCAAAATCCATGTGTTGGCAGGCAGGCAGGCTCCCTCTGGGGGCCTCTCAGGGCGAACCTCTCCGAGCCCCTCGAGTTCCCGGGGGTGGGGAGGTCCTAGGAGTAGCTGATCGCTGCCTCCGCTCCCCATGGCCGCCTCCTCTGAGAGTCTCAGTGTCTCAAATGTTTCCCTCCTGTATCTTATAAGGACACTTGTCATTGAATTTAGGGCCTACCCTAAATCCTGGGTGATCTTATCGCAAGATCCTTAACTTAATTATATCTGCAAAGACCCTATTTGCAAATAAGACCACATTTATAAGTAGGGGTGGGGGGATGGTTAGGACTGGGACATATCTTTTAGGGAAACACAATTCAACCAATATACTATTTTATAGATGAGGGGTGCAAGGCTTGAGGGCCCCTCCTTTATCCAAGGTCACAGGACTACCTCAGGGCTCAGTCAGCCAGCCCTGCACCCCACCACTGAATAGGGCAGGAGCAGCACCCGGGTTTCCCCTCAGCCTCTTGGCTCCCCACCACCCCCAGCCCCAGCCACGCACACAATGGGCTGCACACACAGAAGAGCCCCCACCCCTTCCCTGGCCTCCATATCTGTCTGCTGCTTCCTAGGATCTGACAAAAGATCACAGTGTCCCCCAGGCGTGGGAAGGAGCCAGGCCTGTGGCTCTGTGGGTATCTCAAATCAGATGGGGACCCAAGCTGCGAAGGGTGGCCTATATGTCTGGACTCCAAAAGTCCTCGGGCAGATCAGAGCCAGGGAGAAAGAGGACAAGTTAAGGCTTCTGGTGTTTGCTGGAGAATGTGCCAGCCTCCGGGCTTTTGCATCAATGTAGGGCTCTGGTCCAGAGGATTCAAGTGAGTCCTCTCAAAGTGACAGGAGAGAAAGTGCAGCTGGTAGGGGCATGAGTGTGCATCAGGGCCTGGCCACACTGCCTGCAGCTGCCGGGACAGCCTGACGGCAGCCACAACCCCCTTAACTGGAAGCAGCCCAGTGTTGACTGCCAGCGGGGTCCACTCCCAGAGAGCAGAGCAGGTCCCTGTCCTCTTGTCAGTGGGGCTAGAGTTTCTGACCAGCCTCTCAGCCTCCATGGTCTTCCCTGAGACCCTCTTGGAGATTCTCTTTGTGGTGTGGGATTTCCCAAGGAAAGATGACATGGAACTGTGTCTGGGTCATAGGCTTTGACCTGTACTTTCTCTATGACTTAAAAAAAAGCCTACAGAACACACTCCTATATTGTCATCATTTTTTGGTGAAGAACCGTATAGTTAATAAGTGGCAGACCAAGGTCTGGACCTCCCTTGGGTTTATTCAGGAGCTCCTGCCTCCTTATCCTTGTCCATCTGTCATGTGGGTCATATGTCATGGGACTTTCAAACTTCCAGCCAGCAATCCATGGCAAGAAAGCCAACTAACATCACCATCCAGGTTATGCCTATAAATAGATGTCGTTGAAACAAAAACTGCCTGTAATAGTGTTTGTTCAAGAGTACAACCGTTCAAAATCTTAAAATGCTGGTGTAACCCACAGAACTGACTTTATATCTTATGCCTCCCAGTTTAAAAAATTTTTATCCATGTAACTCATGTGAATTTACATCCATACAACACTCAGAAAAAAAAAAAAGAGGGGAAATAAATGAATCATTTTATACATTTTATACCTTTTGCAGATCACTCAAAACTTCATTTTGGGGGTCTGGATTTTTTCCCCATTGAATTCAATTTCTGACTTACTGAACAAGTGATGATGCCATTACTTGTCATGTCCTTTTTCCTACAAAAACTTTGGCAGTCCTACTATTATAAGCTAACTCAAGCTGGACCATTGAACCTTCTCCTGCTGGTCCCAGGGACCCACAGACACACCAGGAGACCCACCTTTATAGACTGGAGGGCAGCTCCCAACCTTGTGATACTGATTATCAGTGAGCTTGGTTTCTGGACCAGAGAAGGCCAGGCAACTTGACTAAAGGAAGGAATGATACTGAGGACAAGAGCCACTGGGTTCAGCTTCTGCCACCCGTGTTCTGTCACCTTGTCCAACATGAAGGGAAGTCTAGTAAGTGTTATGACCTTCCACCCATTCACTGGTTTACGCACCAACGCACCATCCTACAAAAGGCTAATGTTAATACTAAAAATGCCGGGGCTGAAACTACACGCCTACATTCTCAATCATTCTCTGTGTGGAGCTCCCATAAGGACCATCAGAAGACCTGATTGAATCAGGAATCAAGCCACATGAGTTAAGAATTAATAAATCCTAGCTCTACCCACAGCCACACTGATCTACACCAACCAAACCCCAAGAGTGAAATGATTATTTGAATAATTCAGACCATGTTTCCTGCTCCCTTCCTCTACCCAGATCGTAAGAAATGAAAACAGAAAAACAATTTGGCCACATTATCACCACCTTTCCCCAAAGTCTGAAATAGAGCTGAGGTCACAATGATATCCCCTGTGGCTATTTCGTGCCCCTATCTCCATCCTCAGAATGGGTGGCTGGCTCTTTCCCAGTCCTTAAACCTTTATTTTAAGTCCTCTCTAATGGTCCTCAGTTTCCCACACCAATACCAACATCCCCATCAAACTGAGGGGTTAATTGTGCTGGGGTCTTTAACTAGTAACATACCTGCCAGGGAAGATGTAGGAAGAAAGGCCCCAAAATGGGCCACAAGATACAACAGGCAGCTTGAGACCAATGGGATAACCTTGACCATGTCCTCAGCAATTTTGCACAGACAGGAGAGAGAAGCCAGATAGATCCACAGGAGTCAGGAGCCAGTGAGGACTGAACATTCACTTACCCGGGGGGCAGACACACTCGGCTGGTGCTTCCCGAACTGTCCGGAGCTTCACTAGTCCCTCCAACTTCTGAACCAGGAAGAAAAGAGGGAGAAATATAGATGAGTTTGCGAGCAGAGAGGATCAAACATGGAAAAATCAGCAAAAATCAATGTATCGAAAAGATATATCAACAGTGCCGGGGATATTTTTTATCACATTTTTTAAAAGGTCATTACATTTTGGGGAATGAGAGGAGAAACAAAAATGAACATGGAGTAATTACTTGGGAATCTCAGAAAAGAAGGCAGCGGGTTTCTGCTGTTTCCACACCTTCAAACACAAATCAAGGAAAGCAAAAAAAAAAATTAAAAATCAAAATGATAGCTCTAGCTGGTGACTCAGTGGATAGGTGCTGGCCTGCAAACCTAAAGGTTGCTGGTTTGATTCCCAGCCAGGGCACATAACCAGGTTGCAAGCCAGGTCTCCAGCCAGGTCCGTAGCTGGAGGCAGGTGAAAGGCAACAACTGTACATGGATGTTTTTCTCCCTTTCTTCCTCCCTCCTGGCCCTTCTTTCTAAAAATAATGAATAAAATCTTTTTAAAAAATAAAATAAAGTAATTAAATTAAATTAAATTAAACTGCATCAGCTTGAGTACTCTGTTCACCATTCAGCCCAAAGCTGCAGGGATGCACAGAGCTCAGACTTGCTGCCCCGGCCCAACACACCCCAAAGGCATCTTCCTTTCTTCTTACCAGCTGGGGAGGCTTAGCCTAAACAATTTTGTTGCAAACACTTTTGTGCTGTACAATTCAACAAGCAGCTCTGCAGATGCCCAGTGCTAGATTTGGGTGAATGGAAAAGAACTGCCACAGAAATCCAGTCAGAAGCCACAACTCCACCCTTATAGCTTACAGCACTGCTCCAACTCCATCACTGCCTGACCTGACTCTCAGGGTAACCTCTGAGGCCCAAATTACTATCCCTTCCTCTAAGGGGACACAGGTTCAAGGAGAAGAGGAGGAGGAGGATGAAGAGATGTGTCCTAAATCCCAAGTCTAGGTTTAGGGGAGCTAAGAAATTGGTCCATAACTCCCAAACTAGCCCAGGCTTGAGACTTGACAAGAATATGCAAAGCATTAACTTTTCTCTTAAAAAAAAAAAAAAAAAAAAAAAAAAAACTTCCTAAAAGCAAAACAAAGCATCCCAAGTGTGTTAACCTTAGTGAAAGATGCACTAGGATGGGCAGAAGGGGTATGTTAGCCAAACAAAACAAAATCTTCAGAGCACTGCTTCAGAGGAGGTGAGAGCACACCTGGTCCTGAGCTCCTGAAGCCAAGCCTGGAATCGTCCCAGAAGATGGGACTCCAGCCGGGCCCAGTGTTGTCTCTGGCTGGGAGAGCCCAGGACCAGGAGCTTGAGATAAAACGCAACCAGGCTAGGTCCAGCCACTGCAAAGCCACCATTCCTGTCCTCCACTCATTTTCCCTTTCCAGATGGGTAACAGAGGTTGATCCAAACAACAGATGGAGTTAAGCTAGGTTTTGAGGGCACACACGGAGGCATGGTCAGGACACCTGGAGGAGGGGTGCGAAAGCAGCAAGAAGGCAGGGAGAGGGTGGAGGGTGCGGCCTTTAGGTACACCCAGCCTTCCCATCCCCGCTGCACGTGCCTGGCCCGAAAAGCCTGTCATGTGGCCAAGTCTGGATGCCAGGCTCTAGGACTCCCATTCGTGCCCTCACCTGCCACCACACTGCTGCTCTGCTCTGGAGCAGCCCACCTGGCCCAGAGTGAGGCTGCCAACAGCCCAGGATGACCCCTCACCCCCACAAGCTCCCCCAGTCCCCAAAGCACCTCCAGGGCTCCCATCAGGTGTGGAGTTCGCTCCACCCCAGGCAGCAGCAGACACCACCTCAGCCCCTGCTGGTGCACTGGCCCGCCCGTCGCTGGAGGGCCACACTGAGCCCGAGTGGCAGAACTGCCTCAGAACTCCCTTCCCCCATTGAATCTGCAGATCCTGCTACCTACTTCAGAATTTACCTGGGAAATGAACCCAGCCTTCCAGTTGAAGCCATTTTGTTGGTGGAGCTCTCATCTGTTTTACCTTTGCTAGACAAATGAGAAGTCACAATAAGCCCTGCCCCTTTTAAACAAAAGCATTTAATTCTAAAAACAAACAAGTAAAATAAAAAAACACCTGGCTATACTTTTTATCCTCACCGGAGGACACATTTCCATTGACTTTTAGAGAGAGAGAAACATCAACAAGAGAGTGAAACACAGATCCACTGCCTCCCATATACGATCCAAGTAGGGATACCTGCAGCCTGGCCCTGCGCCCTGACACAGGCATGCTGGCAGCACTTCAGGTACCAGCCAACCTTCTACCCAGCCACAGGCCGGGGCCACACCTCACTTTTAACAACTGCTATCACATCTGTGTCTCAGTCCTGAATCAGATACTGTTAGGAAACACAGCTATCAAGTTACCCTTGTTTTGAAAGCAAAACAGGAAACTATTGATGAGAGAGAGGGTAAAAAAAACTGTTAATGCTAAGCAGAAGGAGTCATAAGTCCCTGGGATCAACTTTTTGTTCTGCCATTTATTCTAATTCTTTTTATGCATTCATCTTTCTGGATTAGATAGTGACTCTGCAATTTTCTATCTCCTAATCTTCCACCCTCCCCACCTCCAGGCCCCTAACTTTCTGTGGGTTTGCAACTGTCCCTACTATGAACACACAGGGGAATGTTTGAATTAGAAATGCCTTCCCACAATCTTTTATTGCTATGCTTTATTATTATTATCATTATCATTATTATTATTATTCTAAGAAAATATTCTTTTGTGTCCAGGTTTGTAAGAAATGACTTAAAAAGCTCACTTTTTTTTTTTAATCCTCACCCGAGGACATCTTTCATTGCTTTTAGAGAGAGAAAAAGGGAGAGCGAATGGAAGACAGAGAAACATCAATGTGACAGAGAAGCACAGATTGGTTGCCTACTGTAGGCCCCAGACCTGGGATGGAGCCCACAACCCAGGCATGTGCCCTGACCCAGAATCAACTGGTCCCGACCAACTAATCCACACCAGCCAGGGCAAAAGCCTCTACTTTTTATTTATTTATTTAGCCTTACCTGAGGGTTTAGTTATTGATTTTAGAGGCGGGGTAACGGTGAGAGACACACCGATATGAGAGAGAGGAGAAACATTGATCAGTTGCCTCTCAGGGGTCAAACCCACACTCCAATGATGTGTCCTGACTGGAATCAAACCCATGACCTTTCGGTGCACAGGATGACACTCCAGACAACTGTGCCAGCAAGCCAGGGCAAAGGCCTCTCACGTTTTACATTTCAATATCTGGCAAGGACCCCTCTGGCATCTGCAAACAATGTGGCCCTGGTTTTACATATGCAAACAAGTCCTGACTCCAAGAGTAAACAAAAGATGAGTTTCTTAGAAAACTTGGGGAGCTTTCCCTCCAGAAGCGCAGAGGAGGAGGAAGACTTGAAGCTTTGGGAGAGGGGTGGCAAGAGCAGAGAGAAAATTAATTAAGGGAAAATCACAGTTTTCAAAATAGTGTGCGTCACATGGTCAGATGATACATTTTTAATGAGCTGTGGGAGAGTACTGGTCTGGAGCATTTCACCAGATGTTCGATCGTACCCAGAATGGTTCCATTCTGATGAAATATGAATTAACATACAAAAAAGGATGTAATGATTTATTTCTGTAAAATGCTCCAAATAAAGCCACAAAGACATTCCTATCCTTTGACAGAAAATTCCTACTGTAGGGAATAGATCCCTAAGGAAATAAATGGGCAGAAGCAAAAGAAGAGGATATTCACGAGCAAGCGAGCAGTGCCTGAAAACAGCAGGAAGCGCAGAGAGTCCCCTTGGAAAAGCCGTCAGATCTTCATGAAATAGCCTTGTGAAGATGATGCAGCAACAAGGAAAAATGTTTATGATACAATAAATAAAACGTCTACAGCTGCATAAAAGTCAAGCATGGAGCGGCAACAGCTAGCAAACGTCTCTTCACTTGGGCGCTGGAATTACGATGATTTACTTCTCCGAAAGTTCCTTCTGTGTTGTAATACAATCTTCTCGGGAAAAAATTAAAAATTAAAAAATCCCAGAAGTAGAAGAGCCAAAACGAGCCTGCAACCTCCCTGCTAAGGACAATTTTCAAATGCTGAACTGATCATTCTGTCTGCTCTGACCCACTTCCAGCATCACCTCTGCTGATGTGCAGCACAGATGCCAGGGTAGAACCTGGGGGTGAGTGAAGCCCTGTCTGCACAGCCACATCCAGAGGCTCTCCATCCACCCCCAAGGACGGCCACGCATATCCCATCTGCCACCAGCAGCCAAAGTGGGCAGCACTTTCCCTGTACTTTTTTATCATTCTGTTTTGTATAACCGCACCATGGTGATGATGATCATGGTGATGAAGAGGACAGCAAATATAAAGTATGATTATTAAGATTATCAATTACTAAGGATGTGCCAGGTGCTCTGCCTATGTCTGCTATCTCATTTAGTCCTCCCAGTAACTCCCACAACATTGCGGCTACAATTATACCCACTTAAGATGAGAAAACTGAACCTTAGAGAAGGCACATAAGTGTCAGGTTTGCACTTGAATCTTGGTATCAACTAACTCCAATCACAAAGCAAAATGACCTTTGCCTATGAAAAATTTTCATGTCTTCTCTAGCTGGTGGCTCAGTGAATAGGCACCAGCCTGCGAACCCAAAGGTGGCTGGTTCGATTCCCAGCCAGGGCACATAACCAGGTTGCAAGCCAGGTCTCCAGCCAGCTCAGTAGCTGGAGGCAGGTGAAATGCAACCATGCATTGATGCTTCTCTCCCTCTTTGCCTCCCTACCTTCCCCTCTCTCTAAAAATAACAAATAAAATCTTTAAAAGAATTTTTTTTCACATCTTAAGAAAAGGTCTAAAGCTAGGCCATACATTGGAAGATGATTTGACTTTGGGTGGTGGGCACACTGTGCAATATACAGTTCATGTCTTATAGAAACATACACTTGAAACCTATATCTTCTTAACCAACATCACCCCAATAAATTCAATTATTTAAAAAGCTATACCCTGGCTGGTGGCACAGTGGATAAGGTGCTGGCCTGCAAACTCAAAGGTCGCTGGTTCAATTCCCCAGCCGGGACACATAACCAGGTTGCAAGCCAGGTTTCCAGCCAGGTCTGTGGCTGGAGGCAGGTGAAACGCAACCATACATTGATGTCTCTCTCCCTCTCTGCCTCTCTCCCTTCCCCTCTTTCTAAAAATAATGAAATAAAATTTTTAAAATATAAATAAATAAATAAAAAGCTAGGCCATACAAAACCCCAAGGACAGAAATTAGATCAGTGATTGTAAAAGGCTGGGGAGAGCGAGGAAGCACGAGGCACACGGGGGAGGGGTGAAGGTTATGAAACTGTTCTGTGTGAGTCAAGTTGCTTCTCCTTGAGTACAGGGCAGCAATTTTAAAACTACTTTACATATATGTTGGGATTGAACAAATGAGTAAATAAACTCTGGGTAATGACAGCCAGGCTCACTGTCCACGAAAAAAGTTATTAATCAATAAATGGGAAAAGTTCGAATGAAAAAAGTTATTAATCAATAAATGGGAAAAGTTCGAATGAACCTCGTGGTGCTGTGGTCAGAGGTTTCACTATGAGGTGATGTTTATGCCCACAGAGAGAAGCATACAGATAATTACAGGTGCGTGTATGCAGAAGGGTGAATATATACATATACAGGCCCTGCTGTCTGCAGAGAAGGCACCCCCATCCTCAGGGAGCTACAAGCATATCCAGCGCTTAGACGTTGGTTTCTAAATACCATTCTCCAATAAAAGGAACCAGGACTCCTTGGGAAGGTGGCTGATTTTAGCGCCAGGGCAGATAAGTTTTAAGAGAAGCCAGGAGTGTCTTGTGCCAGAAAGTAAATAAAAGGCAGAGGAAGTACCTCAGAGAAACACAAATCTAACCCGAAAGAGCTCAGAATGGACAAAGCTGGAACAATTTAAGCAATAAAATAATGTAACATTGAATTATAAAGAATAAATTAGAGAAGAGAACCAAGATGGTGGAAGAATAAGTGAAGCTACACCATTCTCCTTCCAGGACCAATCTGGAATTACAACTTAAGTGGGGAGAAATCATCTGGAATAACCAACAGAACACTGGCTGGAGAGAAGTTTTATAACTACCAGCAGAACAGAAGAGGCCACTTCATCACAACATGACTGGTAGGAAGTGCAGAGACACAAGAGGGCTGGCTGGGCTCCCACAGGCAGCAGCTGAAGGGTCTGGAGCCAGGGATTCCACCTGAGAAGAGGGGAGTCTAAACCTACCTCCAACTGGGCTTCCCAGCCTACAGCAACACAGCAGAGAGTAAAACAGCATCCAGCTGTGAAAAGCAAAAAGCCGTGGGGTTTGCTAGCCTGAGACAACTAGAGGCAGAGAATTACTAAAGTGACCATGCACCAAAATACATTGGCACCAACTTACCTTGGGCTCCAGCAGAAGGAGGGCAGAGTGGACTAGAGACACTTAAGGAGAACTTGGAGCAGTGGCTTTGAGGAGAGAAATAAGGGAGCAGCCGACGGGGTCCCAGTGCTGACTCATCCCCCACTCCCCAGGCAGACTATGCTACTCCCACCTGCATCTGCCTGAAGAAATGTCATAGCCCCACCCATTCGAATCAATTGCCCTGCTTAGCAGTGCCTGAGCCTGATGGCTGATCACAGATTGATTGGTATAAAAACTAAATTAACCTGCTCCACCCAGCTGTGCCTACACCACACAGCTCATCACAGATTAATTGGCTTAAAAACTGAAGGACACAGACAAAGACAGTGGATTTCTGGTTGGCTCCAACAGGCTGACTAGGCCCAGAATGGGGAATGATCTGACGTCACCAGAGATAGATCCAAGAAGTAAAAAAAAGTGTACCTTTACATGACAGAAGGTCACAACACAAAGAAAGAAACTCAAAACAGCCCAAACTAAGAAGCAAAAACAAACAAGAAGAGTCACCTAAAATGGGGAGACAAAGAAACAGTCTATCACCTAAAGGAAAGGAGAAACCCCCAGAAAGACTGCTAAATGAAATAGAAGCAGCAAACTATCAGACATAGAATTCAAAATAATGATGATAGAGAAGCTCAATGAGCTCAGCGAGCCCAAAGAAAACTTAAAGCAACTCCAGGGGAACTGCGAAGAACTCCAGGGAAACTACAAGGAACTAACTGAGAACTACACCAGCATTAAAAAGGACATAGAAACTATCATTAAGAACCAGGAGGAAATGAAGAATATAATTTCCAAATTGAAGAACACAGTAAAGAAATCAAAAGCAGGCTAGAGGAAGCAGAGAATCGAATCAGCAAGCTGGAGGACAATGTAGGGAAAGTAAAGCCAGTCAGTGAAAGACAAATACCATATGATCTCACCCATTACAGGACAATAATGAACAAAACCGACAAACTAGCAAAACAGAACCAGATACATGAATACAACAAATAGACCTTCAGTGGGTAGAGGGGAGTGGGGAAGGGGGAAAGAGGAGGCAAAGAAAGGGAGCAGTTTAGTCAAGGAACTAGCATGGAAGAACCATGGGTGGACATGGACAACAAGTGGGATTGACTTTGGGGGGGAGTGGGTGGGTGGGGAAGAGGACAGAGGGCAGGAAAAAGAGAAGGGATGTAATACATCAACAATAACCAAGGAGGTAAAAGATCTGTACTTGAAAAACTACAGAACACTACAGAAAAAAATTAAGAAAGATATAAATAAATGAAAGCATATACTATGTTCATGGATGGAAAGACTCAACATCATTAAAATGTCCATACTACCCAAAGCAATTTATATATTCAATGCAATCCCTATTAAAATACCAATGACATATTTCACAGATCTAAAACAAATACTTCAAAAATTTATATAGAACCAAAAACAACCATGAATAACCACAGCAATCTTGAGAAAGAACAAAGTTGAAGGAATCACAACACCGGATATCAAACTATACCACAAGGCCACTGTATTCAAAACAGCCTGGTACTGGCATAAGAATAGACTTATAGATCAATGGAACAGAATACAGAGCCCAAAAATAAACCCAGGACTCAATGGTCAATTAATATTCAACAAAGGGGGAAGGAGCATAAAATGGAGTGAAAAGAGCCTCTTCAACAAGTGGTGTTGAGAGCACTGGAAAGGGACACGCAAAAAATAAACCTAGACCATAGTGAAAGGCAATCATACATTGATGTCTCTCTCCCTCTCTGCCTTCTCCGTTCCCCTCTCTCTAAAAATAATAAATAAAATCTTTTTTAAAAAAAAATAGCTAGACCACCAACTTACACCATACACCAGAATAAACTCAAGGTGGATAAAGGAGTTAAACATAAGCCATGCCACCATTAAAGTCCTAGAGGAAAATTTCAGATATCCTACACAGCAATATTTTCACCTATACTCCTCCAAAGCCAAGGAAAATAATAAACAAATAAACAAATAGGACTACATCAAACTGAAGAGTTTCTGCTCAGCTAAAGAAAACATCAGCAAAATTAAAAGGAAACCAACTGGATGGGAAATCATATTTGCCAATGTTACCTCAGACAAGGGTTTGATCTTCAAAATACATAAAGAACTTACACAACTCAACACCAGGGAGACAGACAATCCAATAAAAACTGGGCAAAGGACCTGAATAGACACTTCTCTGAGGAGGACATACAAAGGGCCCATAGGCATATGAAAGAATACTCAACATCACTAGCCATCAGAGAGATGCAAATTAAAACCACAATGAGATACCACCTCACATCTGTCAGAATGGCCATCATCAACAAATCAACAAACAACAAGTGCTGGCGAGGATGTGGGGAAAAGGGAACCCTGGTGCATTGTTGGTGGAAATGCAGACTGGTGCAGCCACTATAGAAAATAGTATGGAGTTTCCTCAAAAAACTAAAAATGGAACTGCCTTGTGACCCCGAGATTCCACTGCTAGGATTATACCCAAAGAACTATGAAACACCAATTCAGGAGAACCTATGTACCCATATGTTCATAGCAGTGTTATTTACAATAGTCAAGCAATGGAAACAGCCTAAGTGCCCATAAGTGGATAAATGGATCAAAACCTTTGGTACATTTACAACAATGGAATACTACACAGCAGAAAGAAAGAAAGAACTCCTACCTTTTGCAATGATGTAGATGTAACTGGAGAGTATTATATTATACCTAGTGAAATAAGCCCATCAGTGAAGGACAAATACCATATGATCGCACCTAATACAGGAGACTAATGAACAAAACAAGCAAGCAAAATAGAACCAGAGGCACTGAAACAAGGAACAGACTTTCAGTGTACAGAAGAGAGGAGGAGAAAGGCAAAGAAGGGGAACAGTTTACCCAAGGACCTAGTATAAGTAACCCATGGGCATGGACAACATGTGGGGATTGATTGGGAGAGGGGATATGGAGAGTTGGCCTGGGGAGATCAATGAGGGGAGATGGGATAAATGTAATACAACAACAATAAATTTTTAAAAATTAATTAAATATCCATGAGTCCACAATGATATGTGATTGAATAAATAAACACATACATACATACATACATATAAATCTTCCTTATAGAATTTCAAATAATATATATTGATATTTTCCTCCATAAGAGATGGAGCAAAACGCCCCTCTCCTTGAGTGTGGGCTGAACTTACTCCCCTTCAAAGAGCAGAGCTGGGAAGGGAAAAGAATAACTTCATGATGGAGAACTCTGGCAGACACCAGTTTAACCAAGTGATCAAGGTTAATGTCACCAATGACCAGTCGTGTTGACAACAAGGACCCCTGACATGAAGCCATGACAATGGAAATCCACCTTAGTGGTATTCATTCCAAACACTTATGACCCAGTGTAATCATGAGAAATATCAGACTAGCCCAAAATGAGGGGCTTTCTACAAAACCCCTGACCAACATGTCTCAAAATTTTCGAGAGAATAAAAAACAAGGAAAGAGTCAAAGTGTCATAGGTTAAAGGAGACATGGCAGGGAAATGCAATATGGTATCCTGGCTGGGATCCTGTAATAAAAAAAGGACACTGAAGAAAATTCTGGTAAGACCTAAGTAAATACACAGTTCACTTTTTAAAAATGAATAGCAGCCCTGGCTGGTAGCACAGTGGATAAGGCACCAGCCTGCGAACCCAAAGGTTGCTGGTTCGATTCCCAGGTAGGGCAACATTAGAGGTTGCAAGCCAGGTCTCCAGCCAGGTCTATAGCTGGAGGCAGGTAAAAGGCAACTATACATTGATGTTTCTCTCCCTCTCTTCCTCTCTCCCTTCTCCTCTCTGAAAAATAATAAATAAAATCTTTTTAAAAATTAAAATAAAAAATAAAGTGAGGTGAAATTTACATAGCATAAATTTAACCATTTTCATGTGCACAATTCAGTGGCATTTAGAGGAGTCACAACATTATGTAACCAACCTCTTTCTCTAGCTCCCTCTGTCTAGTTCCAGAACATTTCCAGGACCCCCTCAAAAAACCCTGTCCCCATTGAACAGTTGTTTCCCATTCCTCCCTCCTCCTGGCCTCCAATCTGCTCTATCTCTATTGATTGGTCTATTCTGGATATGTCATAAAAACAAAATCACAGAGTATGTGACTGGTTTCTTTAACTGATCATGGTTTTAAGATTTGCTCACTTTTATACATTATTTTTTATGGATGGATAATATCACATTGTATGTCTATACCACAATTTGTTTATCCATATATTTAATAATGAACATTTAGGCTGTTTCCAACTTCTGGCTATTGCAGACAGTGCTGCTATGAACATGAGCATGTGTATGTACATGTTTGAGTATCTGTTTTCAATTCTTTGGGGTATATACCCAGGAGTTGAAGTGCTGGGCCATATAGTAATTCCATATTTAACGTTTAGAGGATCCACCAAACTTATCTATGGTGGCCAAACCATTTTACATTCTCATCTGCTAAGTATAAAAGTTCCAATTTCTTCCTATCTTCACCAACAAATCTTGGTGGATGTGAAGTGACATCTTGTTGTGGTTGTGATTTGCATTTCCCTAATGACTAAAGATGTTGAAGCTCTTTTCATATGCTTGTTGACCATTTGTATGTCTTTTGGAAGAAATGTATGTTTAAACCTTTTGACCCTTTTTATTTATATTAAAATTTAAACCATTGTTATTTATTTTGCAATGACAGTTGACATTATAATATTGTATCAGTTTCAGGTGTACACCCCAGTACTAGACATTACATAACTTACTAAGTAATCACCCTGATAAATTCATACCCATCTGACACCATACATAGTTTTTAGAATATTATTGATTATATTCCCTATGCTATATTTTACATTCCCCTGACTATTCTGTAACTACCAATTTGTACTTAATACTTTACCTTTTCACTCAGCCCCCAACTCCTACCTCCCACCTAACAACCATCAGTATGTTCTCTGTATCTATAAGTTGGTTTTTGTTCTGCTTCTTCATTTAAAGTTTAAGATTCATTTGGTGATAGATATGTATTTATTGCCATTTTATTGTTCATATTAACTATCATTATTTCTTCTTCTTAAAGAAGACCCTGCAACATTTCCTATAATACTGATTTGATGGTGAAGAACTCCTTTAGCTTTTACTTTTCTGGACGTTCTTTATCTATCCTTTGATTCTAAATGATAGCTTTGCTGGATAGAGTAATCTTGGTTGTAGGTCCTTGCTTTTCATCACTTTGAATATTTCTTGTCCAGCCCTTCCAGCCTGAAAATTCTCTGTTGACAAATCAGATGACAGTTTTATGGGCGCTCCCTCATAGGTAACTAACTGCTTTTCACTTGCTACACTCAAATTTCTCTCTTTGTCTTTAACCTTTTTACACTTTAATCTTGATGTATCTTGGTGTGGCTCTTCGGGTTCATCTTGGTTGGATTCTCTGCACTTCCTGGACTTGTACGTCTACTTTCTTCACCAAACGATGGAAATTTTCTGTCACTACTTTTTCAAATAAATTTTTAATTTCTTGCTCTCCCTTCTTCCAACACCCCCATAATGCAAATGTTGGTATGCTTGAAGTTGTTCCAGAGGCTCCTCACAATATCTTCATTTTTTACTCCTTTTTCCTTTCATCAATTAGGTTTTTATGCTCCCTTATATTCCAACTTGTTTATTTGATTATTGGCTTCCTCTATGTTACTGTTGATTTTCTGTAATTTATTCTTCATTTCAGTTAGCGTGTCCTTCATTTCTGACTGGTTCTTTTTTATAGTTTCCATGTCCTTTTTTATGTTGTTGAAGTTCTCTCTAAATTCAACTACTCTTCCAGTAACTTCACCAAGCATCCTTATAACCAATGTTTCAAATTCTGCATCTAGTAGATTGCTTGTCTCCATTTTATTTTTTTTTATTTATTTTTATTGTTGTATTACATCCATCCCCTTTTTTACTCCCCTCTGTCCCTTTCCCCACCCACCCACTCCCCCACAAAGTCAATTCCACTTGTTGGCCATGTCCATGGTTCTTCAATTGTTTATTTCTTTTTCTAGAGTTTTATTTGATTCTTTTATTTGTGGTGCACTTCTTTATTGCCTCATGTTAGCAGCCTCCCTGAGTTTGTTTCTATGCATTAGATAAATCTACTACATCCTCTGGGCTTAGTAGAGTGGCTTAATGTAGTAAGTGTACTGGAGAGTCCAGTGGCACCACCTTCCCTATCACCTGAGCTGGGAACTCCAGGTGCGCACCTCCACCCCATGTGGGCTGTGTACTCCCTCCTGCTGTAGTTGAGCCTTGATTGCTGTTGGCAGGTCAATAAGGAGGTATTTACCCCAGGGCAATCTGCTGCAATAACTGGCTGTGACCACTAACCACCATGGAGGGTCAGCTGTGCAGGGGTCTGCCCCACAGATTAGGACTTACTCCAGTGGAGCTCTGGTGCCCACAGTGTCCACCCTTGAGTGTGTTGCTGTAGTTTCAATGTGGTCTGAAGCTGTCCACTGAGCCTACTGGGGCATCCCAGGGAATGCAGGTCAAGGCCAACTGCTACCTGTGCCCAGCCTGGGGCCACCCGGATTGGGCTCAGCTGGCTGCTACTTATGCTGGGCCTGGAAGTGCCCTGGAGAGACCAAGCTATGAACGAACCATAGCTGATTGCTGCTAGTGCCCTGCCTGGAGCCACTTAGTGAGAGGTGTGGGGCATGCTGAGGCCAGATGCTGCCTATTTGAGAGATTTGATTAAAATCTGAAGCATGAGCCAAGACAGGCCCTTTGTACGAACAGGCACTGAAAGCAGCTTGGGTGGGCCCTTGAATTTGGTGGAGCAGGGCCTCAGGGAATCACCAAGGCAGGGTGAACAGTATTAGCATGGTTGATAAAGGCTCAGATATTGCACCACCTATAGGCTCTGTAGGGGGTGTCTCAGCAAAGGAACAATGGCTTTTGCCAGCATTTCCACCTGGGAGAGAGCCGCCCCTCCAGCTTTCACCCTGATGCGAGATAGTTCATTTCCTCCCAGTATGTCTTTGATGCCCCATCACTGGAGCTCACAGGGAGTGAGTCTGAGTAAGTCTGTGCATGGGCCCTTTAAGAACTGTTTGGGACTCCGTATCAGCCATAATCCCTGCAGGTTTTTACAATTAGAAGTTATGGGTATTTCTCTTCCTGGCACTGGAACCTTGGGCTGGGGGTTTCTGATGTGGGGCTGGGACCCCTTGCTCCTCAGAGAAGGGACCTCTGTAACCAAGATATCACTCCTGACTTTTATCTGCCACATGTGAGTATGAGACCAGCCCAGTCCACATTGCTGCCCCTCCTACCAGTCTCGATGTGACTTCTTTATACCCCTAGTTGTAGGACTTTTAGTCAGATAGATTCCAGGTGGTTCTGAATGATGGTTGCTCTGTAGTTCAGTTGCGACTCTGATGTGGTTGTGGGAGCATCTGAGCACTGTATTTACCTACCAGACTTTACCAGACTCTTTTGCCCATTTTTAAATTGAGTTGGTTATATTTTTATTATTGAGTTGTAAGTGTTCTTTATGTATTCTGGATACTACATCCTCATCAGATATATGAAAAAACACATATTTTCAAATATTTTCTCATATACCAAATCTGTTATTGATCAGAATTCCAACCACTTTCAACCAAGACACAATATGGGTGTGTTAAGGTCATCTTGAAAACTGGAGGTGGTAGGAGTGGTCCTGTGGCTTCCTGCTGGTCCTCACTTGGTCTTTGTTGAGACATTGTTGTTTAATAGTAGGATACTGTTACTAAGAAATTTGATCTGGTTCTTTTTAATTAACAGTAATTGTATTCATTTTCAATTACTGAGTAACCAAGTGCCACCAAACCAATACCTTAAAACAGCACAAATTTACTCTTACAGTTTCCATGGTTAGAAGTCTGGACACAGACAAACTTGGTTCTCTGCTCAAGGTCTCATGATGCTGAAGTTAATGGGCCAGTTAGGTGTTTCTTTCTGCAGTTCCAGGTCCTCTTTCAAGTGTATGTGGTTCCTTGTGGTCTGAGGCCCTTATTCCCTTGCTGGCTGCAGGCCAGGAGCTGTGCACTCCTGTGGGCCATTCACAGTTACCCACCATATAGCGCCCTCCACACACCCTCTCATGCTTTAGATCTCTGACTTCAGAAAAGGCCCAGTCCCTTTTTTTCTTTAAGATTTTGTTTATTATTTTTAGAGAGGGTGGGAAGGAGAGAGGCAGAGAGGAAGAGAGACATCAATGTATGGTTGCCTTTCACCTGCCTCCAGCTACAGACCTGGCTGGAGACCTGGCTTGCAACCTCATTATGTGCCCTGGTTGGGGAATCAAACCAGCGACCTTTGGGTTCACAGGCTGGCACCTTATCCACTGTGCCACCAGCCAGGGCAGGGCCCAGTCACTTTTAAGGGCTCATCTGATTAAGTCAGGTTCACCAAGGATAAGCTTTGTAATTAACTCAAAATTAATTGATTAATAACTCATTAATAGGAGTGATATCCTATCATAGTCACAAGTTCCATCTACTTTCAAGGAGAAGGACCTATACAAAGTGTATACACCAGAGGGTGGGAATTTTGGGGGGCTATCTTAGCATTCTGCCTGCCAGAATATTGTATCACAGTTAATTTCTGACTTTTGACAAATGTACTATGGTTATATATGTGTGTGTGTGTGTGTATGTATGGTATATTTTTTATACATCTAAAATTATTTTAAAATTTTTAAAAGGCCACATCATAGATTTTTACTTCTAGGCAGGCTAGAGTAACAATGACTAGATCTACCTCCTACCTAAAACAACATCAAAAATCCAAACAACAACAGCAACAAAAACCCACCAATAAAATATATGAGACCATGGTTTTGAAGACATTGGCATCAAACGGGAAAGGAGAGTGATCTTTGCAACTCAGCTTCCTGCACAGGGCAAGTTTCCAGGCTGCAGCACAGGGAGAGGAAGTACCTGGCAAACTTCTGAACTTGGGAAACAGAAGGGAAGTCCAGGGATGTCAGGCAGTTCAAGTTTGCAAAACAGCAAACCCAAGAGGTGAGAGATGCACACAGAAGTCATGGAGCTCTGTGAGGGTCCCCAGGGGATTCAGCTGAGCACTGATAGCACATGTGTGCAAGGAAACGGCCTGACACCAAGGCAAGAACCCAAAGACTAGAGGGAATAGTGCTCAATCTCACATGGGACTGGGAAGATAGCCTATGCAAACACTGATTGGGGAATAATCAGCCCTGAGCTAAGCACAGCTCTTGTCCTGCCTGATGAATCTTGAAAACAAGATGCAAAGGGAGAAAATTATTTCCAAGTAACTTAACTGTGACACACAAGGTTCATGAATATTAATAAGATACAAAAATATCTAGCATCCAGTGAGATAAAACTCATAATGTCTGGCATACCAGTTGCCAGCAGGAAAATAGGTTTCAGAATAAGCAGGAAAATCAGTTAATTGAAACTGACCCATAAATGCCACAGATGTTCAAATTAGCACACAACACCTTAAAACAAACATTGTCACAGCACTGTGTATGTTCAGAAGTTTAAGTAGAGACATCTAAAATATTAAATGATCTAAACTAAAATTCTCATGATGAAAACTATTATGTGAGTTTTTTTTTTTTTTTTTAATGAGGTAGAGGGGATTAATGACAGATTAGACACTACTGAAGACAGAATTAATGAACTGGAAGTCAGCTATAGAAATTATTCAAAATGAACACACAGGGAAAGAAATTTTAAAAAATGAATAACATTAGTAAACTTAGGATTTCAAGTGTCCTGATATATCTGTGATTATAGTCCCCAAAGAGAACAGAAAAAAAATATTTGAGCCATGGCTGGTAGCACAGTGGTTAAGGCACCAGCCTGCGAACCCAAAAGTCGCAGGTTCGATTCCCCAGCCAGGGCACGTAACCAGGTTGCAAGCCAGGTCTCCAGTCAGGTCCGTAGCTGGAGGCAGGTGAAAGGCAACCATACATTGATTCTTCTCTCCCTCTTTGCCTCTTTCCCTTCCCCTCTCTCTCTGGAAATAATAAATAAAATCTTTTAAAAAATATTTGAAGAAGTAATGGCTAAAGTTTTTCAAAACTTGATGAAAACTATAAACACAGAGATCTAAAAATCTGAATGTAGCTCAAGCACAATAAACATGAATAAACCCACACCAAGGCCTACCATGAATTAAATTGCCTAAAACCAGTCGTACATGGAAAATCTTAAAATCAGACAGATAAAAAAAGGCATGTGAATAAATTAACTCTCACATACTGTTGGTGGGGACATAAAACAATACAATGGCTTTGAATGACAGTTTGGCAGTTTCTTAAAAATGTTAATCATATACCTAGCAGATGGTCAACCATCCCACTCCATGAGAAACTAAAAGTACATTCTATACAAAGGCTTATATATGAATGTTCATAGCTTTGTTTGTAATAGTTAAAAACTGAAAATACCAAAGGGCACTGGTTCAATTCCCTGGCCAGGGCATATAACCAGGTTGCAAGCCACGTCTCCAACCAGGTCTATAGTTGGAAGCAGGCGAAAGGCAACCATACATTGATGTTTCTCTCCCTCTCTGACTCTCTCCCTTCCTCTTTCTCTGGAAATAATAAGTAAAACCTTTTAAAAAAAGAAAAAACTGAAAATAACTCAAACGTCCATTAACAGGTGTATGAGTAAACAAAATACGGAATATCCTTCTAATAATACTTGGTAATTAAAAATGAACTGATTACATATGCGAAAGTATCAAAGAAACTGTCAACAATTGGACTGCATGAAGGAAACTAGACCCTTCTCCCCAAAAAGAATGCATAGTTCCCTTCATATAAAAATTCTACAAAATGGGAACTAATCCATTGTGACAGAAATCAGTACTACCTGGTGGCAGGTGGGGAGGGGTGGAGAATTCAAGGAGGCAAGAAGAAACTTAAAAGGGGGATGAACCTGTTCACCATCTTGATTGTGGAGATGGACTCACAGGTACACACATGCCAAAACAAATCCAGTTGTACATTTTAAATATGTGAAGTGAATGTATGCCAAGTATACCTAGAAAAGCCAAATAACCAAAACTCCGGGACCACGGTTCCAGCAGGTGTGACCAGGGCTGTGCAGCTGGTTTCTGGGCTCAGCAGGCGTCAGCTCACCACACTGAGCTTCAGGTTCCGCCTCGGGACCAGGCAAACCTCCAGCATCAGGCACTCGCTGCAGCCGGTGGGTAAGAGCGTCTAGCCCTGCCCAAGCACTTGGAAGGAACTCAGAAACTTTTCTCTAAAGAATGTGGGTTTAATTGGGGACTCCCACTGGCACACGGACTCTCTCTTCTAAACCACATTGGCAAACATTTCCTTAATGGTCCCTGCACAGTCCCAAAAGACTTGAGTGTGGTTTTGAAAGGGTTGGTCTGCAAACATGAGGCAATTCTTCAGTAATCCTTAATGTGTGTTCCCATTCATTATTTTTCAAACACACTTCACTTCCCATTGAACCCGCCCATCATGGATGGTTCCCATGATGGCTTCTGACCTGTTGAGGGGAGATCTGACGCTGCCCAGGGTCATGGCACACCATGGCCCGTCTTCTCCCAGGGCCCAGCCATCATGTTGGGCCTGTTCAAAGCCCCGCACCGAGTTCCACCTGCAGCCTGCTGTCCTCTCAGTCCCGTCCACAGTAGCTGGAGTTTCCCTCCTGTGTCACGTCTCTTTAGATGGTCTTATGGGCTGAATTATGTCCCCCACTAAATTCGTATGTTAGAGTCCTAACCCCTAGTCCTTAAAAATGTGACTATATTTGAAAAATAGGGTCTTTGAAGTGGCGATTAAGTAAAATGACATTATTATTGATAACCAATGTGAGTGGTATCCTTACCAGAGGGGTTAGGAGGCTGACATACACAGAGAAAAGACCATGTGGAGATACAGGGGGAAGGAGGCCGTCTGCAAGCCAAGGAGAGGGGCCTCAGGAAGACCCTACCCTGCTGACACCTTGGTCCTGGACTTCCAGCCTCTAGAGCCATGAGGGAAGAAATTGTGTTGATTAAACCACTCAGACTGTGGTACTTTGTTATGGAAGCCTGGGCAGACTGACACCCTACCCCACCCACATTCACCTCCAGATTCCCACCAGTCCTGAGAGGAATCAAGCTACAGCAGGTAGAAAGAGCCTGGAGGACTTGGATGCTGGGCTGAGAGAGGTTTTCACCTCACTGGCCTGGGAGGCTTTGAGGGTTGCTGAACTAGGGGAGGGAGACTCCATCGAGAATATGACATACCTGGGGCAAGGACTCAGTCATAGAAGTAACTATTTCAAGAAGGGCTCTATGGCCCTAGCCAGGTGACTCAGTTGGTATAGCATTGTCACCTATACCAAAATGTCATGGGTTCAAATTCCTGTCAGGGCACAGGCTGCAGGTTTGATCCCTGTTTGAGGCTCATTTGGGAGGCAACCAATTGATGTTTCTCTCTCACATTGTGGAGTTTCTCTCGTTTTTGCCCCTACCTGTTCCCTCTCTAAAATCAATAAACATATCCTCAGGTGAGGATTAAAAGAAAAAAATTTTAAGATTTTATTTATTATTATTTCCAGAAAGAGGGGAATGGAGAGAGGCAGAGAGGAACAGAAACATCAGTGTATGGTTGCCTTTCACCTGCCTCCAGCTACAGACCTGGCTGGAGACCTGGCTTGCAACCTGGTTATGTGCCCTGGCTGGGAATCGAACCAGTGACCTTTGGGTTCACAGGCCGGCACCTTATCCACTGTGCCATCAGTCAAGGGCTAAAATTTTTTAATTTTAAAAAAGGGCCCCATGAATGAGACTGAAATAAAGGGGCCAGAAGAAAGCCCATCAGCAGGTCCTGCAGGCTGAGTGATGATATCTTTCCCAACTCAGCACATCCAAAGCCCAGCCAAGGTGGGAGGTCCTTACAGGAGTGGGAAAGAGGAAGCAGAGCTGTCCCTGGGGAAGACCCCTGTTTCTAGGTGCAAACAGTCCTGGCAGCTATCGAAGTAAGAAGGGAACGGACAGTTGCCACATTGTCACTGTAGGGGCAGTCCCAGGAAAGGAGCACCACTTCCTTCTCAGAGAAGTGACATGAAGGAGTATCGTTTTCCCAGAGGAAGAAGTTGAGGCTTAGAAAAGCCAACTAATTGGAGGCAGTTACAGACTCAAACCAAGGTCTTCTAACTACAGCCCATGGCAGGAGCTATTCAGGCCCCGTAAGAGAGGCTTCTTAAAGAACTTGTGGGGACAACTCCTGTGGGAAGGCCATGAGGTCAGGTCTTACCCTCCCCACTTCCTTCAGTGGTTCCTGCCTGTGCACTTGCACACACATACACACCCATACATACGCCCCACATACACACACATTCATAGACACACATATGTGCACATGTTGCACTTTTTTTTTTAAAGATTTTATTATTTTTAGAAAGAGGGGAAGAGAGAGAGGCAGAGAGGGAGAGAAACATCAATGTATGGTTGCTTTTCACCTGCCTCCAGCCACAGACCTGATTGGAGACCTGGCTTGCAACCTACTTATGTTGCCCTGACTGGGAATCAAACCTGCGACCTTTGGGTTCACAGGCCGGCGCCTTATACATGTTGCACTCTCATACCCACTAACTCTCATGTGTGCAAGACTCACACATGTACTTATGTATGCACATCAATCTCATATGAATACACTCAAACACAAACACACACACGCTAGTCCCACTGCCGCGTGAACTATTCTTCATTTGCACCACCACCTGGGTCTGGAAACAAGATGCTGTATGTGATAACAGCCCACAAAAAGGCACAGCTAAGCAAAGGGACAGGCTGCTTTTGGCTGTGAGGAGTCTCCTTGGAAGCCTACAGTTGACTATACTTGACTTACACTGTCTTCTAAAGCACCAGAATGCATTCTAATTGCTTTATGATTTGTTTCACAACTCAAAGTTGGAAGCAAATTCAGTTTTAGAAGTTGACACTGCCCATTTGAAACACTTTTCCCCCACAGATCTTGTGGCCACATCAGAAAATTAAAATGTTCTCATTTACCAGCGTGAACTGAAGCAGGTGTGTGTGCGCAATCACCAGATTACTGCTGAGCATTTGGGGAAGTTTGTGTCATACTGAAAAATCACAAAAATGGACAAACTTATTCATCCAAGCAAATTTACTAGGTACTAGGGGCTCTTTCGCAATGAAAAAGCCATATAAAAAATTTCACGATAATTAGGTTTTTATTTTGGTTGCAAATGCGAAGTCTTTTTATTTGAATGGAAAAGCTCCATCCGCTCAAATGAGACTGAAAAAGTGGGTTACGAAACTAATGTGGTCTTTGCTTTTCTTCAACAACCGAGTCCCATTTCTCCATCACTGACTCGGAGCCAGGACATGTGTTTACACCTTTTTACTTCTGTGCAGCCTTAAAAGGCAGGCAGAACCCAGTGTTAAAAGGATGTTAAGACCCGAGTGTAACCACGGGCCTCCTCTCCAATTAGTGAACACACATTCCCCTGGATGCAGTCAAAGAAAGCATTCTCTTAAGAGCAGCCATACAAGGGTGTGAAACCTAAGGGTGAGGATGGCCACGCCCGTTTCACAGACGTGTAAGCTGAAGTTTACTCACAGTCACACAGCTGGGAAATGGTCAAGCTGGGAGGTGAACTCAGGTCTGCTTAGAGCTATTGTCTTGCTCCTCACCCCACAGGTCTGCCACCTACTGAGGATGTCCATACCAGCGGGAAAAAACTGCTGTTCCTGCTCTAAGCTAAATTATTCTTTCTGGGGCAGGGTGGGGGTGGTCGAGGGAAACTGGGAAAGGGAGTGAATGAGGACTCGGTTTCCCTGGTTCTGGCTGATATTGCCACCTGGGGCTCGTCACTGCCCTGCTCTGGAGGGGGAGGCCACCTCGCAGGGGCTTGGGGCCTGGGCTGGGGGCTGTTAAGAAACAGGAGGAAACATAAGTGAACCCTTTTGCCCAGGGCAGGCACAAGGGAGGGTCCCCCTAATCCTCTAGGAGTGCACTGTTGTGCCTTTCTTTCAAACGACATCTGCAAACTTCTTTTTTCTCCTGGTGGTTCATGCTTAGTCCTAAAATATGTTTCCAGATGTGATGAAGGGATGGATGTTTTCTGAGCGCCTGTGTCAACAATTAAAGATTAATCCAGATCCTACACATGGAGAAAATCGAACAGAGAGGGAGCTGGAGGTTGTGTGTGGCCTCTGGAGAACATTCCGAGTTACATTTGTTCACAGAGCTGGAAGTCCCAGCACGGACCAAGTGCCGGGCGAGGCACTGCCAAGGCAGCCCAGGAGAGGTGTCTGCACCAAACCAATGCATGAGCCTAATTCTGAGATGACATGTTGAGTTTTTCCAAATCTTATTTTAAGGCTTTCTTGATTATCAGTTGCTTTCTTCTCTAACAACAAGAAATCCAACTGATAAAATTTCAACCACAAGATGGAATGAATCCACTTTGCTCATCATACAGCTTGAAGCATGACTTCACAGCAGCATGACACTCTCAGGGAAGGACATGTGTATGTCATGGACAAACTGAGAGGTTCCAGAATCAAAATGAAAAAACAAAGCCCTGAAGACGTTCTCTGCAGGCAGTTACTCTGTGTCCCGAAGAGCAACACAAGGGACTTTGCCTGCAAAACCACTGGCTGTACCATTCTCTGGGCCAACAGAGATGAGGAGCTGGCCTAGATGCTGTGTGGATGGCAGATGCAGATCCCGCTGACAGGACACTCTGCAGTCATGAACACAACTGCAGGGACCTTGCAGCATTGCAGCCATGTTTCTGATGTCAGGTTGAAATACACATGGGCAGGGGTAAAAGGTGTTCATTCCGTGGAACAATTAGGTGAGCATAAATCTGTCCATGGGTAAGAATTGCAATGGATGATGCTGATGCTGAGTTAAATAGTCCTTGTTTTAGGATGATCAGTAACCTAATCATGTTAAATCAATATGCATGTTTGTTGTTCTGTTGTTTTCTTTTTGTTGTTTTTTTTTTTTATTTTTTTAAAGATTTTACTTATTATTTTTCAGAGAGAGGGGAAGACAGAGAGGGAAACATTAATGTATGGTTGACTTTCGCCTGCCTCCAGCTACAAACCTGGCTGGAGACCTGGCTTGCAACCTGGTATGTGCCCCAGCTGGGAATTGAACCAGTGACCTTTGGGTTCGCAGGCCGATGCCTTATCCACTGTGCCACCAGCCAGGGCAATTTTTTTTTTAAGGGAGGATGGGAAGGGTTGCTAAGTAGGCCTGCCACTGCCCAACACTTGATAAAAGAGGTGGTCACAGCATGGCAGCAATGACAGCTGGGCGCCAATGAGCATGTCACCGGGCAATGTGCAGACAGGAAAGAGCTCTCTCTCACCAACACCTCACAATGCTTCCTGGCAGGACTTAGGAGTTAGAGAAAGCAGAGAGACCTGTAGAAATCTGTGGGAAAAGAGAAAGCTTCTCTAAAAGAGTGGAGGATTAAACCAATGCCCAGCGGGGCCCTAGAAGGAAGGGACAGCGGGTCCCAGTGCTCATGTGATTCCATCCGGCCTCCCTCCTCTACTCTGAACCATAATGCCTGCAGCCAGTTCCAGCAGCGTTGTAATTTCACATGTGAGAACTGAGCCTGGGCCATACAGGTGCAGACTGAAGGTGGTGTGTGTGCCCACAAATCCCTATGTTGAAACCTCATCTCCAAAGTAATGTGTTGCAAGGTGGGGCCTTTGGGAGGTGATTAGGTCATGAGTGTGGGGCACTCATGACTGGGATTAGTGCCCTTATCAAAGGGGCCCGAGAGAGCACCCTCACCTCTTCTGCCATGTGCGGACACAGTGAAAAGACAGCTTTCCATGAACCAGTAAGCAGACACTCAGAGATATAGGATCTGCCAGTGTCTTGACCTTGGACACCGCCCCCCCCACCCTCCAGAATTCTGAGAAATAAAGTTTTCTTTTTAATAAACAACTGTGAGGAAAAAAAATATTTTGTTGCTTTCTTGCCACCCAGTATGACAGCCTGAATGGACGGAGCCAGTGGCCTTCTGACTCCTTGTCCAAAGTGTTTCCACTTCCAAACTCAGGGCCCCCAAAGCCACCATGACACACAGCTCCAGGCAAGGCTGCAGTACCGCCCCCCCACACACACACATACACACAACTCCCTGCTCCAAGTCACTGAGACTCGGGGTGCCCCCAAAGTCTCCTCAACCAGGTCAGAGAAGCGGGGCCTCCCTCCTCATAAGAATTCCCTGGGAAGCCAATAAAAGTGGGCAGGGAAAGTGGGCCCAGGACCAGGTGGCTCTGGCTGAGGACATGTCCACACTGCTATAAGCTAGATGCTGCGTCCATGCAAAGGATGAAGAGGACATCCTTCTCACTCTGCCCTCCCAAGGCCGCCTGCAAACCTGGGGGAGCCCAGTCCCGGCCCCAAGAGCCCTGAGAGCCCCGAACTCACTGCCTCCACCTCAGACACGTCTTCCTCTGTAACACATGGACAATAACCACATCTCACGAGGCAGCTGTGGAGAAGTTTTAAGATTTTTATCTTGTAGTTCACATTTTGTAAACTCATATTCTGCATCAAAATACAGATTTCAATAATTGTTACAGATAAACCCAAATTCTTCAATATATGAGGCCTGTCCATAAAGTATCAGCCATGTAAACAGTTTTAAATATATTAACATTGGCTCAATACTTTCAGGACAGACCTGTAAGTAAACACCTACAGAACAAAAACCTACAACCTACTGCCTAGCCCCTTGGATCAAAGCTTCTTTCTCTGGATTTCAAGCCACTGGCTGGTAATTTCTCCAGAATGTGGCTCCAGCCTTGTTACCAAGCCTTGACTGTCATCTACTTGGTTCCACCAACCCCGTTCCTCCCTTTTCTTGTTTTATTTTATTTTATTGTTTATATTACATTCATCCCATTTCCCCTCCCTGCTCTCCCTTTCCCTCACCCTTCTATTCCCCTCCCCCACCCAGTCAATCCCATATGTTGTCCATGTCCATGGGTCATCCATGCTAGTTCCTTTTTTTCTAATAAGGGAACTCCAAATTGTCCTTTGGAGACATCCTCCACTTGGACCCTTTCACACACGTGACCCAGGAACCCTGCCCCCGAGCCTGGCAGATCAGAGGCTGCCCTGATGTCCTCTGGCCAGCACAGGTCTTCCCTATTGGTCATCAGGGTGAATCGGGACTTCCGCCAGGGATACTGGGCAAGAGAAACTACCTCTAAAGATGTAAAGCCTGTCACTGTGGGTAGCTGCCCTGTTCCTCCCCCTGGGGTGAATGAGGGCATCTTGAGAACTATGCAGCCAGTACAGAGAAGCACAAAATCAGAGCACCTCTCTCAGTGCCAGAGCAGACAGTCCCCTGACTTCTCTTTTTAATTTAATCAATCCCCTTTTCAATCTAAACCAGTCTCAGCTGGAGTCCTGTTTTGCTGTTTAAATGTACAAGGATCCAAAGGCATCTGGAAAGGCTGAGACTTTAATGAGACAATATCAGGGAGGATAAAAGGGACATCTTGCTCTGGGGACCGCAACCTGACTGTACAGGCATTGGAAGGGGTCCTAGAGGCTGTGGTGAGATATGGCTACTGAGAAAGCCACTGAGGCCCATGGCTGAGGGGCAGAGAGCCGGGGGCAGAGCAGCCTGGGCACACCTCATGGGTACAGGGCCCCTCCATGGATTCAGGGGAACAAATCTCCTTGGTTGCAGGATCCCTGGGCCGGCAGCCTCCGGCCCCCACAGCCACCTCCCCCTGTTGCAGTGTGGAGAGCAAGTGTCACCAGCCCCTGCATGCTATGACATAGAAAAGTTGGAGAGCAGGACCCTAGATGGCCATTCTGAGCATGGGAGCCACTCCAGCCTGTCACTGCAGGGTCAAAACGATATCTGCGTAAAGGTCAAGACCGTGAAAGGAAAGCAAAGCATGGGGTGGTGCCAGAGAGAATCCCCAGCACAGCTTCTGACTACAGCTAGAAGCCAAGCTGGAGAGCAGATCCAAGGGAAACAGACACTGCGTAGCTGAGGGGGTGTTCCCAAAGCACGGAGCATGGGACTCACCACCACAGAAGGGGGTTTGCTTATGAAAACTGCAGGTCGGTGGATGGTAGCCCCATTCTGCACTGGGGCACAACACTGCACAGCATCCACCTGACACCATCCGTCACTCCCCAGTAGCAGTGCCCAGCCTTCCTTCCTCACAAAGCTACAGTTCTCTTCTGATGACAACATGCCCAGCCTTCAGGGACAAACCCAGACTCCCAGTGACAGGACACTGGTGATCATGGCTGCCAAGAGCTGCTGGAGCCTCCCCTGACCCACGTAAAGAGAACACCTCCCAAGAAGACGAGTCTTTTTCCTACCTCCTCTCTCCTACTCTTGTGCAAACATTCATGCTTGAAGTTGTAGCAGCCACTTTGTGACCATGAGGAAAGGCCAAGAGAATGACAGACACAGACCTGGCACCTGTTGGGGTCAAGTCACTGAACCAGCGCCAAATCTTCTGAATAACTTTAGGGCTTCTCTGGTTATGCAAAACAATTTAGTGACTATTTAAACAACAACACTCAGGAGATCTGTTCCTCACCATCAAAAGCACACTTGCTGACCAACACGTTCTTCTACATTATCTTCTTTGCTCATCACTACCCAGGCAGTAGTGACTATCATAGGAGGGAAGAGAAAGTTGAGGCTGAGGAAGCTGAAGAGGTGGGCTGACAGAGCTGGTAAATGGGGGAACCAACACCCTCTCTGCCTGCTGGTTCATGTTCACTCAGTTCCAATTCCCCAGCCTTGGAAGGATGATGCACATCTTCAAAGCCAGTACATGAAAGTCCAACTTAACAACTAAAAAAGTATTTGTAAAAGGAATGCCTTCAAAGTTGGCTCATTCTAATCATACTATTATAAAGTTCTCCCAAACTGTCCCACCGCACCAAAGAAAAAGAAACTCAGTCAAGAAGAAGCAGAAAGCCTGAATAGACCCATAACAACTAGTGAAACTGAAGAAGTAATCAAAAATCTCCCAGCGCACAAGAATTTTACCAAACATTTAGGGAAGAACTAACTCCTATCCTCCTCAAACTATTCAAAAAAAAAAAAAAAACAAGAAAAAGGAAGACTCCTAAACTCTTTTCAGGAGGCCAGGCCAGTATAATTATAATCTCAAAACCAGATCAAGACCCAACAAAAAATAAAACTACAGGACAATATCTGTGATGAACAGAGATGAGAAAAGTCTCAACAAAATATTGGCAAATCAGATCCAGCAATATATTTAAAAAATTATACACCATGACCAAGTGGGATTCATCCCACGGATGCAAGGATGGTTCAATATTTGGAGATCAATAAATGTAATATACCACATAAAGAAACTGAAAGACAAAAACCATATGATCATATCAATAAATGCCAAAAAAGCATTTGATAAAGCACAGCACCCTTTAATGATAAAAACCTTCAGCAAGATAGGACTAGAGGGAGCATACCTCAATATAATAAAGGCCATATATGAGAAACCTGAAGCCAACATCATGCTCAATGGGCAAAAACTGGTAAGCCTTTCCCTTAAGATGAGGAAACAAGGCAAGAGTCTCCACTTCTATTCAACCTAGTCTTGGAAGTTGAATTAGCAACAGTAATCAGACAAGAAAACAAAATCAAAGGCATCCAAAATGGAAAGGAGGAAGGAAAACTGTCATTATTTGCAGATGACATGATAGTGAACATAGAAAACCCTATAGACTCCACTAAAAAACTACTCAACCTAGTAACTGAATTTGGCAAAATAGCTGGATGCAAAGTCAATATCCAGAAATCGAAGGCATTTTTATACATCAACAATGAACAATTAGAGATAGAAGCTAGAAAATAAATCCCATTTACCATAGCAACAGGAAAAATAAAGTACTTAGGAATAAACTTAACCAAGAAAGTAAAGGACTTGTACTCAGAAAACTACAGAACACTGAAGAAAGAAATTAAGGAAGATACAAATAAATGGAAGCATATACCATGTTCATGGTTGGGAAGAATTAACAACATTAAAATGTCATATTATCTGAAGCCATCTATAGATTCAATGCAATCCCTATTAAAATACCAACTTCATATTTCACAGAACTAGAAAAAACACTTAAAAAATTCATAGGGAATAAAAAATGACCCCAAATTGCTACAGCAATTCTGAGATAGAAGAATAAAGCAGAAGGTATCACAATACCAGATATCCAACTATATTACATAGTCATAGTAATCAAAACAGTCCAGAACTAGCACAAGAACAGATAAATAGATCAATGGAACAGAATAAAGAGCCAAGAAATAAACCCAGGACTCTATGAGCAACTAATATTCGACAAAGGGGGAAGGAACATAAAATGGAGTGCAAATAGCCTCTACAATAAGTGGTGTTGGGAGAGCTGGACAGGGACATAGAAAAAAAATAAAGCTAGACCACCAACTTATACCATACACCAGAATAAACTCAAGATGGGTAAATGATTTAAACATAAGCCATGCCACCATAAAAGTCCTAGAGGAAAACATAGGCAAAAAAAATTGCAGATATCCCAACGCAGCAAAATTTTCACTGAAACAGCTCCCAGAGCAAGGGAAATAAAGGAACAAATAAGCAAACGGGACTACATTAAACTGAAAAGTTTCTACTCAGCCAAAGAAAACATCAACAAAATAAAAAGGGAACCAACCATATTCTAAAACATATTTGCCAATGACACCTCAGACAAGGGTTTGATCTTCAAAATATGTAAAGAACTTATATGACTCAACACCAGGGAGACAAACAACCCAATTTAAAAATGGGCAAAGGACCTGAATAGACACTTCTCCCAGGAAAACTTACAAAGGACTGATAGGCACATGAGAAAATGCTAACATCACTAGCCATCAGAGAGCTGCAAATTAAAACTACAACAGATACCACCTCACACCCATCGGAATGGCCATCATCAACAAATCAACAAATGACAAGTGCTAGCGAGGATGTGGAGAAAAGGAAACCCTAAGTGCACTGCTGGTAGGAATGCAGACTTGTTGCAGCCACTATGGAAGACAGAATGAAATTTCCTCAAAAAACTAAGAATAGAATTCCCTTATGACCCAGTGATTCCACTGCTAGGATTATATACCCAAAGAATTCTGAAACACCAATTCAGAAGAACCTATGCACCCTTATGTTCATGGCACGCTATTTACAATAGCCAAGCACTGAAAACCACCTAAGTGCCTTTTGGTGGATAATGGATCAAAAAACTTTGATACATATACACAATGGCATTCTAGGCAGCAGACAGAAAGAAAGAACTTTTGCAATAGCATGGATGGAACTGGAGAGTATCATGCTTAGTGAAATAAGCCAGGCAGCAAAAATTAAATACTGCTTGTTCTCACTTACTACAGGAGATTAATGAATAAACAAACAAGCAAACAAAACAGAACCAGAGACATGAATACAAGGAACACACTTTCAGTGTGCAGTGGGGAAGGGGAGGGGAGAAGGAGGCAAAGAAGGGGAACAGTTTAGTCAAGGAACTAGCATGGATGACCCATGGACACGGACAACATGTGGGATTGACTGTCCAGATGGAATAAGGAGGATGGGGAAGGCAAGAGCAGAGGGGGTAAAATGAGATGAATGTAAAATAACAACAATAAAAAAAGAAGAGGAAGGCAGAGTAGAAGAAAGGAAGGAGGAGGAGAAGGAGAAGAAAATGAAAATGGCACAGAGAAATTGAGCATGCCAGGGAGTATTGGATAGAAACTTTTTGGTTTGGGAGGCAGGAAATGTTAAGGGAACAAATGTAGCTATCCATCTCCAGTTGTGCCATAGGAGTCAAAAATTGAGTCCTATTAAAACGTATACCACCAAGTAGTGCTAAAAAGTGACAGAATGCTACAGAGGATGACAAAGCTACCGCTGGTTCTGGGTTCTGACTACCAGAGTCGGAATAAAGGCTTGTGTCATTGATGTGCCCTGCTGGAACTGTCTAGTGATTAGCTCAAAGAACAAGTTCCAAACTAGGTTTGTACAACATACTTCCTGATGCCCTGACTCTGTAACTTCCATTTGTGTATTGAGATTTGTGTAATAAGCTTTAATCTTATTATGGTAGAGCCATGATATTGTGAACCTCTTACACAGTCCACAATTCTACTATAGAGCTCACCCTAGCTCTCCATTTACATTTGTCTAGTGACATATCTATCTGGGCCTCAGTTTCCTCATCTCTAAATGTATATATAGCAACTGACCCTACTTCATAATCTGTAGTCTGCACTTTTAGAGCAGCCTTCAATCAGACTTTCTGCATTATCCTCTCTCTCTCTCCTACTGGTTAAGTATTTAAAACAGTTAGTTTAAATATTAATTGAACAATATACTAGGCACTCAATAAATAGTAAATATTTTTAAATTAATTTATTGTTGTATTACATTTGTTCCATTTTCCCTCAGTACTCCCCTGCCCCTCCCACACCATCCCCTCTCCCGCAGTCCATCCCTACATGTTGTCCATGTCCATGTTGCCCAGAAATCTTGTTTTTATACTCTGAAAACCATTTCTCTTTACTTTGTACCATGGAAAGCTATTTAATAATCTCAAGTTAACATGAATATTCCTTTTGTGTAGCTTTTGGATCTACACTGTCAGGCACATCAGCCAGTCACCGTTCTGTTTCCAAGGAAACAAAGACAGTGGGTCCCATATTAACAGTGTCTTTTGTTGGCTTATTAAAAAAAAATGTTCTGGCAGTAAAGTGGTGTGGGGTTGGCAAGAATTTCTCTTTTTTAATTTGGATGTGGTTTCTGCCTCCAAAACTCTGCAAACAAGTTTGTTGGTAAAAGAACAACTGGCAGGTACCCTCATGGCTCTGGCTTAAAAGACGCTTCAATGAAAACAAACTTGAGCTGTAAAACATGCTCAAGTATAAATGTTCTTTCCTTAAGCTACTTTCAGTTTAGTACTCATTTGTCTTTCATATCTAATAGTTCAAAATTATCTTCAGAGCTATTTAAAGCCAATTACCTGCTCACCATTATGCGCCTCCCATAGCCCATTATTCTGCCAGGTACACTGGTAGTCACTAGCCAGGTTGTGCGGTTCCCCATCCAGCAACCTCCATGGGAACAATGCCCAGAAGCAGGAAAAGCCTGGCCCTGCCAGACAGTCAGCTTCTCCCAGGGGATCATCAAAACAGCCGGAAGCTCAACCCCATTGTCTCTCTGACACTCGCTGGGAGGGGAAAACGGGCCAGTTAGTACTCCCAGCACGTGCTCCTCAGACGTCAAGTGTAGTTGGTTAACAGTAGGATGTACTGCCATGCGTCCTGTGCTAATGCCAGAATGCTGAATAGCACAGCACCTCTAGGTGGAAATACCAGGATTCAAACTTCCCATTGCCTTTCTATTGGAGAGATGGGGGCGGGGAGCACCATAGAGCAAGCTGGAGGGGTGGGGGTGGGGCATGCACGTGAGTGAACTTTTTGGCTGCCTTGGTGCCCCAGGAGGCGGCCACTGCCCTCGCCCTGTTGACCGCCCTGTTGACCGTGGCAGCGCGGGACTTGAGGATCCACACTTCTCAGAAGTGGCTGCTTCCCCAGGACCCTCCACCCCTATTAGAATAAACACAGTTTGCAAGTTCCTTACAAAAGATTCTCCTAGGATTTCTGATTACTGGATCCTGGCCTGTGGTTTATTTTTACTCAGAGGGGCCTCCTATTTAAAAGAGCAACCACAGTTCCAGCACTAACAGGTAGAAATTTTACTGGCTCTCCATAAATCAGTTCAACACCCTGATCCCTAGGGATTTGCAGGCAGATCTGCAATCATGCGACCATCACCCGCAGTTGTGAGCAGGGGGCCCGGAAGAGATTTTTGAAGTCTGCAGGCACATCTCAGGAGAAGAAAGGAAATCATTTCATGAAGCAGCAATGTGGCCCAAAAGTAAACAAGAAGAGGTAATACTTACTTACATTAAAGTGGTAAAAAATAGGTAAGGTGAGCTAGGAGGTGTGCTGTAGTCCTCTCCCATTCCCCAAAGACTCCAAATTAACTCAGCGACCGCTGAACACCTCACTACAGATAACAGCGCCGCACACTTCCAGGGATGGGTAACAACAGGCCTGCCCCCACCCTTTCTCCTCTGTCCTGAAACGCTTGCTTTCACACAGCTGAAGGTGCCCCTTTAGGCAGGCCCGCGGGGAGGCGCCCCTCCCCGGAGAAAGAGGACTGTCGGACTGGGAGGCGTGCTGAGCGCAGCAAGGACAACTTGGACCAGGGCAGCCTCTCCAGTGCTGTGGGGTGGGCCCTGCGGCACAGAACGTGGGGGTTTTGATGAACACGATGAGTGAGGGCTAGGAGGACCCCAAAATGGTTCCGGCGTTGACTGTGAAAGAAGTGTCAGAGTTTCATATGCTTTCAACAAACTCAAGAAAGCTCAGGTCTACGTATCTGGATTGCCCAGGTGGCACCGCCTGGGTGGAACCGCCTGAAATTGGAACGCAGGGGTTCTGGCCCCGACTATTTTTCTTCCCCTCACTCTGCCGGTCTGCTATGGGCATCGTCTCCTGCTGCACCAAGTGCGCGCTCAGCCGCAGGAGCCCCGGAGCACAGTATCTCCAGGATGGAGCCGCTACGAAACAAACTTTCTCGGGGCCGCGGGGCGGACAAGCTGGGCGGATCAGATCGCTTCAGGGTCTCAGCCGTTGGGTCTGTCAGAGGCATTCCTCCACCGTGGCTACCTGCCTGCTGGGGGTCCCGCGCCCCGCGAGGTACAGCAGCGCTGGGAAGAGCAGCTGCTACGGTGACGAGAGTCACCCAACCAAACTTCACCAAAGAGCCTCTCATTATTCCATCACAGAAGAGTAGCCCGGCGCTGCCGCAGGTGGGAGGCTACCGGTCAGAGCGCACACACCCGTGGGTCTTCTCCCTCCCTCTGCTTCTCCCCGGAGGGGCCCTTCTAGCTCACTTTTCCCATGGCCGCTTGCTCTGGAACGCGACCTTGAGGCCGCAGTGTGGACAGCGGGACCTCCTCTGGGCCGGCACCCCCACCAGCCGCCACCCCGCGCAGGCCGCCAGGATAGACTGGAGAGCAGAGCCGGCGAGCGAACCCTCCTCAGGGAGACTACCCAGGGCTCGCAGAGCACGGACACTGCCTCTAGCTCCCCACGGGACCATCCCCGACCGGCGCGCGCCTCACCTCGCGCAGCAGGCGCTCCAGGTGCGGCTCGGCCCAGGCGGCAAGGGCACCCGGAGACCCCGGGCGTCTCAGCAGCTCCCGCTCTTCCTCCAGCGCCGCCACCCGGCCCTGCAGCGTGGTCGCCTGAGCGCCCAGTAGCAGACAGGCGGCTGCAGAGCCCACGGAGAGCAGCAGGCACAGCGCGCTCACCGCCCAGGCCCCCGCTGCAGTCGCTGGGTGACCCCCGCCTCCACCGCCCGCCGGGCTGCCCTTCCTCGCGTCGCTGCCGCTGCGCTCGCCCGGGCTCATGGCTCGATCTTCTCGTGTGCCGTCCGAGGGGGCGGTGCAGAGCTGCGGTTGAGGGCTGAGCGCGGGGTGCAGGCAGAAAGTTTGAGGCACGAGGTCGGCCCGCACAAGGCTTGGCCTCCAAGGAGCGGCGGATCGCGGCGCACGCCCCTTTCCCCGCCGCCAGCTCCTTCACTGCGGCCACTTTGGGCAGTTTCCTCTATGCAGATAGACTCTGCCAGAAAAGGAGCCGGGACCCACCCAGGGGAGGAGCGGCCCGGCCAGCCCCGCGCGGCAAGGGGGCGGGGGCGGGAAGGGATCTAGCTCTGCGGAGCACACCACCCCCACCCCTACCCCAGCCCCCGCGCGCGCGAGCCTAGCGGACCTTTTGGGCAGCGCGCACCTCGGCTCTCAGCTGCCCGTGGCGCCGCCCTGCATCCCATTCCCCCACGTGCACCTTAGCGACTCCCCGACACACGTTCCCACTGCGTTTCCAAGAGTTCTGAGACCCACACCACCTTCTGCAACCCACCCTTGGCTGGACCATCATTCATGCCTGGAGAAAATTCTCCTAAACTTGTGAATTAATCTTTCAGACAATTTTCTAATAGGTCAGAACTTCAAATCCTACGGAAAATTTAGTGAGTCTTTCCTAGATGGCGCCTTGGCGCCGCTTGGTGGCCAAAGGCTATCTCTGCGTGCGCACATTAGAGATAGGCTCCAGATTAGCCAGGCAGAAAGATGCCTCTTAGAATTTTATTTTCTATTTATTATGTGCCAGACATGTGGTGCTGGAAACTTGTCCGTGAGCTAGAGAAGACTTTCAATTGATAAAATTTAGACTAAAACAGACGGAAAAGGAGAAAAAGAACTCCAACTTTTGTTGAGCTGATGGCTTAATTCTATAGAAATACAATGGGGCCAAAAACCATAATCAGCATGAACATTTAGCCTATAGCCACCTAAATGCAACCCCCAATTAGTAAGTTGGGGGATGCACTTAGGTGGCTATAGGTAGGTTTTAGCATCTATTGTAGACCCAATAAATAGTCCAAAAAATACATGCTAAGGAAATGGATTATCTATTCTGAAGAGGCCAACACCATATTACAAATCATCACTTCATTCTCACTACAAACACACAGGAAAATTGCCTGTTACCTACCTACATTAAGGTTACCGCACCATGTTCACTACATTCCAGAAGCTTCTTTATATTGAATAAACAAGCTCATTGGCCTTTGCCCTCGCCTACTAAAGCATCTGGAACACCCTGGTCTCAGATCTTAGACCAAGCTCCTTCTTACTCGTAGTTAAAAGTCCCAGGTCCTCAAATCTCACTGCCTCTCAAAGCCGGCCCTGGACTACCCAGTGTAACGTGGCGACACCAGTGCCCCTTCAGGATTTCTCGGGATCAGCCCGTTATGGATATTTGAAGTTACCTTTTCATTAACTGCGCCCTCAAAGAACAAAACAGGATCTGTCACCCACTCTTGGTGCTCAATAAACATGTGTTAAGTGAATTAGGAAAGGCAAAAACACGTTCACTCTCTACCACTCATTTAAAAGGCTTGGAGGAAAATCCTGTCTAGTGTCAGCTAGGGTCCCGGAAGGAACAGGGGGTCCCTCAGACTGAAGACAGGCTGAACACAGGCTCTTACAGTGAGGCAGGCTAAGGGAAGCCAGCGGGGGCTGCTGCTGGAGCTCCCTGAGGGGCCAATGGCGGGAGGCCACCACCCGGCCTCGCTGAAGGGGAGAGGGGAGCAAGGTGTTGTGAGGACCCTGGCAAAGCCTGGAGCTATAAAAAGAGACAGGAGCCGCAGCCTTGGCCAAGAGACACCACCTCTTCAAAGCCATGGCTGGGAGCTGGGTATGAATACGCTCTCTCCTGCTTTCTAATCTCCTGCTGGGGCCTTGGCCAAACTCACAGGACAAGGAAGCCCAGGCGCCGTGGTGCAGAGGTCAGCTTCCCAGGGCCTCGAGGAGAGCCAGGGGGATGAAGAACAGAGCTAGAGAGGGACAAGCAAACCCACCACATGCCCTAACCTGCATGTAGCACTTACCAAGGTCAATCTAGCTCCTGCTGCTGTGACTGCCAAAGTCGGTTAGAGCGCTAGGGAGTCTCCGCCATTAGCCAAGATGGCAGCAGGGGGAGGCGCTTCCACTAAACAGGTGAAAAGCTGGAAAGATGAATAGACAGCCCCCTACCCCTGCCAAAAGCTAAAAAGATAATTGGATTAGGGAAAAAAAAAACCTCTCCTCCCTGTCTCTATAAAAAGCTCAGACTTGAGCAGGAATGTGGAGATGGTTTTTGACACCAGAGTCCACCGTTCTCCTAAGTTGTGCGGCACCTGAATAAACCTCTTTCCTTTTGCACCATCACCTGCCTCTCGAGTTTAGTTTATGGGATGGCAGCCAGCTGAACCCCTGTTTTTTTTTAGTTTTTGTTTGTTTGTTTGTTTGTTTGTTTTTTAATTCAGTAACACTGTCTCTGAATGACTAACCCATTAGCAATGGGCACTAATCTTCAGGGTGACCAATAAGCCACTAGGTGGCAAATTCGCTCCTCCTGGCTCTCTCCTCCGCAGAAGGGTTAGCAGTATGTCCCTCCCAGGGATGTGTTCCATTCCAGGTGTGGGGTTGTTTTCTGTCTACAGAGCTTCGGTCAGCATCACCATCTTTGATGGCCAGTTGCACAGGTATGGAATCCCAAACCGTGGCATTTGACCAGGGACCCCACTTGACAGCAGAGGAGCTGTGGGGGTGATCCACTGGCCGTAGCACATCCCACAGCAGCAGCCAGAAGCAGTCAGTGTCACAGAACCCTGGAACTGCTTTTTTTTTTTTTTTTTAAGATTTTATTTATCATTTTCAGAGAGAGGAAAAGAGAGAGAGGCAGAGAGGTAGAGAGACATCAGTGCATGGTTGCCCTTCACCTGCCTCCAGCTACGGACCTGGCTGGAGACCTGGCTTGCAACCTGGTTATGTGCCCTGGCTGGGGAATCAAACCAGTGACCCCTGGGTTCGCAGGCTGGCGCCCCATCCACTGAGCCGCCAGCCAGGGCTTGGAACTGCTTTTTGAAGGCACAAGTGAAGTGCCACCTTGGGGTATTCAGAAGCAAGGCTCCAAGGCACGCAGCAACGGTCATTAAACTACCTGCACTGGCTTCTACCCAGGGCACTGAACTCCGTCCAGGGACCTGAAGTCAAGGAGTCACCACTTGGCAGGGGTAATTGACCCTGATCAGCAGGAAGAGGTAGAGCTGCTTTTTTACGGGGGAGGGGGGGAATAGGCAAAGAACCTTGCTACTTTCCTTTGCTCCATTGTCACTGTGAAAACCCACCTGATGTCTGACAAAGGTTCAAACTCTTTCAGTATAAAAGGGGCATGCATTGTAAAATACTTTAGTTAAAAAGGATTATTGGATTATTTTGGTCAGATAGTATTGACAACCATTGCACACACACACAAAAAAAAGCACGGCCCTGGCTGGTGGCACAGTGGATAGGGCGCTGGCCTGCAAACGCAAAGGTTGCTGGTTCGATTCCCCAGCCAGGACACATAACCAAGTTGCAAGCCAGGTCTCCAGTCAGGTCTGTAGCTGGAGGCAGGTGAAAGGCAACCATACATTGATGCTTCTCTCCCTCACTTTCTCTCTGCCTTCCCCTCTTTCTAAAAAGGAATAGATAAAATCTTTTTTAAAAAAAGAAATAAAATAAAAATCAAGATAATGTTGATAATAAAAAGATTCAAATATGTTCAAGATGCTCTATTTGAGAAGGCAGGAATACTTAATCATTTTTTTTAAACATTTCCAAAACAATTTTTCAAGCAAAAAAAAAAAAAAAAAAAGATTTAAATTAAACTTCTAAGGCTTAAAGGCATAAGCTTCAATTGCCTGAAAAAATTGTTACAGAGAAAAGGTATTGTGATGTGGTGGGCAAAGCACCAGGGCTTGACGCGGAGTGCCTGCATTCCCGTCCTGGCTCCCCTGAACACTTGCAGCTACTCTTTCCAACCCCAGTTTTCTAATTTGCAAAATGGAGAGCCTGAGACAAAGTTTACTGAAAATAGAAAACAAGACAAGCTGTATGAAATGGCAGTTTACAAGACACTAGACAGCAGGCAATGAAAAGCAGTGATCCTTGGGAATATAAGTCTTGGTGAGAACAGGAATGCAGAAGCACAGCAAAGGGTCAGAAACACCAGTAAGAGAAGCAAGAAGGTTTATTGAAGGGAAGTGAGGAAAGAGTTGACTATAGGGATCTGCCTATCCCAAAGAAGTGGGGATGTGTTTTTCAACCAAAAAACTGCACTGGTCACCATGGTGACAGAGCTCAGTTGACGCTGGTGCATCTGACTTCTATTGGCCCTTACTTGGCTGGCAACTAGTAGTTAACCCATGATTAGTGGGGTTGTTGGAGAGCCCCTAGAAACCATATAGGATGTACCTAGCTGTTCTGTTTTCAATTTCTGTTCTCCAAGGGAGAACAGACCGTTGGTACTTTATGCTTTGTTTGCTTCCTCTGGCCTGATTACAGCATATCCTGGTTCCCACATAACTGATATCCGGGTTCCCACAAAGAGATAGAAAACAAATGGAGTGAGCCCAGGGTTGCTCTAGGTTGCTCTGGAGAGGTTTCTCCAGGCCACTTGCAGGGCAGGGACCCAGGCAGAACCACCCTGAGGTGAAGACGGAGAACTGCAAGTCCAAGGGCAGGTAGAATTTGCTGGGTGGAGGAGACAGCCGCCCAGAGAAAATGTTTCACTTGAGGTCCTCAGATCTGTGATAAAACTGCCTGGAAAGAACCACCCAAAAGCCAAATTAGACTCTCATCATCAGAGGAAGCAATCCTCACAGCCCACCAGCCAGCATGGAAAACCGGGTAATTCACTGGGCAGGGTAGCCCAAAGCCAGTCCTAGACTAAACATGGTCCTGGTCCTGCTTAACAAAGTTTGAAACCCAAATCTGAAAAGGTCAAACTTAATCATGTCCTTAAGTGTATAGGAATATAAAAATATCCAGTATCCCAACAAAGTAACACAGAAGCAAAATTACTGGATATGCAAGAAAATAAGACAAGGAAAAGCAATCAAACCCAGAAATGAAAGAGTAATAAAATTAGCAGACAAGAATATTCAAAGTTATAATATCCATATGTGTAAGGAATTAAGAGGAAGGGTTGAACATTTAAGTAGAATCTTGGAAAAAATTATAAAGACCTAAAACAAAATTCTAGAGATTAAAAAATCTCTAGACGATGTTTTAGATTAAAAAAACAAAAAAACAAAACAAAAAAACATGGGATATGGCTCAGTAGATTGAGCACCAGCCTGCAAACCCAAGTGTCCCTGGTTTGATTCCCAGTCAGGGCACATACCCAGGTTGCAAGACAGGTCTCCAGCCAGGTCTCCAGCTGGAGGCTAGTGAAAGGCAGCCATAGGTTGATGTTTCTCTCCCTTTCTTCCTCCCTCTCTTCCCCCCTCTCTAAAAATAATTAATAAAATCTTTTTTTTTAATATATGGGATGGGATTAAAGACAGAGTAGACAATGTAGAAGATTAATGAACTTAAAAATATACTAACAGAAAGTATGCAAAATTAAAGAGGGGAAACATTTGAAAGAAATGAACACAGCATCAGCAAGCAGCTGGACAACTTCATGTGAGAACCAGAGTTCCTTGGGGCAAGAGCAGAAAAATATTTGAATAATGGCTGAAAAATATATCTGAACATGATAAAAACTATAAACGCACAAATCTAAGAACTTCAAGGAACTGGAGCACAAGAAACATGAAGACAGAGAATGCAATGAAGCCCTGGCTGGTAGCACAGTGGTTAAGGCGCCGGCCTGCGAACCCAAAGGTCGCAGGTTCGATTCCCCAGCCAGGGCACATAACCAGGTTGCAGACCAGGTCTCCAGTCAGGTCTGTGGCTGGAGGCAGGTGAAACGCAACCATACATTGATGCCTCTCTCCATCTCTGCCTCTCTCCCTTCCCCTCTTTCTAAAAAATAATGAAATAAAATCTTAAAAAAAAAAAAAAAAGAATGCAATGAATGTCATAATCAAATTTCTTAAAAAGAAGGATAAAGAAAAAATAAAAATCTTAAAAGCAACCAGAGAAAAAGACAGGCCAAGGAACAGCAGACTTTTCTATGGAAAAGTCCAACCCAGAAGATAGGGAAGCAACATTTTTCTTCAACCTAAAGGTCTTATCAAGCAGAAATAGCTTTCAAAAAACAAAGGCTTACTAGATACTCTCAAACATTCATCCCAAACAAAAATTTAAGAGAATTTTTGAAATACTCTCAAAAATCCTAGCTGAGAAAATTTATCACCAGTAGACCAAAATGAAAAAGTGTTCATGGAAGTAGTTGACCCTTGTGAAATGTGGGTTAGACCTTCTGGGGCCCTTATTTGCCTGCTTCTCAAGTGACATGCCCAGTTCAAACCCATGTTGTTCAAGGGTCAACACTGGGTAAGAAGTTGTGAGGGGGGAGAGGCGGAGGGTGTGGGACTTCAGTCCCTGAAGATTTTTGATGGCACAGGTAGCTGGTGGCCTTAACCACCTCATACCTCCCCACCCCCACAGTATTCAAAGGTCAATTCAGGCAGAAAAAAAAATACCAGATGGAAATACAGATTTACATAAAGGATTGAAAAGCACTGGGAATGGTAATTATGTGGGGAAGAATATAAGAATTCTTATTATTTAAATCTTTTTAAAAGATAACTAATGGTTTAAAGTAAAAAATAACAGTGTACAGTGGGTTTTCATATCTGGTTAAGTGAAAATGAATGACATAGTATATAAGGCCTAGGAGGGGGGAAATGGTAGTTTGCTGTTTTAACATGCTTTTTCCTCTATGTCAAGTGATAAAATATCCCTTAAAGGTATACTGTGATAAAGTTGTATACTACAAATGCTAAAGCAACTGCTAAACACACACACACACACACACACACACACACACGCATGTTAGAGTTAACAAACCACTAAGATGGAAAGAGGAAGCATGAAAAAATACCTACTCCAAAATAGGCAGAAAAAGGAACAAAGAATAAATTGAACAAACAGAATAGAAAGGATAGTAGATCTAAATCCAACCACATCAATGATCACATTAACTATAAATGGTCTAAACACAACCAAACGGCAAATTTTCAGATTAGAATAAAAAGCAACACTCAACTGTATTTACTTTCTACATAAAGTATTTTAAGTATAGACACACAAAAATGTAAAAGGATGAAAAAGGGTACACTTTGTTAACATTAAAATAAGACAATATCTATTTATACACATTTCACATGGTTCCCATAGGAGTAAAACCAAAAGTACAGTAAAATAATTTGCAGCCTGTAGAATACTGTATAAATCAATATAGAGAATAAATCAAGAAACTGTGAAAACAATTAATAGCTTCTATATACCAGCACTTCATGTAAATCATTTCATCTAATCCTCACCACCACCCTTGGGAGGTTAAATATTAGTATTCCAAATCATAGATGTGACTACAGATAATATGTCTCTTTTTTTAAGTAATTTTTGTTAGATTTGATTTATTTACATTTAGAGAGAGGGGAAAGGGGGTAGAAAGAGAGGGAGAGAAACATTGATGCATGAGAGAAACATCCATCAGTTGCCTCTCCCCTGTCCCCAAGTGGTGACCTAGCCTGCAACCCAAGCATGTGCCTTGACTGGGAATCGAACCAGTGAAGCTTTTGTTCCCAGGCTGGCACTCAATCCACTGAGCCACACCTGCTAGGGTCAGAGAATGTGTCTTGTCCAACTGTACAGGTAGCCCCAGGGTCTGAATGCAGTTTGACTCAGCAGGCAAGCATCTTCCCACACACCACATTATCCTCATATGTGCAACTGTTGTGAGAACACACACAATAATATCAATGTTTCTAAAGTAATATGAAAAATAAAAAGTAAAAAGAAACACTAATATTAAATTCTTCTATCAATGACACTGTACATATCATTTAGGCCCTGCCCTTGTCACTCATTCTCAAAACTGTAACATGCCTATGTTGCCTTTAATTAAGAATAAATCCAGCACCTATTAAAGTTAAAAAACTGGCCCTGGTTGGTGTGGCTCAGTGGATTGAGCACCAGCCTGCAGATGAAAGGGTCGCCAGTTCAATTCCCAGTCAGGGCACATGCCTTGGTTGTAGGCCAGGTCCCCAGTTGGGGGTGCATGAGAGGCAACCACACATTGATGTTTCTCTCCCTCTCTTTCTCCCTCCTTTCCCCTCTGTCTGAAAATAAATAAATAAAACCTTTAAAAAAAAAGTGAAAAAAAACTGAACTAGCATTTCTACTTCTAAGGGAAAACATTTTAAGTCACTGGGAACTCCAAAAAATTGCAATTAATCTTTAATTCACCTCATTCCATGAACTGTTGGTCACAGTAACTGCAAGAACTAAGGCTATGAGGCACCTTCCTCAAGGGTATTTGAGGTGATTTCAAGTCTTCATGATTAACTAGATGTTTCAGTATTTTAATTATGTAGATTTTGCCCTAGGATAGCAACATTTAAAACTAAAACCAGGAAGGGGGTGAATATAAAAAAATGTATCTGAATAGTATATATTCTTGATTGGTAAAATAAATAAATAAATAACATTCTGTTTCCCCCTTCCAGTTTCAGTAAAATGTCACAATAAAATCTACAAACTGCTTCCACTTCTGGGAGCTCCACTGCATTGGCCTTACCCTCTACCTGAGGTTGTTCCTATCCCAGCCCTTCCCTCTCCTTCCCCAAACCTCAGGTTCAAGGGCACCTGCTCCTGCTAGAACCTGCCACCCAGTGAGGAGAAAGCACTATGCTTTCTTCTGACCTTGCACAGACTTGGCCAGGCACAGAGGCCCTGGGCATGGGGTGCCCTGAGCACTGGGGCTCCCCTGAAAGACAGGGCCGCTGGGTGTGGAGTCCCAGGCAGCAGGAGCTAAATGCCCCTCATACCCTCCCTGCTTCTCTCTGGGCTGCGACCAAGGGCTGAGCTGACAACAATCCCCATAGCAGTGATAATATTGTTAATGGAAAAAAATGATAATACCTTCTGTGTGCCAGGCTCTGTTGGGTGCGGGGGAAACATAAAGAAATAAGACAGACACAGCCCTGTGCCCCATGGATCTCATGATCCCAGCCAGGAGGAGGCACAGGCCATGCATGGTACATGGAAAGTACTCATTGGTATTTGTTGAATGGGTGCAGGATGCATGAAAGGAGCAGTCTGGTTGGTTATACCCAGGTGTACTGATGCCCAGGTGGATGTCAGTGAGCACTGAGCCCATCAGGGCAGAGGTGAGCCACAGCCTAGCTACCACCACCCCACCTTGGACAGGGCTCCCAGCCCTGTACCTGCCTGCATCTTGGTGCTCCAGCATGCTAGGGCTTCAGCATCAGAGCAATCCCCTAAGAACAAGGCCACTAATTGTGAAAAGAGAACTCAGGACTTCCTGGAGGAAGGATTGGAATGGGTTGGACATAGGGCCCCTCAGGACCCAGCCACTCCTTAGCTCCCCGCATCCTACCCCACACCACCTGAAATGTTTCTGCCCCAGCATTTCCAGCACCTCAGGAAGAGAAATCAACACCTGCCAGGCATTTCCATGTTCTGCCCCCATGTTGCCCCAGTGTCCATCTTACCTGGAGGATCTCAGTCCACTTACCACTCTCCATTCCCACAGTCTCAGCTCAGAGTCAGGACACCACCATGGCTCACCTGGACAGCCCACTGAGGCCCACAGCCTCGGCTCAACTCCCTCTACCCGTCCTGCACTCCAGGGGCAGAGTGACATTCTAACCATGTGATTCTGACCCTGTCATTTCCAGGTAAGATCCCCTCAAAGTGTCCCTGCCGCAGGATAGACACAGATCTCACCAAGGCTACCAGTCCCCTCATCCAGCTCCAGTGGCCTCTCTGATCATGTGCATCCTCACACGTGGGGCTCCAGCACCCTGGGCAGCTTGCAGTTCCTTGGCCTGTGACTGTCATTCTTCCTGCCTAAAACACTCCTCTCCCAAAAGGGGCTCCCTCTGAAAGCCCTTGTGGGCCCAGCCTGAGCCAGGTCCCCACACACACCCCACAGCTCCCCAGATGAGCCTCAGCTGAGCAACCTGACGTTGTCCATGTCTACTTCCTTCTGTGATGCTGGCCGTGCAGGGCAGCTGCCTCTGTCCTGTTCGTCACTGTGTCTCTAGCTCTAGCACAGGGCCTGGCATCCAAGACCCTGAAAGCAAGTGGGAAACAGACATACAGGGACAGACGGACGGAGGGAGGGAGGAAGGAGAGCTGGACACCCCTCACTGTGGGGGCCTCCAGCAAACCTCACTAAGCACACCCTCCTGTGTCACTTAACAAATAAACAGCATCCCACCCCTTTCCCCAAATCCATTGTGTGAACAAAGCCACACCTCCCTTCTCGCAATAGAGTGATTGGTGAGGAAACTAGCCAGGGAACAGAGGTCCAACAGCACCCTGTCCCGGGAGGGAAGGCTCCTCGAAGGAGGTGCTGCCTGCCCAGTCCTGGTCCTAGAGACCCTCCTCTGGCTCAGGCTCAGGGATGGGCTGCCACCTTTGAGCCTGGTGTGACCAAGAGCATTGCCAAATGAGGCCCTATCCCCGTGCTGTCCCTCAGTGACATCACTGGTCATGGCCCCTCAGAGCAAGCTCCCCTTGCTCCCCTACCATCTCTATCCTTTTTGTTTTTAATAATTTCATACATATTTTTAACACTATAGAGGGAAGGGGGAAGAAAGAGCAAAGAAGGGGGAGAATGTAGTCAAGGAACTAATATAAATGACTCATGGACATGGACAGCATGTGGGGATTGACTGTGGGAGGGGATGGGGAGGGTGGGGCAGGGGAGCACTGGGGAAATAGGGGACAAATGTGATACAACAATAAGTTAATTTTTTTTAACTATAGATAATTAATTTAAATTAACAAGTGTTGTTTTTTTTTCTTAGTTTATTTTATTGTTCTGTTACAGTTGTCCCAATTTTTCCCCTGTTGCTCTCCACAGCCCTGGGAACCCCATCAATCCTTGTCCTGTTGTCCGTGTCCATGGGTCATTTACGTATACTAGTTCCTTGACTAGACCCTCCCCTTCTTTCCCCTTTTTCCTACTCCCCCTTTCCCTCTGGTCACTGTCGATCTATTCCTTGTATCCATGACTCTGATTCTATTTTGCTTACTGGTTTGTTTTGTTCATTAGGTTCCTGTTACACGTGAGATCATATGGTGTGGAACCCCAGCAAAAGCCTAGCATTATTGAAACTAGGAAAGGAGGAAGCTTATTTAGAGACCTAGTTAAAGAGAAGCGCAGTTGCTCTGCAGGGGACCTCTGCAGGGACAAAGGGATTCCGGGACCCCTAGAGTCCATAGGCCCAGTGCACGAAACCGCCAGTGGAAAAGACTGTTACCCAAGCTATTAGGGCAACCAGACAGCCCGGAGACAGGCTAATTAAGGCCTCAAGACCACCTCAGACCCCCCACCCTGATAGTCAATCACTAACTACCATCTTATCTTCTGTGCCCGGACTGGCTTGCTCTGCTATAAAAAGCCCTAGCTGTAAGCGACAGCGCACGCCTCAGATCGAGGTCGCCCCTGCGCAGGTCTGTTGTTTGGCCAATAAATAACATCTTTGAATCCCCGAAAGTCTCCAGCGTGTGGTGTCTCGCTTTCATCTGGATATAACAATGGCATTTGTCCTCCACCACCTGGTTTATACCATCTGTAGAAAACAGTATGGAATTTCCTCAAGAAAATAAAAATGGAAGTGCTTTTGGATCCAGTGATTCCACTGTTGAGATTATACCCAAAGAATCCTGAAACACCAATTCAAAGGAACCTACACACCTACACACCCCTATGTTCATAGCAGTGCTATTTGCAATAGCCAAGTGCTGGAAACAGCCTGCCACCTGCATCGGGAGGCAGGGGCAGGTGCCTCTTTAGAAGGGGTGGCAGGAGAAAAAATTAAAAACTGTGCTGGGAGGACAGGTCACTGAATGAATGGGAGGTCCAGTGGGCTGCAGGCCCTCCCTCTCCACAGAGGCCCCCTCAGCCTGCCCTGCCTTCCCCACTCACCAGTGATCCCTCCCTGGGGACCAGGGCAGGGGTGGGGGAGGGGTGGCTCCATGGCAGCCACTGGGGCCAGCCTGCCAGCTGATGCCTGTCCTGGGCCCCGGCACCCACCACAGCAGCCCGTGGCTGGCCAGGCTCTGTGAGCACCTGGTCCCTCCATGGAAGCCGCCAGACCAGAGTCCCCAGGATTAACCAACGATGCACAGAGGCAACCATAGGTGTTGACACCATCTGTGTCCATCAGCACGTTCAGCACAGGGCTGCCCAATGGACTAAGGCACCAACCCTCCCCTGCACGTTCCTCCCTTTAGGAACAGAAGAAAAGCTAGGTGTGTCCCCGTTGACCCAGCACTTTGAGTCAAGGCCAAGGGCAGAGGGGAGGAAGTGCAGAGCAGCTTGAGTGGAGCCACCCAGTGGCTTCAGCATTAAGACCTCCCAGCCAGTCAGCTCTTAGAGCCTGGTGCAGGGCCCTGGGGAGGGAAGGAGAGGCTGGCAGCATGCCCAGGAGCCTGCGGGGCCAGCCCTGAACAGGGCCAAGGGTGTCCCCAGAGCCTGCACCCCCCCACACAAATCCTTGAGCCCATTTGTGAGTGCAAAAGATGAGCCTGGCCCTGGGGAGTGACTACCAGTCTCCTCCCGGATGGTAATAGAGGAAATTAGGAAATTGACCAGTAATTTTGTTTCCATATTTTTAATTTTTTAAAAGATTTTATTTATTAATTTTAGAGAAAGGGGAAAGGAGAGAGGCAGAGATGGAGAGAGACCTCAATATATGGTTGTCTTTCACCCGCCTCCAGCTAAGTACCTGGCTAGAGACCTGGCTTGCAACCTGGTTATGTGCCCTGGCTGGGATCCATTTTTTTTTTTTTTCAAAGAACCATCTGTGAACAAACTTTCTTAACACTTTGACTTTCTTTTATCTGTATCTCTCATGGATGTCAGGATTTTGTTTGGCTTTTCCTCCTAATAAAATATCTTGTAGCCCTGACTGCTGTGGCTCAGTGGATTGAGAGCCGGCTTGCAAAACAAAGGGTCACAGGTTTGATTCCCAGTCAGGACACATGCCTGGGTTGCTGGCCAGGTCTCCAGCCAGGGGCTGCAGGAGAGGCAACCACATATTGATCTTTCTGTCCCTCTCCCTCTCTTCCTCTCTCTCTAAAAATAAATACTAAGTAATATCTTTTAAAACAAAAAAAGTCCTTGCAAAGTTAACAGCATTGTTAGTCACATGTTCACAATTTTTTAGTTTGAATAGATGAGACATTCATATTGGAATTACACCTTTTCAAAAATGATGAACAGGTTTTCAGATCTTGTAGGAAGAGAACTGGACAAAATATTAAAATACATAGATTATGTAGCTTTTATGGAATATACTTTATAGTTTTTATAAAATATAAGAATCTTCTAGTATTCTTCTTTACTGTTTAATTGAAGTCTACTTTCTCTGTTCTGTATATACAATTAAGCACAATGCTGAGAGGGAGAGAGGAATATAAACATGAATTTGGGTTGGAGTCACCATTCTACTACATATTAGTTTCATCATCTTGTGTAAGTTTCTTCCCTGATCCTTGTTTAATTGAACTGAAAGTGGAAATTATAACAGTATATACCTTATAGAATGTGAAGATTAAGTGTGGAGATCGAGAAGGGGCGGGGGGAGAGCAAAAGCTCCGGAATAGGTAGTCAGAGGCCTCCAGGAGGAAGGAAACACTGTGGGGCTGGGGCAGTGGCTATGACAGACAAGTGCCTCCTACATTCCTCCCCACAGGAAGGAAATGCTCTGTGCTGCCCTGTCAGACAACAAAATAGTTACCCTTTCCTTGTACTTCTTTCCAGTCCAATATCACAGTGTGGGGAGCCCACAGTTCAACCTAATCATGCAGACGCAGTAGCAGATGAAATTCTCAGCTCTGTTGGCCTGAAGGGAAGGGCAAGAAGCTATCATTTACTGAGCAATTGCTATGTTGCTTATATGTAACTTATCTTTTTTAAAAAATTCCTCTGGGAATATTTGAGATCTACAGAGAAATTGTAAAGATATTACAGAAAGTTCCAGTATAGCCTTTATTCAGCATCCCCTGTGGTCAATCTTACATAACCATGGGGCATTGGTTAAAACTAAGAAATGGACTGTGGTAAAACTCTAGTCACTAAATGCTATAGACTGGATATTTAAGGTACCCAGGTTCATATATGAGGTGGGGCCTTTGGGAGGTGATGAGCACATAAGGGTGGAGTCCTCATGAATGGTGGGATTTTGTCCTGAGAAGGCAGCCCCAGAGAAATCCCTTCTGCTCTGTGAGGACACAATGAGAAGACAGCTGGCCATGAACTCGGAAGCTGGTCTACAATGGACACAACTTGCCGGAGGCTTGATCTTGAACTTGCCAGCTTCCAGAACTGTAATAAATATTTGGTGGTTAAGCCATCTGGTTTATGGTATTTTTATTATATCAGCTTGAATAGATTAAGACACTAAGTACGGAAAGAAATTTGGATTTCATGCTTTATTTTTTTTTAAGATTTTATTATTTTCAGAGAGAGGGGAAGAGAGAGAGGTGGAGAGGGATTGAGACATCAATGTATGGTTGCCTTTCACCTGCCTTCAGCTACAGACCTGGCTGGAGGCCTGGCTTGCAACCTGGTTATGTGCCCTGGCTGGGAATTGAACCAGCAACCTTTGGGTTTGCAGGCCAGCACCTTATCCACTGTGCCACCAGCCATGACTCATGCTACTTATCTTTGAATATTTTTCTATTCTTTTCTTAAACCTCACCAAAGAACACTGTTTTCATTGCTTTTAGAGAGAGAAACATCAATGTGAAAGAGAAGCATCGATTGGTTGCCTCCCATGTGCACGTAGACAAGGATCAAACCCCAACCTAGGTTATGTGCCCTAATCAGGAATTGAACCTGCAACTTTTTGGCTATGGGATGACGTTCCAACCAAACTGAGCCCCACCAGCCAGGGCTGAATGCTTTTTAATCCTCCAACAGCTGTGGCCAAATTGAAGCTCAGAGAGGTTGTGACTTGAGTAAGATTCTACAGCAAGTGAGTGCAGCATCAACTGGCCGTGATTACTGCTTCCATATTCCTACCAGTGTGACTGTGGCTACGTCTGCTCTGGACCAGCTCGTCTTGGCGCTGAGTGTACCCGCCTAGCTCTCCGCAATCTGGGGGCAATGTGCCCAATTTCAAATCTCTGATGGGCCCAAGAAAAGTAGTTGCTTTCCAGTTTGAGGGTTTTTTTTTTTCTTATTGAAAGGATTGTTACCAAAGTCTAGAAGCAGGGGAAAACATGTCTTACCCATTAACCCAGCAGTCTTGGGCCTGGTCTACTCATATTGTCAGGTGTTTCAATATCACAAGAAACACTGTTAGCACAGGAAGAGAAAATCCTTGGAATTGGATGCGTCCTTCCCACTGTCTGGGAAGGAAAGCCTTTGAAACTGTATTTACATCCCACAGCCCAAGACAGGAAAGGCCCCATAGGGCCTCAAGAAAGAAGCCCATTAACACCTTTGGGTATCCATGCCCCAGTCCTGGAAAGCTAGCCCCACCTCTATCTGTCAATCAATATGTAACTTCACCCCCATCCTGCCAACTATGTAAGTCCTCAGAACAAAGGACTTGTTGCTCCCTTGGCCCTCAGCCCCTGGGCCTCTGGCTACACTAGGGCAAGCTTGCCATTCCAGCCTTTGGCCACCCTTGGTTTTGCTCTCCCATTCATTAATAAATTTTGTGTGCATGCTAACAGGTACACTGACCTGGAGTTCTGTACCCCATTGGCAAGAACCAGGGTTTCTCTGATAATAGGATGGGAAAAATTACTCCCAAGCCTTTTACATGTTGAAGCTGTAAGTGGAAGTTGCTTTTCTATGTCAGTTTTTTACAAACGTCCTCAAGGCAAGAGGGCTGAGATGCCAAGAAGACTGTGTATGTCCATTGGGCCTTTAGGGACGTGTGTGGAGAAGCAGACCCTCCGGGAAGGATGATGGACCATGAATGCTGGCTCCTGCGAGCTTCACTTCCCCACGCCCTCAGTGCCCCATTTTGGTTTTGTCTCTCCTCTGGCCTGGGCACTCTCCGTCCTCTAGACGCTCCCCTACAGTCTGCTTGGATCCTCCCTCACGGATATTCCTGTAGCACAGACATGACCGTGACTGCCCCTGCTCCACTCTTCCCCCTGCTTGAACCCCAGAACCTGGAGAATCAAGTACAGGCTGCTCAGGGTGGTGGGCACAGGTCCCCCCAGTTCACCCAGCCTTCTCTCTGCTGCCCAGCTCCACCCACTCCTGCACTGGCCGACCACGAGCACCCAGGATGACTTCCAGGTCCCCGAACATAACACGCACTCTCCGTCCTGCCTTGCACATGCTGCGCTGGACCCTCTAGAACATCCTGAAGGCACGCTGACTCCACCAGCAACACCAAGCCTTCTCGGGGAGACTGTCCCCAAGCACCTCAGGCACACTGCCAGGCTCTTACATCACTGATGCCACGAGAGACCTCTTCAGCGGCCAAATCCCCATCCTACTCTAGGCATAGGAGGCAGGGGGCAGACACTTCTCTCCCTCATGGCCCTGGCTTCATTCTAGAAGTGGAAGAGAAACTGTCTGGAGTGGGTGCATCTGTGCACGGGTGCCTGCTGTATCGGCCAGGAGTGAAGGATCTAAGGCCAAGTGCCAAGTTCCGCCAGGTGTCAGCTGACCTTGAGCAAGCTACTTATTTCTGCGCTTCTCTCTGAAGCTACAGAATAGATTAATCAGCAGGACCCAGCTCTTGGGTGGAGAAGCCTATGGAAAATAACATGCTATAAAAATGTTGCGGCCGGTGGCTCAGTGGATAGGTGCTAACCTTGAAACCCAAGTGTTGCTGGTTCAATTCCCAGCCAGGACACATAACCAGGTTGCAAGCCAGGTTTCCAGCCTGGTCCCCAGGTGGAGGCAGGTGAAAGGCAACCATACATTGATGTTTTTCTCCCTTTCTTCCTCCCCCCTTCTCATCTCTCTAAATAAAATCTTAAAAAAAAAAAAAAAAAAAAAAAGCCCTGGCTGGTGGCTCAGTGGATAAGGTGCCAGCCTGAGCACCTAAAGGTCACAGGTTTGATTCCCCCACCAGGGCACATAATGAGGTTGCAAGCCAGGTCTCCAGCCAGGTCCGTAGCTTGAGGCAGGTGAAAAATGCAACCATACATAGATGTCTCTTTCCCTCTCTGCCTCTCTCCCTTCGCTGCTCTCTAAAAATAATAAAAATTAAAGCTAAAAAAAGAGAATGTTGTATGTGGTAAATGCTCAGTAAGTGCTAGTTTACCCTGGATTCATCTTCTCCAGGCCTGGCCAATGGGATGGGATGTCAGCTCCACTCCATGGAGGAAGCGGGGGAGCTGTCTGCTTCTTCCCCTTACAAACCTCTGCTCAGCCCTCACCCCCTCTCCTGGAGCGGCCTGGCAGAGACCCAGGCTGAGGGGAAAGGGGGCTGCATCAGGCCTGACCTGGGTACCTACTGGTGCCTTGATAATGGAGGTGGCAGCAACAGCCACAGAGGAGTGTGGGGCCAGGGTCAAAGTTGTGCCCCAGCCTGGTTGAATCAGTTGATCCTGCTTTTCTTCTGCTCACTCCACATCCCCAGCACAGGCAGAGGTCTTGCTCTGGTCCAGGTAAGTACAGAGCTGGGAGCTTTGATGCCACATCCATTCCCACCAGATCCAAAAGCCTGGAGTGCCCGCCATTCCCCTCTCCTGGGGCTCACGGTGACCAAGTCCAACCCTCGAACTGTAATCGCAGATGGTTTGCCCCTTGCTGTGGTGAGCAAAGCTGAATGACTGGCTAAGGCTAACTTAGGATCTGAATGAACAGTTAAGTTACATGGAGCCTGAAGCTTCATTCCACTCTTCTTTCTCTACCTCTCTGGGCTTATGCTGCATGTTGTGCAGTGTAGAGCCCACACAGCTCAGAGGCGGCTCCAAGCACAGCTGCTGAATCACCTCCTGAGCTAGACCTAGGACCTCAGTCTCTCCCATCAGCATTTCAGGTGTCCTGTTTACTGCTGAAGCACCTTAACTGGTCCCTAGCCTCCTCTTCTCTGCCCCAAATCTCTAGCAAACACCTTCAAGAAGCGATCCGCTTTGCAGGGCCCCCAGCTTTCCTCCAGGATCACTCACCAATTCCAAGGTCTCCTGGGCCCTGCTCCTTCATCCCTCCACGGTATCTGCATCAGGTGATCAAGGCTGACCTCCCTGTGCTGTGGGAACACCCCTATTCCTACTCACCTCCCTCCCATGTCAGAAGCATGGCCCTCGCTCCTTCAATCCAGGACTGAGTCCTTGCCAACACCTCTTCCTGTCTGCCCAGTCCAGCTTCGTGTGGCTCTGCTCCTGTCCCTCACTGAGACCTAAGGAAGCCTCTCCCAGAGACAGAGCCCAGTAGCCCGCTGTGCTCATACTGCCCCAGGGCAGTGAAGCCTCAGAGATGAGGGAGGGAGTGGGAGCCCTGGGCCCTCTCCAGCTTCTCTCTGCCTAAGCTCCCCCTGGCGCCCCCCACCTCCCATTCCCATCCTCCCGGCACTAAGCCACCCCTGCCCGCTTCTAACTGGGAAAGATGTCATCTTCCGTCCTATCTCCTTCCCTTTCCCCTCAGCCGTAGGTGACAAACTGGTGGTCCACGATACACGTTGTTTGGACTGCCATACTTAATTTTTAATTAGTTGCTATTTCATAATTAACTGATTTCACTTAGGAATCCAGAATTCTAGTTTCTTTTGAAAAGTCAAGATCTGGCAGCACTGGGCCTGCGTTCCCACACAGTGACAACCGCTAGAGCTGCTCTTGGTGTCCCTTTCTGTAGGGCCTGTACTCTGGTGTCTGCATGTGACCCTCCCTGTGCCCCAGCCACCTGTTCAGAGACCCCACCTCTACACCACCTCTGTGCAGGAGGTGGTCCTGGGGGAAGGAGCCCAAGCCCTAAGGTCTCAGCACGCTAAGAAGGACAGAGCAGGGCAGGTAGAGGCAGAGTGCTCCCAGAGTGCTGGGAGCCACATCCCTGCCTCTCTCCATCACTCTTCATTGCTAGCAGCGTCCCAGGCAGCTGTCCTGTCCTGGCTGCAAACACAGAGCCTGCTGTCTGCTGCTTCAGGCCACTCCATGTCCTGTTAAGAGCTGGGTCCAGGGCCTGAGGCTCTGTCCAAGGCCTGAGTAGCAGTGTAGCCTGTAGATACAGAACTCCTTACTGTCCAACCACCTCAGCCAAATGTGCACCAGGGGGTAGCAGCCTTGTCACAGTCCAACAGGATGTTGAGAACGGTGCACGGGGCCCCACCCACAGACAGGGCGGTACGAGTGTCCACATGGTACTTCACGGTGTTCAGGCCTCCCTCCCGGTCCACCTTGAATTGCTCCTGGGGAGGAAAGGGGGAGAGCATGTAGACTCAGGGCTCTGTGACCGACAGCTGTCTACTGCTGCCCTTGACCTTGTCTTCAGAGGTCCTGTGAACCCACTGGTGAGTGAAGCCCACAGCTTTGGGGGCTCTGGGCAGCAGCTGTCTGCCCCATTAAGCAGGGGAGCAAGGCAGACTAATGGCTCCAGAAGAGGCCACTTGAGGGATGAGGGCTGCATGGCTGTCTGGGATTCCAGCACCTTCAGCTGCCACTCCCTCACCCAGATTGCATTAGGGTCAGCTGACCCAGTGTCCACATGCCTAGAGCAGCCACCAAGCAGGGCGACATGCCCAAGCAAAATGCCACTGGCTGACCTGGGCCAAATGGGGTGAACAGGGCCGCTGGGACCCAAGTAGAACTTGGTGAAATGCTCAGGCCTGTTGGTTCCCCATGTCTCCGCTTGTCCATCCCTGATCAGGAGGCCAGTCAGCACCTGTTTTTGAGCAGCAATGCGCTTCTGGTCCCTCTTCCGCCAGGCTGGGTCATGCAGGTGGAGAAATGTCTTGTATCCAGTTGTGATTCCTGAGGGGCGGAATAGCTAAGGAGGCCAAAGGAAGCTGGGTCAGGCCACCCCTCCTGGAGCCTGGGCACTCCCCGCCAGTCCTCTGGGATCCCACTGCTGCCACAGGCCACAGGTAGGGACCTATGCTCCCCTCATGCAGAAGAGTTGTGCTAGCTGAGGGTAGGATTGGGATCACCCCCAAGAATGCCATTCCCAAGCCCCAAGAACTTAGCTGGGGGCAGAGAAGGGAGCCTCAGGCAGCCATGACTGTTCGGGGGGAGGTACGGGGCCAAGGGTGTTACCTGGAGCCCGGCTCCTTTGATGCGCCGATAGAACTCGTCATCCTCACGGCCCCAGCCCCAAAAGCGGTTGGACATCCCATTGCACTGACACAGAGAGAGGCAGCATCACTTGCCCCATCCCCCCAGGGCGCTCTCTGGTCTCCTACAACTCAGGAGTCCCAGCCCTTTTTCTGCCTCCCCAGGCAGTATGGAACAGACACCAAATGCTTCCAGTTCTCACAACCTCTGCAGTATTGGTTGTCGGTCAGCTCACCCCAGGCCCTTTGCCCACTCTAGTGAGGCCTTAGACTTGTGTGAGATGATTCGTTTCCTCAAATATGATGGCTGGCAGGAGGGCACCTCTCCGGTAGCCAGTGATGGGCAGAGTGCCAATTCCTACTTGCACCCTCCTGCTTCTCCTGGCTGGTTCTGCCCTGGTCTGCTCTCTGTGTGGGGCTCTGTGGCAGACACTAACACTTACCACCAGACTAGGGGTTTCATTTACATAAAGCCGGCATTAATCTCATGGGGAGCAGGAGACCCAAATCAAAGCTACTCAGTTCTTCCCACCTACCCCTGCCACAGGGATGGATTCCGGGACGGCCAGGACCAAGTCGGGCCAAACAAGAGCCACTGCAGTACAGATCGGGGACTCCTGTCTGGCTGTCAGGGAGGCTGCTGCCTCTTTCAGTGAACTTGGGCCTAAACAGAATCAGGCTGCAGCTACAACTACCACCCTTAACCCTGTGTGTGTGGAAAGAAATCCAGCCTAAAATAGGCAGGAATGAGAGATGGAAAGAAGAATAATGCCTTAGAGACACCATCTGCCATGCTGGGCAAGCCACCCAGGAAGCCACACCCTCCTCTCAGCCTCACCCATGGGAGAGCCCCCACCATTCAGAGGCCAGTTTTCATGGGCTTTCTGTTACTGCGGCTGAATACTCCCTACCACCCTGCTCGTCCCTGCGCCTCTCTCCCGACTCGGGCTGTTCCTGGGTTCCCTGCTAGACCCCAAAACTGCTGCTCCTCCTGCCAATGCCCCCACCCCTCTGCTCCCTGGTTCAGCAGAGCAGGCTGGCTGGGCCTCACCAGCTGGTAGTGATGCTTGGAGAGTAGCAAGATGCCGCCCACATAGGTCTTGTAGTGGTAGAGGGGGTGGAGCTCCGGGGAGGCCACATGGAAGGGCCCTGCCTCAGGGAAGCCATAGTCTAGCTCCTCGTTGAGAGGCAGCAGGTCCACGTCGTGCATGGCGATGTAGTCCGTGCTATTGCCGCTCTCTAGGAAGCCCACGTTGATAAGTGCAGCCCGGTTGAACCTGTACAAGGCAACCGAAGCTGGGCAGGGAGTGGGCAGCAAGCTGGACCCCCGCCCCCAGACTCTGCAGAAGAGCCTATCCTTTGAACAGCACCCACCCTGGGGCCTATGCTGCCCTCCAGGTTGACACTGATTGCACCGTAGACCTCCCCAGCTGCACATCTGCACCTCCACTCATTGTCCAAATGTTCACTGATCACCTACCATGTGCCAGAGACTGTTGAGAACACAGGAGACAGAACAGCAAAAAAATCAAAGCCCTGACCTCAAAAAGCTGATAATCTAATAATAGGAAATGAAAATAAATAAGTAAATACTTAACAAGCCAGACAGTGGCAAGTGTGTGTAGAAAAGGAAAGGAAGTCAAAGGCATGCTGGGGGCAACTGTTCTTGGAGATGATAAGGGAAGGCCAGGGTAACAGGGTGACGGGTGACAGACACCTGAAGGCCAGAGGGAATGAGCCCTATGACAATCAGGGCAAGGGAGCTCAGAGCAGAGAGGTGCCTGCCAAGGCCTGAGGCCGGGCAGACACCATGTGGCCAGCCAGAGGGGGGTGGGGGGTGCATAGAGGATGAGGTCAGAGGATGACTGGTCCCTGACAGGCTTGGACTTTGGCCCTGGATGAGACAGGGAACCACCATGGCATGCCGTGACTTAGGGTGCAACAGGATCACTCTAGTTGGGGTGTTGAGAAGACACTGGAGGGCCAAGGTGGAAGCAGGAAAGCGACTGAGAGGCAAACAATAATTCAGGCAGCAGAAAATGGTGACTTAGCTCAGGGAGGTAGCCTTGAAATGGTGAGAAGTGGGCAGATTCTAGACAGATTCTGATGTCGGGCTGGATGTCTTGTGTGAGGCAGAGACAGGAGCAGAGGGTGACTCCAGGCTTTTTGGCCTAAATACATAGAAGTGTGTACTTGCCACTTCCTGATGGGGGAGGGAGCAGGGGAAGGTCTGGGGTGGATGGGAAATCAGGAATTCAGCTTTGATGAAATTAAGCTTGAGTTGACCACGACCAGCAAACGGAGGGCTGTGCAGACAGCCGTATGCGCCGATCTGGAGTTCAGAAGAGAGGTCTGGGCTAAGCAGATGGCCGAGTGTGTCACAGGGAGAGATGGGACTTGCTGCTCTGAACCTGGATGAAACCCCCCAGGGAGTGCCTGTAGCCAGCGAGGAGACACTAAGGAGCACTGAGACTGAGAGCAGGGAGATGAGGCAGAACCTGGAGAGCAAGTGGGGAGGACAGGCAATGAGAAGGGAGGAGACCCAGAGAGTGCTGCCCAGCAGCCAGAAAGAGGGGTGAGAAGAGGGAGGAAGTCATCCTCTGGCATGTGCTGCCAAGAGGTCAACAGGGTGGAGGCTGACTAACAAGGCCACTGGTGACGTCAGTGACAGCTGTGGTAATGTCACGATGCAGGTAAACATCTGAGTGGGGCAGGATCAAGAAACGATGGGGGCAGAAAGGAAGTTTTGTAATAAAGGGGAGCAGAGAAATAAGGTGATAGCTGTGGGCGATACAGTATTCTGTATGCCGATGCAAATACTCCAGGAGGAAGAAAAACTAACTGGGTCATGCAGGACAGAAAAGGGCCCACAGCTGAGGTGATATCCTGGGATGGGAGGCTGGAAAGGGAGCCAGTGCCCATGGAAGAGCCAGGACAGGTACCCACATCGAAGCAAAGAAGCTGGTGCATAGGGCCATGGAGTAAGCAATTGGGCAAGTTCTCTTCCAACTGATCAGTTTTCTCAACTGGGAAGCAAGGTGGAGAGAGGATGAGTGAGGAGAGTGGAAGGACAGCTGACTAGAGGAATTCGAGACTTTCAAGCAGGGCTGAGAAGCTTCCCTGGCCAGGGACCATCGTCTCTAGTCCCATCTGGCCACCCAAGTGTGGGTGTGAATTAAACAGGATCTGTCAGGCAGCAGTGGCGCTGGGCAGAAAGTGGCAAGGAAGTTGAGGTGTATGGGACCCAAGTGACGTCAGAAGAAAGAACAAGGAAGTAGGCAGTGACATTTGGGAGCATCTTGGCCTGAAGGCCTGATGGGGTCTGAGAACTGCTGGTGAGTCCAGAGGGAGTGAACTGGAGGGACAGGTGGGGATGGAGAATCAGAAGCTTCGATGGCGATCATGGAGGAAAACAGATTTTGGAAAGGACAAGGGTTTCAGGATAAGGCCAGAGAGTGAACAACTTTAAAGTCACAGCCATGACCCCCCCTTTCCCCAACCCTCACAACCAATCTACTGGCTTGCCCTGCCTGTGCTTCTTCCACGCCTCCCACCATGCTGGCCCAGTCCCCGTCTGCTCAGAACCCACCGTTCTCCCCACTCCTCCTCTGGTCCTGGTATAATCTATTCCACATACAGCACCCACATTTAAAAATGGAAATCAGGTCAGGGTCCTCCCCAGCACCAAACTCCCCCTGAAGATTGCCATCACCCCCGGTGAGACAGGAGTCCCACCTCCCACTCTCCCGCCACTGACCCCAGTGGCTCTTCACGGGCCTGCAGCCCACTAGCTGCCACCAGAAAAAAGAGCAGGTGCCAAACAACCTGGATAAGGGCAGGCTCCCAGAGGCAGGGGCTGGTATGGTTCCTACCTGAAATGGTCCACCTGGTTGAGCACGTAGATGTGGTGGGGGATCTTCTTCCTGCTCAGGAAGCGATGCATGTGGGGCACAAAGACCAGGAGCTCCTCGAAGCGCTCGCGGAAGGGCACCAGCACTGCCAGGCGGTGGGGGCCCCATGATGGGTCTTCTTCCCAGTGCTCCGGGGGTGGCTCTGGGGGGCAGACCCGGGGGGGACCTGAGGTCTCCTGCCCTTGTCCCCTGGCTGCCCAGGCCATGTCACCAGAGCAGCTGAGCTGCAGCCAGAGCAGGGAGAGGAAGCCCAGTAAGAGACAGGCAACGAAGAGGTGGTAGATGGAGCATTTCCGGGGGAGGCTGCTGGGGAGCAGCCTGGACCTGGGACAAGAGCAGGGAGGGTCAGAAGGGCAGGGCTGAGCCAGGGCCCTGGGACAAACCCCACTCTGGCTCCCCAACAAGTAGGGCACACATGACTGGTTTGGCCCAAGCCCCTGGGAATGAGTGCAGAAGCAACTTTCATGCTTTTGCTCATGCTGCTAGTGTGAATCGGAACCCAGCTTGCTGTTCTGGGACCAGACCATGCTGTGCCCCCACTCAGCCCCTGCCCAGGAAGCCCTCCATCCACTTTTGGGTTACAGAGCTACCTTAGTTCCCTGATGCTTTCTTAGTCTCTGTGACAGAGGCTCCTGGTCTTTTGCACGTGACCCTCCCCAGGACAGTGGCTCCTGTCCCAAGTAGATGGCAAGAGCCCTGACTTAGAAATCACCCCCATTGCCTCCCACACCTGCAGGTTCACCGCCAGCTGAAATGCTAGCTTCATCCTGCTTCTCACACCAGAAAGCTCCCCAGGCCTGGGCCTGCACTGTCCCAGTCCCCTGTGAAAAGCCCACTGTTCACTTTGGGGAGATCAGGTCTGCCCCAAACCAATGCAAGGCCCACACTGACAAAGCAATTCCCTGAGCGAGTCTCCAAGTTCAGTCCCACAGGCAACCTATGTGACAAGAGATGAGAGACGGACGAGGGACGGATAGACTGGGGCTGGGGCCAGCACCGGGCTCATTGCAGAAACTGGGAAGACAGATGGAGATGCTAGATCCTGGGGTGGTGCTGAGTGACTGCCCTTTAGCTTGCAAAGGACAAAGAAACAAATGGGATACCCCTGATTCTCTCTGCCCCTCTCTCTGAAGTTCCTGAGAACAGTAAAGGAGGAGCCAAGGCATCCAAGAAAAAGGAGGCTCCCTCTGCTGAGCTCCCATGAAATAACTGGCAAAGCAACCAACTGTGTAACCTCTAGAGTCACCATGTGGCTACCAGCTTACAGATTCCATTTCCTAAGTGCCCTGTGGCCCCTCCTCACCCACTGCCTCCCTTTCAGCTCAGATATCCTCAGTCTTTCTCCAGCTCCCATGAATGATCCTCTTCTGTTTGCAAGATAAAACCAGATTCCTTGGTCTGTCAATCAAAGCCTATCATCAGCTGCCTCCCACCATGCACCAGCGCTACCACATGGGCCACTCTGAGCTTCTCTGCACACATCTTCCTTCCTGCTGCAGCCCTCACAGAGCCTGCTGCTCTGCCTGAGATGCTCTTCCTAGTTAATCCCCTGAAAGCCCCTCACAGATCCTTCAGGGCCCAACTCCAATGTCACGCCCTGAATTGACCACCTCCTTACATACACAGACTGAGATACGTGCACCTCCTTCTGTGTCCCCACAGTAGCTGATCCTTCACTCTCTGCAGCACTTAAGAGTTCTGTGACCACCCAAGCCCCCACTTGTCTCTGCCACAGGTAATCAGACTATGCAAACCTGTCTGTGGCCCCAGCACAAGTCACACAGCAGAGGACATGCTGAGTGAGTTACAGGAGGGCTCAAGCAGGCAGGGCATGCTTTCAGTGACACACTAGAGCCACACCAACGCCTGCCCTTTCTAGCAGCACAGCGTCCCAGCTGGAAGCCAGCAGCCCTGAAGCCACATCTGGGTCCCACACAGCAGAGACGGCTGGGAGGATACCTTTGCAGGGACTTTCTGACTTACCCCACATTGTCCTGTGGGGGTGGTTTCTGCTGGGGAGGAGCAGAACCCACTCCTGCCAGTGGCCTGGGAAGGCTGGAGCCTCTACACATCCTCCCTCTGAGCTCTTTCTGGGGTTGGGGTGGAGACCGGGGAGATGAGCATGGGGCACTATCCCACCTTCAGGGGAAGAGGCAGTGACTGTTACCAGGGGATTTGGCATGACTCAGGCATCCGTGCACTTTCACATGCTGTTCCTGGGTCTTCCCATCCTACCAGGGCACATCTCCACGGGTATCTCATCCTGAGCTATGAGAGACCTGAACTGCTGAACTACTTAGTTCAGAGAGGAATCGCAATTTCCTCAGGACAAGAACTCTGAGGTGGCCCCTGGTGCCACCTGGTGGCCAATGCCACACCTGCAGTCCCAGCTGCTCCCAGGCCCAGGGCCACCCTGCTCTGAGGGGCAAACCAGATGAGGTTTTGTCCTCTTCCTCAACCTGTGCCCAAGGCTAGAAAAGGCAAGATTCAGGTCCAGGCAGCCTGGCTCCAAAGCCTGCACTCCTGTATCTGTTGCATGGATCTTTGTACTCCTGGGTCAAAAGCAAGAATAGATATCAGTAACTTTTTCTGGGGACACAGTTACATTCCAAAGGTTTATGGAAAGGAACCAGGAGATGGAAATTTTCCTCTGTTACGTTTCTCACACAAATCTGAGTGATACAAGGTTAGATTACTCAAACACTGCTTATAACACTTACAAATGAGAAAGGGAACTGGAAGATATCTCCTCTACATCAGGCAGTGTCGGGACTTTTTTTTTTTAACGTGTTGTCTAATCCTTACACAGCCCTGCAAAGTATTTCTTACGACGCCAGTTTCAGAGGTGGAAAAACTGAGGTCAGAGAGATTAAGTGACATGTTTCTGGTCACATGGCTATTAAAGAAGATTCCCGCCCAGGGCTGACTCCACAGTTCCAGATTTCTCTCTATTACATTCCTTTCTTCTTACATCAAAAACAACTCTGAAAAATCCCCAAGGTAAAGAGTTGTGTCCACTATATTCCAGAATCTTTTGGCACATGACAAACTTAAAGACCTAAAGGGAATGAGGTGACACTAAGAGGACAGAGACTCACTATGTGTTCTAGGCGACAAGAAATTTTGGGATGCAGCTCAAGGCTCAAGTGTCCTCCCAAATTCAGACAACTGAAAAAGCTCCCTCTCCCCATTTCCGCTTTAGTGGGAAACATCATTAGCTAAGATCGGGGCCAAGTCCATACCTAACACATGGTGCAGGCCCCAATCAAGGTCCGTTGCACAGGAAATGAACAACTGTTGAGTGAGGACTGCCTACTGCGTACCAGGCGGTGGCCAGCCAGGCAGAGCAGACAGAGCTTCCGTCTGTTCTGCCTGCAAAGGAAGGGGCAGTCTGAGGCTACCTGGATGTGCTGGCGGGGCAGACACCCGAGAAACGGAAAACACACCCTCAAACCAGGGACAAGCACAAAGACAGAGATTCACTGAGAGAGGTCAACGGAATCAGAGACCACGAAGACAGAGAGAGGCTAGTGCAGAAACACAGAGAAGCCCATAATGAGAGAAAGCGACTTGCAAAGAAAGAGACAAACTCACAAAGGGAAGTCAACGCAGAAATACACATCCACGGGTGACGGAGACCTGCAGAGTGGCGTAGATTGGCAGAGAGCGACACCCCACAGAGACAGACACCCAAACACAGAGAGAGCCAGTGACCCACAAGGAGAACCATATATCCTCGGGGAGCCCCGCAGAGACGAGACAAGACGCGATGGCCTCCGGCTGCTAGATTCCACCTTGCGCCCCGAAAAAGATGGGTACTCAGGAGGACAGGGCCGGGGCCGGCCGCCGCCGCTCACCTGCCGTCCTCCCAGGGTAGCTGCACAGCTTTCCTCCGGGAAGGGAACATCGTAGGGGGAGGCGGCGGCGCATGGGGAACAAGCTCCCGGCCGGGGCGGGCCGGCCTCGCCGACCTACGCGGCGCCTCCGCCTCCCGCCCCGCCCCTCGGTCCGGCAGGTCCTCCGCTCCGGTCACGCCGCCGGCTCCCTGGAGCTGCGCCTCAAAGGTTCCGCACGTCGAGGGATACGGGTTCACGCCCATCGCCTGACTGCTGACTGCCTGCCCTACCTTCTCTAGGCTCTTGATGGGGCTCAAGTCGCTAGACTGGAGACTGGACTTGTAATCCAGACCTCCAAACCAGCTCCCTGGTATAACTGCACCTTCCTCCTCCAGAGGGAAGGCGGAGCATCTGGGCATCCCTACTCTCAAACCAGCAGCATTCTTCCTCCACAACGAGCTTAGAGGTGGCAAAGCTTAGCTCAGGCCTTGCGCTTGGCTTCACTTGATTCCCTATGGAGTCAGGAGCCAGGCACCTAAGGACTGACTGAATTCAAAACCTGACTCTGCCAATTCAATTGTGTTTGGGGGCAAGATACAATCTCTTTGCTTCCTCATCTGAGAACATACATGGTTGCTGATGTACATGGCTGCTGTGAGGATTAACAGTACAGCGATAGGCACACTAGTGAATGCTATATAAATGAGCTGTTCTTCAGGAAAGGGGGTACTGTCAGTCTTGGTGGGGGTGGGAACGCAGGAGCGTGGCAGAAGAGAGACTAGTAGAAGCAAGGTTTATTGGGGGGAAGTGGGGAAAGAGAGGAGAGCTGACTCTAGAAATCAGCCAGAAGCTGACTAAAGGAATCAGCCCACCCTAAAGGAGTGGGGTTGTACTTTCAAGTCTAAAAACGACACTGGTTACTAGTTACAGAGCCCTGATTATTATGGTCACAGAGTGCAAGGGAGCATAGAGTTCTGGTAATCACAATCAGAGTTCAGGTGTGGGTGGTGTGTTTGATTTCTATTGGCCCTTACTGGGCCGGCATCTAGTAGTTAACCCATGATTGGTGGGGTTGTTGCAGTCCCCAGAAACCATGTGGAATGTATCTAGCTGCTTTGTTTTTAATTTCTAGTCTCCAAGAGAGAACAGACCGTTGGTACTTTCTGCATTGTAAACTGCATCTGGCCTGGTTACAGCATACGCTGGTTCTCACAAGACCCACATATTCTGATATCCGGGTTCTCACAGGTACTTTGGTGGTGAAGAGGTGAGAACTGAAAATGGGAGTTCCCCTATCTGCCTGTCACGATGGGAACTGAGCTCCTGCTGGGCCAGCTTCCCTCCGCTCTGGGAAGAGGAAGTGGCAGTTATTAGATTTGATCTCTGCTCTTCCAGGCAAATTGTAAGTTTCCCAATAAAAAGCTAACATCTCATGTGTTATTACTTGCAGTCACTGTTCTGAATTCTTCACTGCTGTTCTCATTTAGTCCTTGAGTTATATTTATGCCAACTTTTTGCCTTTTTAATTGGAGTGACACTGGTTAACAAAATTATACAGGTTTCAGGTGCACAATTCCACATCTGTACACTGTATTGTGTTCATCACCCCAAATGCCACCTTTAAGATGGGGTAACTGAAGCAGAGGCAATTCATCATATAAGCCCAGGTAGAGTGGTTGCACAATTTATAGTCTCAATCGCTCTGCTTCGAAAACTTCACTATGGGAAGAAAATTAATCATTCCCAGTAAGCCCCTTCTCCCTTAAACCTTACAGCATACAACCCCACTGGTCCTTGTCCTGCTGAACTCTACCACGGATCTGCACCCTATGCCAGAACCTTGGCAAAGCCAGCTTAGGATTGTGTCATGACAAAGATGAGACTGACCCCCTGCAAAGACTAGTCAGGTAGAGTTAATGATGAAAGCAGGGAGATGGGACAGTGACCTAAATTGTGTCCAGCTAATTGTCATCACACCAAAATGAAGTTCCACTAATGTCAGATCTGATTTATCTCATGAAATTAGATTTCACATAAAAATCCAAACTGACTGACCTGACTGGTGTGGCTCAGTGCATTGTGTGTCAACTTGTGAGCTGCAGGGTAGCTGTTTGATTCCCAGAGCACATGCCTGGGTTTCAGTCCAGGTCCCCAGTTGGGGGTGTGTGAGAGGCAACCACTCATAAATGTTTCTCTCCCTCCCTTTCTCTCTCTAAAAATGAATAAATAAAATCTTTAGGAAAAAATTCAAATTAATATTTCAACTGTGATATCAACATTCATGTTAATTATAAGTACCCTTAATATGATGGGATGAAAATAGCACTTTAGTTCTATGGTTTCTTTCAAAATCCACATCCCCAGTCCCATCATGAAAGAGAGAAAAAGCCCAATTGAGGGTAGTTCTATGAAACATCTGACCAATACTCCTGAAAACTGTCAACTTAAAAAAAAATTCCGAGAAACTAACAGCTAAGAGAAACCCAAAGAGGCAACTAAATCTAATCTGGCATCATAGATGGGATCCTGGAACACTAAAAGGACATTAGGTAATAACTTAATGGAGCTTAAAAATAATGCAATGCTAGATTCACTCATTTCTAACAAATGTGCCATACTAACACATATTAATAGGAGAAACCACTTTCACAATTTTTTTGTAATTTTTTTTTTTAATGTGGAGATATAAGTAGTGATCTCTCAAATTACATCCTCCTAACAGCTGAAGTAGTCCCCCAAATTGTCTCTCCACCCTGTCTCTCAAACATTGCTGATATCCTACCTGGCATTCTTCTAATTCTAAACCTGGGCCCTTTCCACTCTTCCCACAACTGCTGCCCCCAACTCCAGCTGAAACAATGCCCATCCATCTCCATACCAGCTGTTTATGTCTCCACTTCCCCAGCCACCCATGCCCTGCTTCCTTCCACCAGAACCCTTCCTCTACAAAACCCTTGCTAAAATTGCATTCTATTGGTTAAACCCATCAGTATGTTCTATGTCTACCAGGCCAGAGATTTCTGTCCTTCCCACACCTGCAGCATTTCTACTCAAAGCACTCCACTCTAACTAGGCACTTCTTGCAACACCATGACATTTCTATTTGGAGCCCAACTACTCTGGAAAGGCAGGGAGGGCACTTCATGAGGGAGCTGACACAGAGGAGCTGGTGTGGATTTGAGCACCAACCCAATATCCTGTTGGATGGTCCTGGGCAAAACCACTTCCCCCTGCTGCAGGAAGGTTTGGAGAGCATGAAAAGAAGGAAGTTCCCAGGTGAGTGTTCCTCTTGGAATGTGAAAGGCTTTGCCCTTTGGAAGAACTGACATTTCTGAAGCACCCCCAAGTGTTACACCCTCTGATGGTACAGTAACTTCACACTGGACAAAAGGTCTATTTTTTTTTTTTTTTTCCATTGGGAAACCAATATAACAAACCTAGGCTTATGGAAAATAAAATCAGTAACTAAGACTTTGCAGGCTCCATCAATAGCCAGCACCAGGACCTCTGTTGCCCTGACCCCAGTTCCTCAAGCCCCAAGAAGGACAATGAGGTGAAGAACCCCAGGACCACTTTCCCACATTGAACCCCCTCCATCCCACCCTCAATTGACACACACACCCCAGATTTGCAGGCTGGGTTTAGGCCCAGGGAGGTTCTCGGGGTGGCAAGGAATCACAGCTACACCCCAACCTGCTCAAAATCCCCGGTTAGCAAAGGAAGACAAAAAGAAAACTGACCTGCCCACCCACTCACCCCACCCCCACCAGCCACCCTAAACAGCCTCACATCCCTGATCAGTAACGCTGATTCTGAGGTGCCAGTGGGGCTTCCAGTGGCTGCAAAAGGCCAAGAGCCCAGAGTGGTGGGGCAGGCATTTACCCCACCACCTGCTCAGTATTAGCCAGCCAAGTTGCTTCCCTCAGCTTGTGCATGGGGTGCCTGTGACCCCTCTCCTCTCTAGAACATCCATGCGGCTGGGAATCAGTCCTCCTGCCAGAGAGAAATCAGTTCCAGGAGGCCCCTTCTTCCCCAGCCTGGGAGGAAGGATGGCTACACCAGCTTCTTGGCTTCAAAGAAGCTCTTGAGATGTCGCATCTGCCAGACACCAATGGCTACAAGGATGAGGGTCTGCAGGATGGACCACCACAGCACCCGCTGGTTGGTGCTCTCGCTGGTCTGCCGGAAGCGCTCCTCTCGCCACTGTGGGAGGGAAAGAATAGAAGAGCCTGAATTGGCTGGGCCCTACATGGGGCCATTAGAACTGATAGGTTCCTTCCTAGCAGATGCCCCAGAGACAATTAGTTTTGCACAGGTTTTAGTCAAGTGCCTGCAAAGAGCCACTCCATGTTGGGACAGTCCTCACCCTCACTAGTCAGATGACCTCTAGCAACTTAACTCTGCTTGCTCATCTGTCAGGTATAGCCCTCACTTTATCCTCCTACCCTGGTTCTTAGAAGAGGTCAAGTAGTTGTGGTATCATCATCAGACAGGGCTGATCTGAGGCACTCAGAAGCTGACTTGCTCTGAGTGCTCTGCCCAGGTCTCCTAAACTGCTCCTTGAAGATTTCGGGCAGATTGCAAGCTGGTGGTGGCTCTGGGGCTGGACCTGGCCCATACACATGTTTTGTTTGACTCACGGGATATTTTGCCAAGATTTAAAGCCCAGGAAATTTTCACATAAAAACCCATGGCTAAGCCCTGGCTGGTGGCACAGTAGATAAGGCGCCTGCCTGCAAACCCAAAGGTCGCTGGTTCGATTCCCAGCCAGGGCAACATAATTTGCTTGCAAGCCAGGTCTCCAGCTAGGTGCGTAGCTGGAGGCAGGTAAAAGGCAACCAACCATACATTGATGTTTCTCTCCCTCTCTCCCTTCCCCTCTCTCTGAAAAATAATAAAATCTTAAAAAAACAAACAAACAAACAAAAAAAACCCTAGGGCTAGTAGCATTTTGGCAAGGCTGTCCTCAACTGACAATAGCTGTTACTGTTTAGGTAGGTCACTGTCCTATCAATCATTTTGGTCAAAGATCCATTCATGGAACCGACCTGACTCTTGACACAGGTGAGTTTGAAACCCCTGGTCCTTGAAGCACTTAGAGCCACAGAATCAGCACCCAAGGTGTTGGTATCAATTTCTGTCACTTGTATAATTGTGTGACTTAAGGCAATAACAGCCTCTTAAGAGACTGTCTCCTCAATTACAACCTATAGTTAGTAATAGTTACCCCACCTTTTAGATAACAAAGTGACACATAATAGATACATCTCTTAGGTTTCATAATGACTCTGATATGTAACTCCTGGCTGAGCCAACCGGCAGCTTCCAAGAAGCCCACTGATCCCGGCCTGATCACTCACCCGCTGGTAGTTCTGCTCTTTCTGAATCTGCTCCACTTGTTCCACCAGTTGTCGCACTCGCAGCTGTAACTCACTCAACTTGTCTTTGGCAGCAATTTCTGCATAGTCATTGGCGTGTTCACCCACCTGAATGTCCAGATGAACTCTCTGCAAATAGGCAAGGAAGATAAAAGACAATCGGGTAGGTAGCTCTTCCTGCCAGGGACTGACAACTGGTCCCCCAGGTTCCTTAATCTGTTCATTTAGCCAACACTGATGAGGCCTCCTCAATGTCCAGCTCTATGGGACGCTAGGCACACAGGAAATAACCTTTGGCGCCCTAACCAGCATGGCTCAGTGGTTGGGCATCATAGGACACATGCCTGGGATGCAGGTTCAGTGACTAGTAGGAGCACATGAGACAGGCAACCAATTGATGCTTCTCTCTTGCAACAATGTTTCTCTCTCCCATTCAATGTTTCTCTCTCTCTCCTTCCCTCCCACGTCCCCTTCCCTAAAAAATAAACATTTTTTAATAAGAAAAAATAATAAGCCTTGGCTGATGCTCTGACCAAGACATTTACAGACAGCTCCACAATTATGCCTTGGGTGTTCAATGGAAACCCAGCATCTTACTAGGAAACACAAAACCCAACATACTTCTCACACCCAGAATATCACCACCCAAGTCCTGATCAGGAGCTGAAGACTAAAGGCTACTGGTCCCATGTGAGTCCACTTACCAACATGCCACCAGCAAAGAGGGAGAACTTGGTGGAGTTGGAGTGAAGACAGATCTGATGCTCGCCAGGTGTGTGGGATGTGAACATGAACCTGCCTTCAGAGCCATACTGCCGGGCCAGAATGACCTGGGGACAAAGGGCTTCAGTGAGTGTTACCGCATGGAGCTAAATGGTACTTAAGGCTTTAAGTGCCTCAAAAGTCAACAAACAGAGTCTTAAGCATCCTACAACACTAAAAGGTCCCAAGCTGCTCAGCAGAAGTTGCCAAAAGCTTGTCTGAGATCTATTTGGAACAGGGGTGAAAAATGAGACATTAGGTTAGCATGTGACCTCTCCTTGGGAAGGGTTTGTTTTCCTTTATTCGTAGCTTATGCCTTTTCAATTATTTTTGGTGCAATTCTTCTTTTAAGTAAAAAGTGACAGATAAAGTGTTTTGAGTTTTTTTTTTTAATTTTATTGTTGTATTACATCCATCCCCTTTTTGCTCCCCTCTGTCCCCCTCCTCACCCACCCATTCCCCGCAAAGTCAATCCCACCTGTTGTCCATGTCCATGGTTCCTTTATACTAGGTTCTTATCTAAACTGTTCCTCTTCCTTGCCTCTTCCTCCCCCCTCTCCCCAACCCCCTTCCCCCTCACTACTTAAGGCCTATTTTGAGTTTATTTTATTTTAATTTTTATTTGTCAAAATTTAAAGCTGCTGCCCTAGCCATGTGGCTCCATTGGTTGGAGAATCATCCTGTGATTGTGGGTTTGATTCCCAGTTAGGGTATACACCCAACTTGCAGGTTCCATCCCAGTCAGGGTGTATGGGAGACAACAAATCAACAGTCTCTTTCACAACAATGTTTCTCTTTCTCCCTTCAATGGAAACATGTCCTCCAGTGAGGAGTAAAAAAAATTTTTAACTGCTCAATTTTTTTTGTAAAGTACACTGTTCTGTGAAATCCCATGGTGTAGATATATCACAGCTTTGTAGGGTTGGCAAAATTTTACTTTCTGGCACCACGATTAATCCTCCTGTCCCACCTATGAGAGATGAATTTCCAGTACACAGAACAGGAACAGGCCCAGAGAACGAAAGTAACTAACTGGCTCGCGGAGTCCCGCCGCAGTCGGAAGTGGAAAGAATGGCCAGCATAAATTAGGCCTGAAGTGAAAATCCGGATCTTCCCACACCACCAACTGTGTTTTACCAATATACCTGCGGCGAAAACTAGGAGAGGAAGTACCAGCGCCTGCTTGGTCTGGCGCTGAATTGCAAAGCGGAGGGCTCAGCGGGGCGAAGGGGCAGGCTAACCTTGTCTTCTGGGTCCTTCACCTCCACGAACATGCCCAGCCCAGGGGTGGCCGGCTGGTATTCCTCCCGCTGCTTGTCATACAGCTGCGTCCGGTAGTTTCCTGCAGGGAAGCCGCGTGGGCCAGGTCAGAGGAACACGAGGGAGCGCGGGGGCCTCGGCAGCTAGAGCACCGCGAGACCCGCTACTCCCGATTCTGCAGCGCCAGAGTATCTTCCCCACCCCTGCGCCAAGCCCACGTCTGGCTCCCAACTCCCTCCGACCTACACCCTACCCCCGCACCTATAACCATGGTCTCATCCGGAATCTCCTCAATAAAGCACTTCTTCTCCGTCTCCCCAATATGGAAGTAGAGCGCGCCTCCGCGGGCCGCAAACCACAACAGCAGTAGAAGGGCCCGAACCACCCGACCCAGCCCCGCTCCGGGACAGAACCCGGAGACGACCAAACCCTGCTCCGCAGCCATCTTGCCCCTCCTTCCTGCGCAGGCGCAACCGGCCCCGCCACGTAGCCCTGCCGCTGCCGCGGGGCCTATTGGGACAGCGAGTTCCGTCGGTGGGACTATAAATCCCGAGATGCCCCACGGTGGTGGCGCGGCAGCACCTAATTGGGCGCAGCAGTCACCGGGAACCTAACTGGGTCCCCAAATGGAAAACTCAGTGGGTCTTCGTCATGGCCCTGCACTGGTGATTGTCAACTTTTTACAGATGGTGAAACAAACACAGTTTGTTTGAAGTCGCGGGGCAGACACAGCGTTGGAACCCAGGGTCTCAGATTTTCCTGGCATAGATAGCATCTGTCTGCCATTATGGTTTGCTTCTGCTTTTAAAATTTTGACTTTGAAAGGCAACTATACACTGATGTCTCACTCCCTCTCTGCCTCCCTCCCTCCCCCCCCTCTCTAAACAAATTAAAAATTAAAATTAAATAAATTAAATTAAAATTTGACTTTGAGGCAGGTGAAAGGCAACCACACATTGGTGTCTCTCTCCCTCTCTCCCTTCCCCTCTCTCTAAAAATAATAAAATAAAATCTTTTAAAATAATTTAAAATTTAAAAATAAAAATTTGACTTTGAAAAAAATGATACGAGCAATGCTCAGATTTATCTTCAGAATTGTTTCAAAATAGAAAAGATGAACCAGGGTCTCCCTTTACCACTTCTTTGCACCCCTAACCCCTTTCACTCTTAAATCCAGTCTCTCTAGTCCCAGGCATCCCATCGTCGTCACCACTCATACTCTTACACGCGGGCTTTACTGCAGGATCCCAGCCCTGAAGGCTCATCGCCACACTGAGCTCAGCCCCCAGTGGCTGGCAGGTTAAAAGCTATTTATTGGGATTCTTGGGGCGGAGACACTCAGTGTTGGAGAACTTTGCAGTGTGAGATCGGCAGAGGGGTGGAGGTGGGCCCTGGCCTTCTTGTCCTTCCTGAATTTTACCCAGATTTCAGTGTATTTAGGAACTCTTAAGAGTTAGCAATTTATTGCTGTGCTCCCTCAAAGTTTCATAGATGTTAGAGGGTTTTTACCCTCTATTTGAAGTTGCTTTTTTATTTCATTTGACTGTAGGGAGGGAGGTTCAATGGGAATGTATTTCTCCATTATTGAGAAGTCCATCTCATTATTCTTAAAAATAACAATATTTCATAATATGATTGTACCTTATTTTTTAAGCATTCCTGTGATGAAAGTGGTTAAGAGTTTTTACCCTAATTATTCGCTCTTACAAATAATACTACAGTAAAGATTATTGTTCATTTATTGCCTTGGCCTGGTAGCTCAGTTGGTTAGAGGTTGCAGGTTCAATTCCTGGTCAGGGCACATAGAAGAATCAACTAATAAATACATAGATGAGTGAAACAACAAAGTTGATGTTGCACTCTCTCTCCTCTCTCTCTCTCTCTCTCTCTCTCTCTCTCTCTCTCTCTCTCTCTCAAATCAACAAGTAAATAAATCTCCATGGAAGAACCATAGACATGGAAAACAAGTGGGATTGGCTCTGGCAGGGAGTGGGTGGGTGGGTGGGTGGGTGGGGAAGGGGACAGAGGGAAGGGAAAAGGGGATGGATATCATACAATAACAATAAAATTCTATATAAGAAATAAATAAACCCTAAAAATTATTGTGCATTTACTTAAAAGCATGCAGTTAGACATTGTTTTGTTGATGAGATCACAAAACTTCCCTCCTAAAAACTTGGTATCAATTTATAGTCCCAGCAATGTGTTGGAGTGCTTTCTTTCCCACACTCTGGTCTGATGTTCTCAACCTTTTCTAATCTTTGTAAAATCATTGGATTAAAAATTGTATTTTACTACTCATTTTTTCCCTCAGATGGTGAGCACTTTATTTATTTATTTTTTTTTGGTCATTTGCTTTTTCCTAGAAACTGCTGGCTGATTTTTTTTTTTTTTTTTTTGTGCTCTTATAACTACAATTTATTATTGCTGATGTAAAGACTATGCAAAATTTTTAAATGATTACAGCCCTGGCTGGTAGCACAGTGGATAAGGTGCCGGCCTGCAAACCCAAAGGTCGCAGGTTCGATTCCCCAGCCAGGGCACATAACAAGGTTGCAAACCAGGTCTCCAGTCAGGTCTGTGGCTGGAGGCAGATGAAAAGCAACCATGCATTGATGTCTCTCTCCCTCTCTGCCTGTCTCTCTTCCCCTCTTTCTAAAAAATAATGAAATTAAATCTTAAAAAAAAATGATTACAGAATTGATGATAACATTTTATAATAATTCCAGGTATTTTAAATTAAACTTATTACATTGAGATAGTTACAGATTCACATGTAGCTGTAAAAAATAACGCACCAGCCAGGGCACATAACCAGGTTGCAAGCCAGGTCTCCAGTCAGGTCTGTGGCTGGAGGCAGGTGAAATGCAACCATACATTGATATATCTCTCTCCCTTTCTGCCTCTCTCCCTTCCCCTCTTTCTAAAAATAATGAAATAAAATCTTAAAAAAAAAAACAAAAAACGCAGAGATCCAGTTTGCCATTACCAAGTTTCCCCCAATGGGAACATCTTGCTCCATATCAACTAGGATATTGACATTGGTCCAGTCAAGTAATAGAACATCATCACAAGGATCCCTCATGTTGTCCTGTTATAGCCACGACATTTCCCCACCCCCTCATCTCTCCTTAACCCCAGACAACTACTACTCTTGCTGGTGGAAATGGGGCTCTTCCACTGATTTGCCAGGAAAGCACTCCAAGGACCCACATATGGAATGATAAGGTTTAAGTTAGGTTTATTGTAGAAGCAAAATCAAAGGACTGCCCCTGGGTTCCCAGTGTCCCAATTCTGTCCCTCCTGCTGTAAAAAAAGCCCAACCTTGTCTTCAGTGGGCCCAGAATGAAGGCCAAGATTCAAAGATTCTCTGCCCTTGGTTTAATCCATATTAAAACATAATTCAATTCAGCCTTTGCCCCACCTGGCTAGTTTAGTCTGCCCTAGCTGTACTTTGGCTATCGCTGTGCTGCTATATCCAGGCTTGCTTTTGGAGCCTACATCTGAAGTCTACATGGCTGCTGCTAGGGCCACATGGCAGCTATGGAGAGAGAGTGCACCATCCCATGGGCCAGCACCTGTTACTGGGAAGGAAAGAGAAAGGAGAGAGAGCTCCTTTGTTAGGCTGATTATATTATCTTGGGCTTGGGAAGCACAAGGTGCTTTTTCAAAATAACCAATCAACTTCCCAAGCGTTCTCAATCTCATTGGGTCCTCCCACTAATTGATCTATTTCCTGGATCTTCTGGGGTTCTGTGCCCTTTATCCAATCCAGCTCTTTTCCTAGGCCTTTATAATTGCTTTCCTCCTATTGCATATGCCTCATAATAGAAGCACCTCCCCCTGCATCATCTTGGCTTCTAAGGAGTATGTGCCCAGCAAAAGAATTTCCCCTTCTCCTTCCCCAATAATCCAGTACAGGGAGGGTATCAACTCCCCAGGGATATTGGAAAGCTGGTCCTTTCTCTCTACACAGGGGAGAGGGGTGGGACAATGCTGCAATCTTCTGGGGAGTGTGTGAAGCTGTAGCTTCCTAGATTAGGCTTAATGTCTGATTCCCTTTGCTCCCTTTGTTAATATCTAGCTACCTACACTAACACTACTAATCTGTGTTTTCCATTTCTACACTTTTACCATTTCAAAATGTTATATACGCCCTGGCTGGTAGCACAGCGGATAAGGTGCTGGCCTGCAAACCCAAAGGTCGCTGGTTCAATTCCCAGCCAGGGCACATAACCAGGTTGCAAGCCAGGTCTCTCCAGCCAGGTCTGTAGCTGGAGGCAGGTGAAAGGCAACCAACCATACATTGATGTCTGTCTCCCTCTCTGCCTCTCTCCTTTCCCCTCTCTCTAAAAATAATAAATAAAATGTTTTTTTTTAATGTTATATAAATGAAATCATACAATATGTTACCTTTTAAGACTGGCTCTTTTCCACTTTCCAATCAAAAGACAAAGATTGGTAGAACGGATAAAAAACATAGTTCAACTATATGCTGGCTAAAAAAAAAAAACTCTCTTTAAATCCAAAGACACAAACAAATTTGAAAGTAAAGCGATGAGAAAGGATATTTTATGCAAACAGTAACCAGAAGACAGCAGGGGTGGCTATACTAATCTTAGACAAAGTTGACTTTAAAATTTTTTTTAACGTTACAGCCCTGGCTTATGTGGTTCAGCGGATTGAGCACCAGCCTGCAAATCAAAGGGTCGCTAGTTCAATTCCCCGTCAGGGCACATGCCTGGGTTGCAGGCCAGGTCCCCAGTTGGGGGGCATGTGAAAGGCAACAACACATTAATGTTTCTCTTCCTCTCTTTGTCCCTCCCTTCTCCTCCTTCTAAAAATAAATAACATCTTTAAAATTAAAAAAAAAAAAAAAGGAAATAAACTGACTGTCTTATAGGAGCTCCTTTCTGTTAATTAACTGCTCTTCTCTTGCTTCTTTGAAGACTGTCTCTGTCTTTAATCTTTTGCATTTTAATTTTGATATGGCTTGGTATGGTCCTCTTTGGGTTCATCTTGTTCGGGACTTTCTGTGCTTCCTAGGCTTGTATGTCTATTTCTTTCACCAAGTTAGGGAAGTTTGTCATTTTTAAAATAGGTTTTTAATTTCTTGCTCTCTCTCCTCTCCTTCTGGCACCACCCTGATGAGAATGTTGTTATTCTTGAAGTTTTCCCAAAAGCTCCTTATACTATCTTTATTCTTTTAACTACTACAAGTGAATGTGGGACCAACCTGTTCTGTGTCTCCACCCTTCCTACCAGCCTCTATGTCGCTTCTTTAAATCCCTAGTTGTAGGACTTCCACCCAACTAGGTTTCAGGTAGTTCTGAATGGTAGTTTTGTAGTTTAGTTGAAATTTCAATGTATACAAAATATTTTTTTGGTTATATTAATAGACACAATTTATTTTACAGTCAGCAAAAGAAACTTAGGAAACACAGCACTATCTTCAGCTATCATACTGTTTAAATACTGCACACTCTAAAAACCAATCCAGAACATTCTGTAAGGGACAGTTTCTGAACAGAAAGGGTCACATGAAAAGCACACAGGAAGATGAAAGTCAGCCTTTCAAGTGGAATACAGCATGTGAATTAGCTGTACAGGACTGTGGAAACAGTATGCTTAAACACAGTTAGTCAGTTTCATGACACATTTCTTTTAATGCACATACTGAGATAATTGGCAATGCCTTAGTCTCTTCTGGGGGATCTGGTATTTCTGAAGGTACAAATACTATAAGTAGATAAAAAACACCACTGCAGAAGTACATAAATTTCAGACTGCTCAGGGTAACTTCTATACAAAACTATAATAAGCTGAACTATGGCAAAGGCCCTTGAACACACAGCCTTTCTTCATTTTGTTACATCTTAATACGTAGAACTTCACTACTGTAAATGCTATTTATATGTATTTTATTCACATGAGTCATGATTTTTTAAACTACCCATCTCTGTAACTGCAACATTTTCCTTTCTTGAAAGTCTCTTTCCTTATACCTGTTCTACTTCACACTTTGTTCCCTAGAGCCCATATTTCTTCAGCAAGGGGATTTTTTTCCCCTTTGAGAACAATTTCTGGAAAGGCTGGCCTCAGAAAGGAAATAGAAATGTTTCTCGGCCCTTGCTGGTAGCACAGTGGATAAGGTGCTGGCCTGTGAATCCAAAATCGCTGGTTCCATTCTCCAGCCAGGGCACATAACCAGGTTGCAAGCCAGGTCTCCAGCCAGGTCCGTAGCTGGAGGCAGGTGAGAGGCAGCCATACATTGATGCTTCTCTCCCTTTCTTCCTCCCTCCCTGCCCTTCTCTCTAAAAATATTGAATAAAATCTTTTAAAAATAAAATAATAAAATGTTAAAATCTTTAAAATAAAAAATTTAAAAAAAAAGAAATATTTCTCCTGTATTTTGAAAAATAATTTTTCCCCGTTGGAATATTTGTCCAATTATAGAACAGAAATCAGTGAAATCAGGCCATGGTAGACACAGATTTGCTGAATAGCACCTACTCCTGCCACGGTGCCATGCGAGTGTCACAGCAATGGGGACAAAGTCAGTTTTCCACCGCTGCCCAGGTGAGGGCCAACCACGCTGGCACTTACTCTGTCTTTCACTCCTCAGATGCCAGGGGACCTGTGGCATCCTGGGAGCATTCTGCCCCAGCAGCACAGTGAAGAGATTCTTTCTCCCCATCGAAAGAATCTTTAGGGTCGCCATCCTCTTGGGAGAGGGCCATGTCAGTCCCTGCCTGCTTTTCATTAACGCAATTGGGATTGACATCGAATTTGCCATTGTTCCCCTCTTCACTCTTTTCTTTGGCAGCTTCCAATTGTTGTTTCTCATAAGTGTCCTTAAGAGCCTTACATATTTTCTTATGTGCAAACCAGTGTATTTTCTGGCAGATTTGATCGCAGTATATTACCATTTTGCATACTGAACACCTTTTACTTGCTCCCTTTTCTCCACAGGTGATGCAAAATTCAACACCCACAAAGCCCACCTGACCAGTGATGGCCTGAGTCAACACAGAGGATGCCGTGGGATCATCACCGATCTCCACCGGGAGATGCTGTGCACCAGCTGCTGCAGAAGGGTGGCTTCGCGGTAGGGAAACTTCCTGATGCTTTCGCGGATGAGCTTTCCCTGATACACCGGAAAGCCATCAGAAGGCCCGCCTTTCAACAAGCTTTTGATCAGAGTATCCAGCTTACTCTCTCTTTCTTTTTTTTTTTTTTAAAGATTTTATTTCATTATTTTTAGAAAGAGGGGAAGGGAGAGAGGCAGAGAGGGAGAGAAGCATCAGTGTATGGTTGCGTTTCACCTGCCTCCAGCCACAGACCTGACTGGAGACCTGGTTTGCAACCTGGTTATGTGCCCCGGCTGGGGAATCGAACCTGCGACCTTTGGGTTCGCAGGCCGGCGCCTTATCCACTGTGCTGCCAGCCAGGGCTTACTCTTTCCATCTTTTAAGAAGTTAATACATTTCTGAAAGGTACAGCTGATGCAATGCATTTTCACAGCCAGTATTTCATTCATGTCTCTTTGCTTCACACATTTCTCACAAATCAGATCCATCACCTTGTAGCATTTATTCAGAGTTGGCTCTTCCACCAGCAGAGGATTCTCATTTATAAGCATCACGATCTTGACAGGATGAAGGTTTGTTGTGGTGATAATTTTGTGCAGTGGGCCTGCTAGCTTCGATGGCAATTTCGGCTCCTTATCCAGTCCCTGCAGTTTAGTGTAATAATCCAGTCTTTCTCGAGGAAAGAAATTGTTGATTACAGTTACACAATCATGTTGACCTACAAAGGCTGCCATTTGAGCTGCTGTCCTTCCTACCGAGTTGACAACATCCATCTCAGCACCAGCTTCCAACATTACCCATGTGATGTCTTTATTACCAGAAAGTGCAGCAAACATTAGGGCTGTGTATCCATGTTCATGCTGATGACAATTTACATTGGCTCCATGTCGTAAAAGTAATTTGCGCATATCAAGTTTTCCCTTATATGCTGCATGCATTAGAGGAGTCATTCCATTCTCATCCAAACAGTTGACACGAACATTCTTACTGGCTAACAGTGTTCCAGCTTCTTGGACAGTACCTTTTCTGATGACTTCCAGCAGAGACTTTTCCTCGGAAGTCAGCTCGCCTTTCTCGATGTGAACCATTGCTTCCTCCAGCTTAAAGGTTATTCTGTTTCTTTGAAAGTGTTAGAAAGAAATCCTGTGTCTCTGTGAGGAACGCTAGCTGCAAGGAGGAAGCTCCAGACCAGAACACCGCGGAAGGTTCGAATTCTCTCCCCTTTTCCGCAAGCCAGCGAGCAGCAGACAAAATATTTTTTATGACTAGAATTTTTCCAATCTTTTTTTAGATTTTATTTGTTTATTTTTAGAGAGAGGGGAAAGGAGGGAGAAAGGGAGAAACATCAATGTGAGAGAAGAACATCCACTGGTTTGCCTCTTGTATGCACCCGGACCAGGGACAAAAACCAGGCATGTTCACTGACCAGGAATGGAACTAGTGGCCTTTCAGTTTGTGAGATGATGCCCAACCAATTGAGCCATATTGGTCAGAGACAAAATATTTCTGAAAAAAGTTATAGAAGAAATAATTAAATGGAAAGATATCCCACATTCATGAACTGGAAGACTTAATGTTGTTAAGATATCAATACCAGCCAAAGCAAGCTACAGATTAAATGTAAACCTTATCGATGGATATAATACAGCAACAATAAAATTAAATTTAAAAAATTAAACCTTATCAAAATCTCAATTTTTAAAATATTTTATTTACTTATTTTAGGGAAAGGGGAGGGGAGGGGAAAAGAGACAGAGAGAAGCACCAATGTATGGTTGCCTCCCATGTGCCCCGAACTGGGAACCTGGCCCAAGACCCAGCCATGTGCCCTGACTGGGAATTGGTTCACGGGCCAGCACTCAATCCACTGAGCCACACCAGCCAGAGCAACCTGGTGTTTTTTGCACAAATCAGAAAACCCATTCTAAAATTTATACGAAACCCCAAAGGACACCAACTAAGCAAAATAATCGTGAAAAAGAACATGTTGGAGGCCTGACACTTCTAGATTTCAAAACTTACTACAAAGCCAAAGTAACCAGAAGAATGTGGTACCAGCATAAAAAACAGACATATAAGCCAGTGGAACAGAATAGAAAATCAATTTACCTGTCCAACCAGAAAACTACTCAGTCCACTGGTCATTCAAACTAGCCAAGCCTAAGCTTGATTACCTTGCTTCACCCAATCCTTCCCATAAAATTCACAATAAAGGCTTTTAACCATGCTTTCCCCTTATTCCCCTTCCCTCCTGATCAACATTGGTGTTTCCCCCTATGGTCTTGGATGTCATGGCATGGTGCTCCTGTGAGTAACAAACTATGTTCAGTGGAAGTCATCTCCTGATCTGTTGGCCTCACCACACTTAAATGATAACAAAACTTACATTTAAAAAATTTTTTTTAAAGAATTTATTTATTATTTTCAGAGAGAGGGGAAGGGAGAGAGGCAGAGAGGGAGAGAAACAGATTTTGTGCCCTGGCTGGGGAATTGAACCAGTGACCTTTGGGTTCGGAGGCCTGCACCTATCCACTAAGCCACCAGCCAGGGCACAAAATCTACACTTTAAAGGGAGCAGCCCTGGCTGATGACACAGTGGATTGGCACCAGCCTGTGAACCCACAGGTGGCTGATTCCTCTTCCTGGAAATAATAAATAAAAATCTTTTTTTTTTAATTAATTTATTTTTTTTAACTTTATTGTTGTTGTATTACATCCATCCCCTTTTTGCTCCCCTCTGTCCCCCTCCCCACCCACCCATTCAAAAATCTTTTTTTTTTAAAGATTTTATTTATTATTTCCAGAAAGAGAGGAAGGAAGAGAAGCAGAGAGGGAGAGAAACAGAGAAACATCAATGTATGGTTGCCTTTCATCTGGCTCCAGCCATGGATCTGGCTGGAGACCTGGCTTGCAACCTGATATGTGCCCTGACTGGGGAATCAAACCAGCGACCTTTGGGTTCGCAGGCTGGCACCTTATCCACTGTGCTACCAGCCAGGGCCAAAAATCTTTTTAAAAAATAAATTTTAAAATGTAAAAAAAAAAAAAAAAAAAGACAAAGTCAAAACATTCTAGAAAAAAAAGAGAGCAGAATTTACAAATTAGGGAACTTGACAGAAAGGGCAGTGACTCATAGAAGATGGTCTGAGAAATCAGGATCCCACATCTAGGTTCATCTATACCACCCCAGGCATGAGTAGGACAGGTGGCTGATCCCAGAGAGGTATCCTGGTCCCTCAGCCAAGTCTGCATATCTCTTTACTCCTCTAGAAGAGATGTTTGGAAGACAGTGGAGACCTTTGAGGAGACTGTAAACATTTTTTAAAGTGTATTTTATTGATTATGCTGTTACATTGTCCAAATTTGTTTTCCCTTTGCTTCCCTCCATCAGTCCCTCTCTGTTTAGTTCATGTCCATGGGTCATGTAAGTTCTTTGGCTTCACCCTTTCCTATACTATTTTTAACACACACACACACACCCCCGTCTATTTTGTACCTACCAATTATGCTTCTTAATCCCTGCACCTTTTCCCCATTTCTTCCCCTTCCCCCTCCCAGCTGAGAACACTCCAAATAATCCCCATACCTATGATTCTGTTCCTAGCCTGATTATTTACTTAATCTTTGTTTTTATTTTTTAGATTCTGTTGTTGATAGTTGTGAGTTTGTTGTCATTTTAAAGTTCATAGTTTTGGCTTTCTTCTTTTTCTTAAATAAGTCCCTTTAACATTTCATATAATAATGGCTTGGTGATGATGAACTCCGTTAGCTTTACCTTGTCTAGGAAGCACTTTATCTGTCCTCTATTCTAAATGATAGCTTTGCTGGATAGAGTAATCTTGGTTGTAGGTCCAAGCTTTTCATCACTTCTAAAACTTCTTGCCAGTTCTTTCTTGCCTATAAAGTTTCTTTTAAGAAATCAGCTGATAGTCCTATAGGAACCCCTTCGTAGGTAACTCCCTTATTTTCTCTCGCTGCTTTTAAGAGTCTCTTTATCTTTAACCTTTGGCATTTTAATTGTGATGTATCTTGGTGTGATTCAATTTGGATCTAGCTTGTCTGGGACTCTTTGTGCTTCCTGGGGACTTGTATGTGTATTTCCTTCACCAAATTAGGGAAGTTTTCCTTCATTATTTTTTCACATAAGTTTTCAATTTCTTGCCCTTCCTCTTCTCTTTCTGGCATCCCTATGATCTGGATGAGGAGAGGTTCCTAAGCCTCTCCTCGTTTTTTTTTTTTTTTTTTTTTTTTCAATTCTTGTTTCTTCATTCTGGACTATTTATTTCTTCCTTATGTTCTGAATCATTGACTTGAACCCTGGCTTCCTTTCCTTTACCATTGGTTTCATATGGACTTTTCTTGGTTTCACTTAGTGTAGCCTTCACTTCTTCCCTTAGGCATTTGTTGCACTCAATCATATCTGTCAAGTCTGTGAGAATCTTTATCAACAGTATTTTAAACTCTGTGTCTGTTAGGTTGGCTATCTCCTCGTTGCTTAGTTCTCCCACTGGAACCTTGATCTGCTCCCTCTTTTGAGTCACATTTCACCATCTCCTCAACTTGACAGGCTCCTATATTTGCCTCTGTGTCTTAGGTAGACCTGTTGCGTCTGTTATATTGTAAGGGGCAGAGCCTTAGGTATTCATCAGTGTGGGGCAACCCACTTTATCACGTTGTGGCACTGTATGTGGGAGAGAGGTCTGAGAGGGAACAATGCTACTTGCTCAGCACTCCACCCTTTTCTGGGCACTTCTCCCAATTCCTGTATGGAACTGGTGCCCCTCTAGCTATTGCCCTGATTGTGGTTCCCAGAGTAGGTAGGCCTACGGATGCTCTAGGACCGTGGAGACCCTCTAAACAAATGGAGCCTGCTGAGAGATCAGCAGTTTCATCAGCCACCCCAACCCCCACTGGTTTTCACAGTCAGAAATAATGAAGCTTTACTTTCCCCAGTGCTGGAACCATGAGCTACATAGTCTTGTCTGGTGCTGGGATCATTCCCTACGTGTTCCTCCCAACTTTTATAATGTGTGACTGCACTTTCTGCTGGCTGTGCCCCTGCCACCTCACTGGGTCCTCTCTGTCCCAGCTCTGCCATTCCTACCTGTCTGGATGAGTATTACTTCTTTATATCTTTGTTGGACTTCTATGAAGTTCAATTTTCTGGTAGTTGTGGTGGGTTTTAGTTTTGAGGTATTTTCATTTCTTATGGCTGTGGAAGGTGGCAAAGCATGCCTACCTATGCTTCCATATGGCTGTATGTCTTGAGACTGCAAACATTTACTGTGGGAAAGTATAGGAGCATTTTGGCTGGAGTAGAGCTGAGCCTTAGGTGTGCTGGTTTGTGGCTTTGGGCCACACTGCCTATAGAAGTCCTCTGAGTCCCAGGACCAAAGGCTCCTAACTCTCTGAGACTGAGGCACAGCTCAGCCACTCTCCTTGGTTTGCCTTACCCATGGGAAGCCTCAGAGTGCAGGAAGATGGGTAGACCAGCCTTCAATTAAGTTACAGTCAGGCTTAGCTAGACCTGTGGGGTGAACTGTTCAAAGCCCCAAGGAGAGGTGGACACTGTGGGACCTCTGAGAAAACTTGCCAGGATTGGAAGGATTCTGTCAGAGAGACCCTTGTGAGCCTAGAGGGTGATGAAGCAGATCCAATGGTTGGTTTCAGGTCCAGCAGGATCCTGTTTTTAAGTCCTTGGACTCAGTACACACATCCCCTCTAGTGCCTAGGTGTTCTGGGGCAAACAACACAGGGGAAAGATCTCTCATAGGAAATACCTTTATAGGGATGACCATAAGGAATAAAAGGTGTTTTACACACCCAACACCAGAGCAGAAGGGTTGCATGGCAGCTCTGATTTCATGTGCAGAGCATCCTAACCATAATACATTGCCCATCTTTTCCAGCTTGTGATGCCTCATGGGATTAGGTTGGAACATCACAAGAAAAGCCAGGCACATATTGTACATGGAGACTTTTTGGCTTTTTCTATAATCACAACCACTATTACTCTTCTTCCTTCTTTCTCTCTTCCTTCCCTCATCCTTGATTTCTTCCTTCCTTCTTCCTTCCTACCCCCTTCTTTCATCTTATCTTTCTCTTTCCTTCCTATCGCCCCTCATTTCCTTCATACTGTCTTCTTTCTCTTTCCTTCCTCTCTCTTTCTTTCTCTAACCAAACATTCACTGCCCATTCATGCTGTTCCTACTTCTTTTCTAGGCTTTGCAGTGCTCAGAGATAAATACGTGGCTGAAGCCTGTGTCTTTACCTCTTCCAGCTATCAGCCCCTACAGGACTTGTTTGTGAATGAACTATTACGATTCAATGTAGTTAACACTGTGACAGAGAGATTTACAAAGCCCCAGAACCCAGAGGAGGAAACACCTAAAATAATGCTGCTGGACTTCAGTTTGAAAGGATGAATAGGAATTAAGCAGGTGGAGAAGAGGGCAGGGATGGAAATCGGGGAATCCCCCAGAAAGGACACAGCTTTTAGTGGAGGACTGCCAGAATCTGAGGTGTTGGGGAAACCACAGATGTAGCAAGTAGTTGTAGCTCCATGGTGTCTCATTTGAATCTCACAAATGGCACCCTGTTCAGTGGCCTTGGCAGCCAGTATGGAATGAGATTTCTGCCAAGTGAGAGAATCCCAGAATTGCAGACTCACAGCTATTATATTTAGCTCCAGTCCTACCATCTGTCACAAAAAGGTTGTCCTTTCATCAACATAATACTTAGGCTACTTGGGAAGCCATAGCCCCATCCTCATGTCTGGGTTCTGGGTCTTGAAATCTTGTTGTGAAGTGCACTATTTTTTTTTTACATGAATAAGAATTTTCCACTTGTGTCTCTTTAGGGGATTTCTGTGACCAGTTTGACTACTGAAACACTACCATGGAAAAGTACTACTCACAGTGCAGTGTCCGGGCCAGTGCTGGTCCATGAGCACTTGTTACAGTTCTGCAATGAGTTAAATACAGAAATTGAATAAGTGTTGAGGAAATTTTATACAAATTTAACAGTGATGCGATACCCAAGTGTTAGGATGCTGGGTCAGAGATGGTATATATTTTTGAACTTCAATTGTACCTGGACTTTAGTTAAAACTCTAACAGTCAATGTTTACACATCTAATTTGGCAGGGATGTGATAATGGAACCAGACAGGAAACTCTTAGGGATGAATTAATGGAGTTATCTTCTCTGGGAATCCCTGGGGAGGTGTAAGTGAAGGACTGGCTCAATTAGATAGACCCTCTTAACACTCCCACTTTATCCAAATTCTATTTGGATAAAGAACTAACTGTCCCTTGATCCTGGTATCTATGAGAATGTCCATACGCCCTGGCTGGTGGCACAGTGGATAAGGCACTGGCCTGCAAACCCAAAGGTCACTGGTTTGATTCCCCAGCCAGGGCACATAACCAGGTTGCAAGCCAGGTCTCCAGCCAGGTCTGTAGCTGGAGGCAGGTGAACGGCAACCATGCATATATTGATGTCTCTCTTCCTCTCTGCCTCTCCCCCTCCCCCTCTCTAAAAAGTATAAATAAAATATTTTTTAAAATAAATAAAAAGTCCCAACCTGGTGATGTCAGGTGGAAGATGACTTCTCCAAGAATCACTTCCCTTACCACTCCCCATTCCCCCTGTTCCCCTTTTCCCTCCCCCAGTAAACTCATGGTTTAACCCCACAGTGGTCTCCAAGTGTGATTTCTCTGAGAAAGGCTGACCTTACACCAAGCACATAATTATTTTCCATTTTTATCATGCATTACTAAAAGTAGTATCAGTTCACAAGGGCTGGGAAATTTTACTAAAAATAAAACCAGCCCTTTGCCACTGGTGGCGGTACTGGTCTAGAAGGCAATTGCAGTTCAGGACCGTGGACAGCACCTCAGTCTGCATCTGGAACTCCCCCTGTCTGCCGAGTGGGGTGACTCTGGAAAATGCCCCTGGAGGACAACCAACTCTCCAATCCAGCAGACTCTTCTTATCAGCCCTTAACTTATTTGACCTTTCTAAAGCGTTTGGCTTTTGTTAACCTCTGCTTCTGTCATTTTTGTTTAAAGATCATTCCCATTGAAGAAATCAAAATGTTCTATGGGATTATGAAAAGGTACACCATTAAAATGAGGAAACAATTCCAGTAGCTAAAACATATTATTAACCTTACAACTGTATTTACATTGCTCCTTTGTTTTTCTGTGGGGTTTTACAGTACAGGAGACAGGTCTTCTTTATTTTCATGTCCAACACATATCATGTTTGTAGCTGCCACTTACCAGTTGATGACCTTGGGCAAGTTATTACTCAACTCTCCTTACTGCTGTTTCCCAGTTATTAAGTTGGAATAACATTAGAGTTTACATTATAGAGATATTAAATGATTAATTCAGTTAATACACTTAACAGTGCTTAGAACAGTGCCTGACACAGGAGAATTAAGAGTATTATTATTATCATCACCATCATCTTTAAATGTTGCTGAGTAAACCAACGAGCATCTATTATCACCAGGCAGTAGGATGTGGAGGACTTCATTCTACTGCCTAAGTAGGGCCACACATTTATACTGATACTGATATGTTGGAGCCTACATTGCTCTACCTAGGGCACCATGAGCTTTGGAATTCTTGAGGTCTGCTTTTCCTGGGCTCCCATACAGTCAGGTTGGCCCCACTCTCCCACCTCTTCCAGTTGTGCACCCATTATCCTTTTCCTGTTGCACTTCTGACACCTTCTTGCACCCTCAGGTCACCCACAACCTCTTCTTTTTGGTCTACTGCAGAGGGAAGGGTGAAGGGCCCCATATGTGCTAGCAGATCTGGCATGCCCTGCCCCTCAGTGATGCAGCACCTCCTCCCTCTGTGGCAGTTGGAGACAGGGTCCAGGCTCTTGGTAGTCACAAACAAAGACTTGAACTAATCACACAGATATTGTAAAGCAAAGCAAGCAGGAGATTTATTAAGGAAAGTACACTTCCCAAGACATTGGAGTGAGCCATCTCTGACCAGGGAATGGTTTCCTTCTATTGAAGAGTTACAGACATTACAAAACTTTGGCTTAAGCTTCTATGCATGCAATTTCCCATAATCCTCCTTGACTGCCCACTGCAGGGGAGGAAACGACAATAATTATAATAAGGCAAAGGCAGGGTCAACTGAAGCCTGGAATGCAAACGTGGAAATCAAGATGCTGACTGATGACAGCTGCAGTGTCTCAGGGTTTCCTATTCTATCTCCTGCTTCAACTCCATATTCCATATACTCTTTCTTCCTGGTCCCTTAACTGGCCTACTGGCTGTGAGGCAATCCTGGGTCCCTCTGCCTAAATTGTTCTTGTCCCCAATGCTCAGGAAGATTTTAACCAACCTTCAAGGCTTAGGTCAATTCTACTTCTTCCAGGAAAGCCATGACATTTCTGCCTTCCTTTCTGGAACTATTACTTCAGCCTCTAACACCCACAGTTTTTCTGCAGTTCTCATTTCCTCTCACCACCGCTCATCCCTGTCCCTTCCCCCATTCCAGCCCATCAATTCTAAGCTCCTCAAGGTTCAGGTCCCCACCCCCAGCACCCATCTCAGGCAGCTGCCCTGCAGCTTACAGAACACAAAATCCCTTTCCCTCTATGGTACTCAGTTTACTCCATCAGCAAAACAGAGCTGACAGAACTCACAGTTTAAGCAAGGCAGCAAGGAAAGCTCACTGTCTTTTTTATTGAATGTATTGTGGTGACATTAGTTAATAAAATGATATAGGCTTCAGGCGTACTCCTCTGGGACACTCTTGAGGGATGGCTATAAGCATCAGGGGTTCTGTTCACCTGGGGGTGGGGGTCTAGCCATGGCAGTCCTCTGAAAGTTTAAGACTTAAACTTAAGTTTAACTTAAACTTAAACTTAAACTGAAGACTGTGGAGGGGAGTGGGGCCAGTAGAGAATAATCTCTAAGCAGAGAATGTGACCCTTGGGTTCACTCCCCTCACGTGGGGCTTGGAAGGAGGGTGTGCACTCTACTTTCTGTCCAGGGGAAGCAGACTGGCTCAGATGGGCACGATCTTTCCTGCAGAACTTGTGTGAGGTGGACAAGACTTGTGTGACATTGGACAAGATGTCAGGGCGATGCATGCTTCTGAGGAGAGGGCATGGCTAAGGGCAGCCTGGCAGGAGTCCTGGCCTAGTCCATATAGCCAGAGGAGCCTGCTGCTTAGAACTGAGACTCATGCTAGTTAGTTGCTAGCTGGGGGAAGACTGTTCCAGCCAGAGCAAATAGCACACGTAGAAGCCCTAAAGTGAGAAAAAGTACAGCAACTTGGAGAAACTAAAAGAAGGCCACTCTATCAAAATCTAAACTCCAAATTATCATTTTATTTTTTAAAGATTTTATTTATTAATTTTTGTAAAGATGTTATTTATTTTTAGAGAGAGGGGAAGGGAGAGAGAGAGGGAGGGAAATATTAATGTGTTGTTGTCTCTTGCATGCCCCCAACATGGGACCTGGCCTGCAACCCAAGCATGTGCCCTGACTGGGAATCGAACCAATGACCTTGTGGTGCACAGGCTGGTTCTCAATTTACTAAGCCACACCAGCCAGAGCCAAATTATCATTTCTCATCCAGGGCTTGCCTCTTCCCCAGTGGTTAATTGCAGAATGACCACCCTTTTCAGGGGCACCCATGGGGCTTATTCTGACACTTCAGTAGGGGAACTAGTCACACACACACACACACACAAAAAAAAAAAAAAACAGAAGCCATGGGAGAGCTGCACACACACAATAGAAGGGGGTCCCCACCCATTTCCACATGGGTTCGCCATCACTATGGAGGGAATGGCATGTATCTCATTTTAGGGAAGAGAGCCAGCTAGTAATGGGGCCATTCTAAAACCTGGCCAGTTCAACTCAGTTCTTGGCATTGTGTTCCCTGCCACAGCTATTTCCTGTTTTTTTAGCTGCTTTTCTTCAGGAAGACCCCCACACAGAGAACTAAACCTAACTGCCTCTGTCTAAAGAGCTGTCAGTATGGATGAGAAAAGTGTGGCTGTTGTAATGAAGTACTACAAACTGGCTACATCAAAACAGAAGTTTGTTTTCACAGTTCTGGAGGCCAAACATACAAAATCAAGGTGTCAGCAGGATTACACATCTTCTAAGGTTCTGGAAGAGAGCCCTTCTTTCCTCTCCAGTGTTTGGTGGCTCCAGGCATGCCTTGCTTTGTGTATACATTACTTCAATTCTGCCTCCATTTTCACCTCTTGTGTCTGTCTTTTCTTCCACATTTTATAAGGACATTTTAATTTGGATTTAGGAACCCACCCAGCTAATTCAGGAAGATCTCATCTCCAAGTCCCAAAGTTAGCTGTATCAGCAAACACCCATTTCCCAAATAAAGTCACAGTCACAGGGTCTGAGGTTTAGGATGTAAACATATCTTGTGAGGGGCCCCATTCAAACCACAACAGAGAGCAAAAAGTGTGCACGTGATAGGGTACCAAGTTACTGAACAAATAGTGTAATATGAGCTCTCAGAATTCAGAGTCGGGTGAGATTCAGATCGATAGATAGATGGATGGATGGATGGGAGGGAGGAAAAAGGGTTATCAAAGAAGTCTTTCTAAAGGAGATGGTACTGGAGTGAAACTGAAAGATGGGGGATTTGAATGTGAAGGCCAAGAGAAATGGAGCCTATAGAAATGCAAAGGTACAAAGGAGTTCAATATAATCCAGACCCATTAATTATACAACATGGTGAAATAGAGGTTTTGAAAAATAGAGGAATCAGGGAAAATAAATTGTGCATGAATGGGATGAAGCCAAGAGGCAGGTTAGCTCAAACAATGATGGACATGACTATACTTAAACTACAAGTTGCACAACTAAAGACAGACTGTAATCAGAGACTGCAGACAGGAAGTCTGTGGTATGTTTTGTTTGTCCTGCAGCGTTCAAAAATTTGAAGTTAGTTGCTAATGGTAACAATGCCACTGTTTCTGTAGCATACATTTTAGAAAGTATTAGAGAGGCAAATTGATTGGAGAAGCTTGACACTGTTTTGCAATACTTGACAGAAATGGGAGAAAATGACAGTTGTGTATATCCAGGCAGTAAGATGAAAATTATGGGAAGGGAATAGCCTCTCTCTCTCTGAAGAACACTGTCTTAGGCAACCACTCATGAATGAAGAAGCCTTTGTGGAAGTCCAGGTTTCCATCCCCAAAGGCAACACAACTTGGTGCCAAAAATCATTTTCTTGGCTAATGATTTCTCCAGTAGGATAAAGTGAGAGCACGTGAGTGAGCACCTGGCTTCCCCAACAATGCAGGATTCTGCCAAAGAAGACTGCTTCTCTCTTGCTCCATCCAGAGTACTGAGTTGTAAGCTGCCGGACCTGGGGATGGGGAGGTGGGAAGAGGCTGAGAGAGTGGCAGACAGGACTCTCAGATGGCACTAGAGGGATATGGCTTCTACTAACTGTATCACAAACTCTGCAAGTTGCTGTGGATCCCTTCAAATATCCCATAGACACTGCCAAGGCTCTGAGTGTTCACCTCCAGATGCCCCACCTTCTGGGGGCTCCTGTCTGTGCTCCTGATGGTGGCAAGAGAAAGCTTTGGCAGAAAGCTAGTGAGCATGTACAAAAAACTGATCTAAACTGCCAACCAGGGAGACCACAAACTTGAGCTTTAGCTCCATCCTTGGAAAAGCAGAAGGGCTCTATCAGCATCTGACCTAGTGTATTGCAAGATTGAGTGGAGGCATCTGAGCTTATGAATTCTGCCAAAAGATGGAGCAAGAAACATGGAGCAGACATATCCATAGAAGATCTGAGAGAGCCTCAGAACCAGCAGTTGGGCAGACAGAAGGTAATTTTCTCCCAAACTCAAAGAGTAATGCATGGAAGAGGTGACTGCTACTTCAAATGCAACACAAGATTTCAAGAAATGGACTTCCGGTCAAGATGGAGGCAGCTCACTTCTTTGTACAACCACAGCAAAATTACAGCTAAAGTACAGAACAAGTATCACTCAGAACCATCAGAAAAATTGAGCTGTATGGAAATCTGACAACTAAGAAATTGAAGAAACCACATTTATCCAGGTGGAAATGAGGGGAGAAGGGATGGAGACATGAGACATGGAATGAGCTGGTCCCACATCCATAGAGGGTGGACATTAAAATGTAGGGATATCTCAGGAGTGAAAGATCTCAGCCCCAACACTGAACCACCCAACCCAGAGTTCCAGTGTCAGGAAGATAAATCCTCATAACTTCTGACCCTAAAAGCCAGCAAGGGTTGGGTTGGAAAAGAAACTTCAGGATTCTCAGGCATCTCCTCTTGGAGGGCCACACACACAGACTTATTCAGACTCATTCCCTTGGGGCTCCAGCACTGGGGCAGTACCTTGAAGGGCACCAATGGCACACAGGGAGGAACTGAAGTGTCTGGCATCAGGGCGAGAGCTGAGGCACAGCTTCCTCCCAGACAGAACTGCAGGCAGGAGGCATTGTTTCTTTTCTGAGCCCTCCTCCATATAGAGCCACAGTGCAGTGGCACAATATCTGAATTTCCATCAACTTGGCTCACATGCCTAGCCCCGTCCTGATGATTACCTAAGACTCTGCCCCATCCAACTTACAGGCTCACCCAAACTGGTAACAGTGGCTTTTCCATATGAATGGCTAGGCTAGTATATGTGCTCACCTTGGCAGCACATATACTAAAACAGGAATGATACAGAGAAGATTAGCCCAGCCCGTACACAAGGATGACACACAAAATTCACTTAAACACCAATAGCTGATCCTAGCCCCGCCCCATACCTCTCACTGAGGGACCCCAGACCCAGCAGCAGCTAAGCTATCTGCAGATTACTTTATAGCTTACACCCCAAGGGGCCCCAGACAGAACACAAGTGGTGGTTAACCTTGACCTGCACTACCCGGAAAACCCCAGAATCTGAGTATCCAGCAGACAGTTAGTTATAGACCACATTGGATCACCACCACCCAACCACTTCCACAAGCCTCAGAGGAAGGTGGTTGCTGGACAGTGGTTACAGCCAGTGTTACTAGCTGTCTGGCCTGTAAAAATCCCCCCCAAAGATCTGCTGACAGCAATCAAGACCCAACTACAAGAGGAAGGAGTAGTCAGCCCACATGGAGGGCACACCTTGAGTACCCAGCTTAAGGGATAGCAGAGGCTGTGCCACTGGACCCTATAAGGACACCTACTGCATTAGGCCACACTACCAAGACAGGGAGTCAAAGGAGCTCTACCTAGTACATAATAACAAACATAGGGAGGCTGCCAGATTAAGGAGGCAAAGAAATATAGCCCAAATGAAAATAGAACAAAACTCCAGTAAAAGAACTAAACAAAATGGAGGTAAGCAATATATCAGATGCAGAGTTCAAAACACTAGTTATAAGGATGCTCAAGGAACTTGGTGGGTACTTCCACAGCATAAAAATAATCCAATTAGAATGAAGGAGGCACTAATCTAAATAAAAACAATTTACAGGGAATCAACAGTGGAGTGTATGAAGCTGAGAATCAAATCAATGATTTGGAATATAAGGAAGCAAAGACACCCAATCAGTACAACAAGAAGAAAAAATAATTTTAAAAATCAAGGATAGTGTAAGAAGTCTCTGGGACCACTTCAGGTGTTCCAACATTGGCATCACAGGGGTTCCAGAAGGAGGAGAGAGCAAGACATTAGAAACCTATTTGAAAAAATAATGAAAGACAAGTTGCCTAATTCGGTAAAGGAAATAGACATACAAGTTTAGGAAGCACAGAGAGACCCAAATAGGATGGATACAAAGAGGACAACTCCAAGACACATCATAATTAAAATGCCAAAGGTTAAAGATAAAGAGAGAATCTTAAAAGCAGCAAGAGAAAAGAGTTACCTATAAAGGAGTTTCCATGAGACTGTCAGTTGATTTCTCAAAAGAAAAAAAAGAAAGGAGGCAAAGGCAAAGAAGGGGAGCAGCTTAGACAAGAACCTAGTATAAAGGAACCATGGACATGGACAACAGGTGGGATTGACTTTGGGGGGAAAGGGTGGGTGGGGAGGGGGACAGAGGGGAGAAAAAAAGGGATGGATGTAATACAACAACAATAAAATTAAAAGAAAAAAGAAAAAAAAAAAACACGAAAAGAAAACCAGTTGCAGTCAAGAAAGAGCTGGCAAGGACCTATAAGCTAGATTAGTTTACCTAGCAAAGCTATCATTTAGAATCAAAGGACAGAAAAAATGTTTCCCAGATAAGGTAAAGCCAAAGGTGTTCATCATCACCAAGCCCTTACTATATAAAATGTTAAAGGGACTTATTAAGAAAAAGAAGATCAAAACTATGAACATTAAAATGACAATA
>PVIW01000164.1:185620-392272 GCA_004026585.1 Noctilio leporinus
ATAAGGTGCCGGCCTGCGAACCCAAAGGTCGCTGGTTCGATTCCCCAGCCAGGGCACATAACCAGGTTGCAAGCCAGGTCTCCAGCCAGGTCTGTAGCTGGAGACAGGTGAAAGGCAACCATACAATGATGTTTCTCTCCCTCTCTGCCTTTCTCCTTTCCTTTCTCTCTCTGGAAATAATAATAAATAAAATCTTTTTTAAAAAAAATAATAAAATGACAATAAATGCCCTGGCTGGTGTGCCTCAGTGGATTGGCACTGGCCTGCGAACCTAAAGGTCACTGGTTTGATTCCCCAGCCAGGGCACATAACCAGGTTGCAAGCCAGGTCCATAGCTGGACGCAGGTGAAAGGCACCCATACATTGATGTTTCTCTCTTTCTTCCTACCTCCCTGCCCTTCTCTCTAAAAATAATGAATAACATATTTTTTAAATGGCAATAAATACACAACTATCAACAATTGAATCTAAAAAACAAACTAAACAAACAAGCAGAATGGAGACAGAGTCATAGAGTCAATGTTCTCCCAATGGAGAACATTGGGATGGTGGCCAGTTGGGAGGGGTGCCTGGAGGAATAGGTGAGGAGGTGAGGGGATTAAGAAGTAAACTGGTGGTTACAGAATAGGCAGGGTGATGTTAAGAGCAAGAATAGGGTCCTGGCTGGTGTGGCTCAGTGGACTGAGTGCTAACCTGTGAACCAAAAGGTCACACTTTTGATTCCCAGTCAGGGCACATGCCTGGGTTGCAGACCAGGACCCCAGTTCAGGGCATGTGAGAAGCAACAGATGGATATATCTCTTGCACATTGATATTTCTCTCCTCCTCTTTCTTCCTCCCTTTCCCTCTCTATAAAAATGAATAAATAAAATATATATTTTTAAAAGAACAAGTATAGGAAATGGAGTAGCCAAAGAACTTCTATGCATGACCCATGGACATGAACAAAGGAGGGGATATCCCTGGAGGAAGTAGGGTGTGCTGGGTTGGGGGAGGCAAATGGGGGGCAACTGGGTCAACTATACATAATAGCATAATGAATAAAATAAAATAATAAAGTGAAACTTCCTCCCCACCCCCCAAAAAAGACTTCAGGGAACATAAAAATTAAGGTAACATAATACCACCAAAGGTTTAAAATAATCTGGTAGACAGGGACACTTATAAATTCCCTAATAAAGAAGCCAAAAAGCTGTTTAAGGGAATCTCAGTGAGGTATAAGAAAACATAAAAAGACAAACAACACACAAACAAAATGAGAAGTTTAATAAAGAGAGAAAAATCATTAAAAAGACCCAAACCAAAATTCTGGAGCTGAAGAATACAATGAATAAAATGAAAAATGTAATAGAGAGCATAAACATAAGAACTGATGAAGCAGGAGAAAGAATATAATTAGATTACAGAACCTTTGAAATTATCTAGTCAGAGGAGAACACAGAAAAAATAATGAGAAAGTGAAAGAGGGCAGAAAGCTTATTTAAGGAAATAATGGCTGAGAGCTTCCCAAATCTGAAGAGAGATTTGGCTATCCAAATTCATGAAGCTCATCATAAGTTAACAAACAAATTTGACTTATAATGTGCCCTGGACAAGATCTCTTTAATAAAATTGTTGAAAATCAAGGACAGAGAACTTCATAGGCAGCAAGAAAAAAAAAGCTTTTAACTTAAAAAGGAATCCTCAAAAGACTTTCGGTGGATATCTCAGTAGAATGCTCACAGATTAGGAGAGAGAGAGGTGATATATTCAAGTACTGAAAGAAAAAAATAAAACTGTCAAACATGAATACCTTATCTGGCAATGTTGTCTGTCAGAGATGGGGTTGTAAAGATTTTTCTCAGTGGGGAGGGTGTTTTCCATTAAAGGGAATGGAAAAAAATACAATAAGGATTAAATTTTAAGAAAGGCTTTCCCAGACTAACAAAAGCTGAAGGAGTTCATCATCACTAGATTTGCCTTACATTATTACTGTAATTTGCCTTACAGTAAAAATGCTGAGAGCAGTTTTCCAAATTGAAATGAAAGGATACTATTTAGCAACATGAAAATGTATGAAAATATACAACACATTAATAAAGGTGAGTATAGAGTCAAATTCAGAATATTCTCATGCTGTAAAATGATGATATGTAAACCACTTTACTATACAGGTTAAAAGACAAATGTATCAAAAATAACTATATTACAATAAGTTGTTAATGAATACACAAGATAAAAAGAGGTGAAATAAAAGGGGGAGAGGAAAAATATAGAATTTTTGTATGTTACTGAAGTTTTAGCATAAAATAGACTATTATATCTATAAGACAATTTATGTAAGGCTAATGGTAACCACAAAGTAAATACCTGTAGTAGATACAAAAAATGGACAGAAAGAATTCAAAGCACAGCAGTATAGAAACTTATCAGTTTACAAAGGAAGGCAGCAAAAAAGAAAGAAACAAACAAAGGAACTGCAAAACATCCAAAAAACAATTGAGATTGGTGTTAGTATGTTCTTACCTATCAATAATTGCTCTAAATATAAGTAGATTAAATTATCTGATGAAAAGGCATAGAATGACTAGATGGATTAAAAAATTAGAGCCATTTTACTTCTACCCCTAAAAATAAAAATAAAAAAATTAGAGCCAGCCCTGGCCAGTGTGACTCATTTGGTTGAAGCGTCATCCATAACTGAAAAATTATGGGTTCTATTTATGATCAGGACACATACTTAGGCTGTGGGTTGATCCCCGGTCCAGGATCACATGGGAGGCCACTAGTCAATGTTTCTCTCTCTCCCTTCCTCTTTTACTTCCTCTCTCTCTAAAAGAGAAAAATGTTCCCAGATGAAGATAATTTTTTTAAAAATTAGACCCAAATATATGTTGCCTCCAAGAGAATCACTTCAGCTTTATGGACAGACAGAGTCTCAAAGTAAGGGGATAGAAAAAAGTACTATGCGCAAGTGAAAACCAAAAGAAAGCAGCAGTAGCTATACTTGTATCAGACAGAATAGACTATAGACCAAAAACTATAATAAAAGACAAGATCATCACCAATTCAAAATAACTTATACACTTCTATGTTCATAGCAGCACTGTTTACAACTGCCAAGTGCTGGCAACAGCCTAAGTGCCCATCAATAAAAGGGTGGATCAAAAAACTTTGGTACATTTACACAATGGAATACAATGCAGCAGAAAGAAAGAAGGAACTCTACTTTTCACAGCCGCAAGGATGGAACTGGAGAATATCATGCTAAGTGAAAAAAAAAGCCAGTTAGTGAGAGACAAATATCATATTATCTCATCTATAAGGGGAATCTGATGAACAAAATTAACTAATGAGGAAAATAGAACCATAGGCATGGAAACATGGATCAGACTGAAAGTGACCAGAGGGGAGCAGGTAGGGAGATAATAGTGGAAAGAATGGGAAAGGACAAAGAACACATATAAATTACCTATGCACATGGACAACAGTGAGAGAGCTGACTGTGGGAGTGGGGAATGGGGTGGGTGGAGGAGGGCAAAGGGGGAAATTTTGGACAATTGTAATAAAATAACAACAACAATAAAAAGTGATTTAATTTAAAAAAACAGTAAGCATACAGCCCTGAAAAAAAAAAAAGAAAGAAAGACAAGATCATTATATAATGATAAATGGGTCAATTCATCAAGAACATGTAACAATTGTAAATATGTATGCACCCAAAACCAGAGCACCTAAGTATATTGAGATAATACTAACAGACCTGAAAGAAATAGACAACAATATAATAATAGTAGGTTATTTCAATGCCCCACTTTTAACAAGGACTAGATCATCCAGACAAAACATCAATAATTGACGATCAGGAAACACTCCCAAACTCATTTTATGATGCCTGCATTACCAATTTCAAATCAAAATAACAACACTATAAGAAAGGCCCTGGCTGATGGATAAGGCACCAGCCTGCAAACCCAAATGTCGCTGGTTCAATTCCCAGCCAGTACATATATAACCAGGTTGCAAGCCAAGTCTCTAGCCAGGTCTGTAGCTGGAGGCAGGTGAAAGGCAACCACACATTGATGTCTGTCTCCCTCTGCCTCTCTCCCTTCCCCTTTCTCTAAAAATAATAAATAAAATCTTATTTTTAATCTTAAAAAAGTTACAGATCAATATTTATATCAGTGCAGAAATTCTCAACAAAATATTAACAAATTAAATTCAACAGAAAATTTTAAAAAGTATTCACCATGATCAAGTAAGTTTTATTCCTGGAATGCAAGGATGGTTCAACATATGCAAATCAATAAATGTGATACACATTATGGACTAAAAGATAAGAGTGATATAGATCACCTCAATAGATGCAGAAAAAGCATTTAATAAGCTATAGCTAGTATGGCTCAATTTGTTGGATATCATCCTGCAAAACAAAAGGTCACCAGCTTGATTTCCAGTTGAGGCACATGCTGGATTGTCGGTTTGGTCCCTTGTGGGTGTGCATACAGAAGGCAACTGATGGATGTTTCTCTCTAACATCAATGTTTCTTCCTTCCCTCCTCCCTTCCTTCCCCTTTCTCTAAAATCAAAAATAAAATAAAATAATTTAAAAATCCTTTCATGATAAAGATGCACAATAAATTAAGTATAGAAAGAACATACCTCAATATAATAAAAGCCATGTAAGACAAGCCCACAGCTAACATCATACTCAACAGTGAAAGGTTAAAAGCTTTTACTCTACAATCGGCAACAAGACAAGGGTGCCTCCTCTCACCACTTCTATTTAATATAGCACTGGAAGCCTTAGCCAGAGCAATTAGGCAAGAAAAAGAAATAAAAGTCATCGAACTTGGAAAGGAAGAAGTAAAATTGTTTGCAGATGATATGACCTTATATATAGAAAGTGCTAAAGACTCCACCAAAAAAAAATATTATAATTAATCAATGATTTTGGTAAAGTTGCAAAATACAAAGTCCACATGCAGAAATCAGTTGCATTTCTATACACTAATAATGAAATGTCTAAAAAATAGAAATAAAGAGACTTGGCTGGTTTGGCTCAGTTGACTGGTTCAATGCCCAGTCAGGGCACATGACTGGGTTACAAGACAGGTCCCCAGTTAGGAATGTGTGAGAGGTAACCAGTTGAGGCTTCCCTCACACATCAATGTTTCCCTCCCTCTTTTTCTCCCTCCTTTCCCCTCTCTCTAAAAATATATATATAATAAATAAGTACAAACTTTAAAAATAAATAAATAAAGCAATCCCATTCACAATAATATCAAAAACACCAAATTCTTGGGAATAAGTTTAGCCAAGGAGGTGAATGATGTGTGCAATGAAAACTGCAAGTCTTTAGCTCTGACTGGTGTGACTCAGTGGGCAAAAAGTCACCGGTTCAATTCCCAGTCAGATCCCCAGTTGGGGGAATGCAAGATGCAACCGATCAATGTATCTCTGACACTTGATGTTTCTCACTCTTTCTTTTTTCCCTTCCTTCCCTTCTCTTTAAAAATAAATAAATAAAATCTTAGAAAAAAGAACTTTAAGACTTTTATGAAAGAAATTAAGAAAGATAGAAATAAATGGGAAAATATCCCAAGTTCATGAATCAGAATAATTTATCTTGTTAAAATAGTCATACTGTTAAAAGCCTCTATAGATTCAATGCAATGTCTATCAAAATTCCGATGGCATTTTTCACGGAAAAATAAAATATTCTAAAACGTGTATGGGACCACAAAAGGCCCTGAGTAACCAAAGCAAACCTGAGAAAGAACAAAGTTGGAGGCATCACACTTCCTGATTTTTAAGTATACAGTGAAGTTATAATAATTAAAAGAGTATGGCACTGGCATTGACACATATGCCAATGGAACATAAATGAGAGCCCAGATATACACCCCCACATATATAGTCAACTAGTATTTGACAAGAGACCCATGAAAAGGACAGTCTCTTCAGTAAATGATGATGGGGAAATTGGATAATTAAAGCAGAAGGATGAAATTAGATCCCTATCTCACACACACAAAAATTAACTTGAAATAGATTAAAGACTTAAACATAAGATTTAAAAAGGTAAAACTCCTAGAAGAAAATATAACAGAAAACTCCTCGATATTGTCCTTGGTGATCAGTTTTTGGATATGATATCAAAAGCACAAACAACAAAAGCAAACGTAAATAAGTGGGACTATATCAAACTAAAAATCTCCTGCACAGCAAAAGAAACAATAAAATAAATAAATAAATAAAAGCAAAGGCAACCTATAGAATGGGAGAAAATATTTGTAAGTCCTACATCTGATAAGGGTTAAATATGCAAAATATGTAAGGAATTCATACAACTCGAAAGTAAAAAACAAGCTGAGGCCCTGGCTGGTGGTACAGTGGATAAGGCGCCGGCCTGCAAACCCAAAGATCACTGGTTCGATTCCCCAGCCAGGGCACATAACCAGGTTGCAAGCCAGGTCTCCAGCCAGGTCTGTAGCTGGAGGCAGGTGAAAGGCAACCATACATTGATGTTTCTCTCCCTCTCTGCCTCTATCCCTTCCCCTATCTCTAAAAATAATAAATAACATCTTTTGTAAAATATTTTAAAATAATAATAAATAAAAATAAAACATCTCTGAAAAGGTTTGAGGCAACTATTAAGTTGCCTGACATAATATTTTACTTTCCTGACATTATTTTTAGTTTTAAAACAAAAATTAACAATATAAACACTGTCAATTCAAAGATATTAGTCAAATTCAATCCATACTTCTTATATGAACCAAAACCAAACAAGGATAATCATACCTCACAGTTCACACTTCTCTCTCACTGTTGTGCATTTGAGAAATAAATGTCATTACACATAGAATGACAGAAATGAAGTCACTCCAATTCTGCTATTTTGTCCTTAGAGTCATTAGGCTATTATTATTTCTAACTTTCTGTTTAAGTCCCAGAATATGTCCTGTTACAGGAGTTGAAGGTACAGTCTGCCCTTAAATGTGGCTCAAACCATTCCAAACTATTTCAGTCTCATTCTTGAAGTGAATGCTTATTGGCTTATGTTTAAGGCGATAGGATGGCTGTGGTCATTCTCTCAATTAACTTCCATGTAGGATACAGGTTTAGGTTTATTGAAGAGCAATTAAAACTCACAGTAGCCCTAGCTGGTGGCACAATGGATAAGGTGTCAGCCTGTGAACCGAAAGGTCACTGGTTCAATTCCCCAGTCAGGGCACAAAACCAGGTTGCAAGCCAGGTCTCCAGCCTGGTCTGTAGCTGGAGGCAGGTGAAAGACAACCATACATTGATGTCTCTCTCCCTCTCTCCTTTCCCCTCTCTCTAAAAATAAAATGTTTTTAAAACCTTAAAAATAAAACAAAACAAAACAATAAACTCACAGTAACCACAGCAACTGCTTAGAACTTGGATGAGTGGGAAGTATTTTATCAGTGTCATCTTGTAAAATTGCCAACACATGGTGATGATGATAAAGTGCAGACCAACCTTTACTTGGTGTTTATTGTTCTAAAATTCTCTGCAAACCCACCCTTTATTGCTTGTATCTTGGACAGAAGATTCTACCACCCATCCTTAGTCAGCCACCACATTCCTTGCAGAGGGAACAGTGTGTGCAAAGGCTCTGAGGTGAAAGGGAGAAAAGAACCTGGCCACTGGCACAGAGCGAGCAAGGGGAGAAGAAAAGGTCAGAAGTAGGAGGGGATCAGGTAATGCCTTGTAAACCATGCTGAGGATTTCAGTTGTCATTCTGGGTGATGTGCAGAAAGTCTAGCTGAATACTGGCATGTCTTGAAAATACCTGAGGACCTAGAGGGCCCAGAGGGCTCAACCACGGGAGATAAAGGTATCACCCATATAAGAGATCAACAGGCAGCATTTGCCCAACAAGGCAATGATAAAATACCCCATTGGCAGTTCAGTTGCTGCAAAGGGTGATCTTGGTAGAAATCTCAGCCCTGGAGGCCCAGGTCAGAACTTTGATGTCCCACCACAAGGTGTCATCCAAGAAAGGAGTTCTGGAGGGAAGCTATCATCCTTGTAACTAACTGCAAAGACTTAATCTGCAGGGAAGAATGTAGCTAGGTTTATTGTCTCTCATCTCCCCATGGGACATCCCTCTTCTAGGACAGGAAATTTGGGTGGGCTTTGAAATGGAGTGGAGGAAGTCTTCTCTCAGATTCGAAGTCACCAGTGTGGTCCAGGCCTGCAGCAGAGAGCCTCTGGAAGCTCTAATGGGGAAGAACTGCTTCTCCTTTCAAGGAGATGACGAAGGTAACCCATGTCCTAGACCCGCCCTTTTCTCTCTCCCTCCTCCCAGAGTCACTGATGGTGGCAGAGTGGTGGCAACACAAGCCATGAGGGGAGCCCTAGCTTCCCAAGGGCACTCTGTCTGGACCTCTGGCCACACAATGGGGTTCCAGCAGCAACAGCAGTCAGAAAAAATGGGGTGCTTCTGGAGATTCCTCAAGCTTTCCACGGTCCTATCTGCAAACACCTGCATCCAAGAGTGGCTAGGGTGACCTAGTTGTGGATCTACCATAGGAAGGGGGACGATCTTGGGATGGTGATTAGGGGCCCAGGCCAATTAATAGACATGTAAATAATAAAAGACATGTAAAATTTTCTTTTCTCTTTTTTTTTTTTTTTTTTTGGTAGGAGGGAATTCAAGCTGTGTCTGTCAGCATGATGTTATCTATGTAGTAAACCAATATGATGTCCTGTAGGTCAAGCTCACTGGGCACCATGTTGTTGCCCAGAGCCAGAGGATGGATACATCCTACGATAGCATGAGGTCAGGTGTGAACCTCAGGCCCTGAGGATCATTAATTCACTGTTGGCTATAGGCCTTCAAAGCTTGCTTACTATAAGGATGTGCCTTTTTCTCCTAACCCTGAAGATGCCCTTAACTTCTTTTTTAAATTTCACTTACTGGTTTTAGAGAGAGAGGGAAGGAGAGGGAGAGAGGGAAACATTATTCTGTTGTTTCAGTTGTTTATTCGTTCATTGGTTGCTTGTTGTATGTGCCCTGACCAGGGATCAAACCAACAACTTTGGTGTATGGGGATGACACTTTAACCAACTGAGCTACCCAGCCAGAGCACCCTTTCCTTCTTTTCAAGCTGAACAATGTATCTAAATTTTATGTAATATTTTGTGTGGAGTAGGAGGCTCTCTCCTCTTCCCCTCTGTCTTGCTCATCCAAAGATGCTCAAGACAGCATCCCTGTGGTAGCCAGCCTCCAAATGGCCCCTGATTATCCTTTACTGGTCTCCGTGGTCCTAACTCACACTGAATCAACAGGATATCGCAGGAATGAGAATTTGTGACTTCCAAGGCTGGGTCATAAAAGTATTGAACTTCTACTTTGCTCTCACTTGAATTGCTCACCCGAGCAAAGCCAGCCACCATGCCATAAGGACACTCCCGCAGCCCTGTGCAGAGGTGCATGTGATGAGGAAATGAGACTGCCCTGCCTATAAGCTATGAGAGGGAGCCATCTTGGGAGGAGACCTGCCCACAGCCCCATCAAACCCTTCAGATAATGTGGCTGCAGTGACAGCTTGATTGCACCTCGAGACACTCTGGACAGAACCATCCAGCTAAGCTGCTCCTATATATATATATATATTTTTTTTTTTTTGAAGTTTTTTTTTTTTTTTTAAGATTTTATTTCATTATTTTTAGAAAGAGAGGAAGGGAGAGAGGCAGAGAGGGAGAGAAACATCAATGTATGGTTGCGTTTCACCTGCCTCCAGCCACAGACCTGACTGGAGACCTGGTTCGCAGCCTGGTTATGTGCCCTGGCTGGGGAATCGAACCTGCGACCTTTGGGTTCGCAGGCCGGCGCCTTATGCACTGTGCTACCAGCCAGGGTCTATATTCTTGACCCACAGAAACTATGTGAGATTTTATATATCTCTTTTTGTTTTAAGCCACTAAGTTTTGGTGTAATTTGTCACTAAAACAGTCCTCCCCAATTAACTATCCTTTGAGAAGCAGCTTCTCGCCTTCTTCTATATCCAGTCCACCCTCCCCTGGCCCCAGGCACGGGCATGTGGACGTGAGCAGTGCAGGGTCCCCACTACCCACAGACACAGGCCCCTGGCTGTGGGCTCCAAGTCCATCTCTTGCGGGCCACTAGGGCTCTCATCTCTTGGCCCCATCGAAAGCCAAGAGGGACTAGGGACTGTAAAAATGGATGCCAGTAGCAGACTCCTCGTCCATATTCTGCCCTCATTGGAATGATTTCCTGAATGACTATATACTCTCAGGAGTGCAGGTGAGACCTACTTTTCCTATTACTTCGGTTTGACTATTTCAGTGGGAAACTGGGAAAGTCAAACCACAGCCACGACATGCCACTTTGGAATGGGAAATTACTAAAGCCTGAGTTACAATATTATTACACCTACTAGAAAAGTCACTCTAGGGAAGTGGTGGCAGGAGGCTGAAAGGGACAAACCTGGAGTCAGAGTGCCCTGTGATGGAGCTATTATTGGCCAAAATGGTGGCGATGACCTCAATGTGATGATGAGCTCATTTGTTATGCTAACCTGCATTGTGATAACCTCAGTGTTGTGATGATGTCAGTGTTGTTTCCATGAAACATCATTATATTAGCTGACTTCTGATAGAGCAGGTTGTAGTAGTTATCAGAGTATTTCAAGATGCCCTGGCCTTTAACCCTCTCTTAGCCAGGGCCTTCTTAGGGAGCTCGTGTTGATGAACACCCCACTACATGTGCCAGACATTGTGCTGAAGGGTGGCAGAATATGTCACCACAAAACCTGCCATTTTGGCATAAGAATTATTGAGTAAAAGGCACTTGGAAAACAGCTGGAAAAGGACACTGTTCCTGGAAACAGATGAAACTCCTACATAAAAGATGCTCTCCCACAAATATCATATGATCTCACCCATTACGGGACAATAATGAATAAAACTAACAACAAGCAAAACAGAACCAAGTATATGAATACAAGGAATAGGCCTTCAGTGGTCAGGGGAACGGGGGAGGGAGGAGGGGGAGGTAGAGGCAAAGAAGGGGAGCAGCTTAGACAAGAACCTAGTATAAAGGAACCATGGACATGGACAACAGGTGGGATTGACTTTGGGGGGAATGGGTGGGTGGGGAGGGGGACAGAGGGGAGCAAAAAGGGGATGGATGTAATACAACAACAATAAAATTTTAAAAAAAAAAAAAAAGATGCTCTCCCTATACTATACTAGCAAGAAAGATTCTTATTACCAGAGATGGAAGGTTAAATCCAAGAGAAATTCATACAAATTGACCTTGTTTTTTAAAAAAAAAAAAATTTTTATCTTTAGTTTCCCCATGTATTAGTTGCTTTTCCACAATAGCTTCTCTTCGTTCCTCATATATAAACACACTTAGGCCTGTCTATTTCTTTGGGTCTTCATTTTCCTGTGGGGCTCCCATGTGCATGTATAAATCTATAGAGTTGACTCTGAACTATATATATATATATATAACTCTCTATATATAACTATAACTATAACTATAACTATAACTATAACTATATATTATATATATAATATTATATATTATATTATAATATAATATATAATATATATAATATTATATATTATATATATAATATATATTATTATAATATAATATATATAATATATATAATTATATATATATTATATATAATATAATATTATATATTATATATATTAATTAATTATATATTATATTATATATTATATATATTATATATATATATGTAATTATATATATTATATAATTAATATATTATATAATTATATATATTATATATATTAATATATATTAATATATATTATATATAATATAATTAATATATTATATAATTATATATTATATATTAATTAATATATTATATATATTATATTATATATAATATTATATTATATTATATATAATATTATAATAATATAATATATAATATATATAATATTATATATTATATATATAATATATATTTTATATATATATATAATATATATATTAAATATATATTATATATATATATATATATATATATATATATATGGGGTGCTGACCCCACCACATAGTCAAAAACTCATCTGCTAACAACCTACTGTTGACAAGAAACCTTACCAATAATATAGTTGATTAACCCATGTTTGCATATTATATGTATTATGTACTATATTCTTACAATAAAAATAAGCTAGAGAAAAGAAAACATTATTAAGAAAATCCTAAAGAAAACACATTTACAGTATTTATTGAAAATATGCACATATAAGTGGATCCGCCAAGTTCAAACCTGTGCAGCACAGGGGTTAGCTATGTGCCTTTCTCCTGTGAACCTGTCCTATGTCAATTTAGGCCTCAGGCCCAGCCAGAAACCCTAAGGGGACAGAAGGAAAGTTTTGCCTCCCTATGGTGCAAAGGTCTGCGTTTACATTGCGCAGTCCTGAGAGACAATGCTTTTATCCTCATTCACAGGACAACGAGACTGAGGTCCAAAAAAATCAAGGACTTTCCAAGGTCACGTAGCCAGTAAGTGGCAGAGCTGAGATTGTAACCTAAGTCTGTCCCCAAGCCTTTCAACTACCATGTGCGGAGGAGTGCGTCACAGATGGCTTCAAAGAAAAGACCCTTGGATTGGCCCTCAAATGAGCAGTACAAGTTTATCAGACCCAGGAGGATAAGGGAGAAATGTAAACAGTGTTGAGCACATCAGAGTTGTAGGATGGGGCTGAAACCAGGGCTCAAGAGAAAAAGAAGTGGGAAAAGAGGCTGGTGCAGGCCCCAAATACCAGGCCCAGTAACTGGAAACTTATCCTGTGTGCAGGAACCCCCTGGGGTATCCTCAGCAGGGGTGACATGGTCAGACTTGGTGTTTAAGACAACATGGGACAGCAGGGAGGCTTGACTGTACCAGGGGTCCTCAATCTCACTGTGCTCCAGAACCACATGGGAGGCTTGTAAAGACACCTGGAACCCACACTCAGAGTCGGATCCAGTGTGGCTGGAGAGAGGCCCAGGGTTCTGCATTTTAGCAAGCTTTCCAAGTGATTCTGAGGCAGGTGGTCACTTAAAGAAACACCACAAACCCTGGCTGGTAGCACAGTGGTTAAGGCGCCGGCCTGCGAACCCAAAGGTCACAGGTTCAATTCCCCAGCCAGGGCACATAACAAGGTTGCAAACCAGGTCTCCAATCAGGTCTGTGGCTGGAGGCAGGTGAAAGACAACCATACATTGATGCCTCTTTCCCTCTCTGTCTCTCTCCCTTCCCCTCTTTCTAAAAATAATGAAATAAAATCTTAAAAAAAAAAAAAAGAATGAAAGAAAAAGAAACACCACAAGGAGAATAATTCCGGAGTGGCTACCAGAGACAAACGATGAGCCCTAAACTCCAGTGATAGCAAAGAAAATGAATGGACACAGGCTAACTGCAATGGCAGGATGATGTTTCATAATGTTCGCCTTTGTTGTTTTTCCTTCTGGTAATTCACCCCCAACTTCCTTTCAAGTCTCTAGTCTGTCCGTCCATTCAGTGCTCAGTGCCCTTCATGGGTGGGATGTGACAGGACAGAAAGCAAAATAAGGAGTCATTCTGGTATGATGTGTTGAACTTGTTTCAAACACACAAGGGCGGGCAGTTATAGATGAATTAAGACTGGCCATGATTTGATAACCAGCAGCTGAGGGATGTCTGCCAGGGGATTCATTATAGAGTCTATCTACATTGGTCTCTTTTCAAAAGTTTTATTAAGAAAATATTTTTTAAAGTATTTCTGCATTTGGTTTCAAAAAGATTTAAGGAAAAGGAGAGAAATCTCTGACATAGCCAACTATGTTGCAAGAAACTTCATAAGCAAGATGGAGAGGGAGAAGTGGCCCAGGTGAAGGGGTGCCACTGGGTAGAGACCTCTGCACCTGGGGGAGAGAGGAACTCACCTGATCAGCAGAGCTGGGGGAACATGGTATCTGCCCTGCTCAGCTCTGCCCTTCTTCCCAGTAGGAGCTCCCCACCTGCAGGGGATACACTCACTGCTCCTCCAGGGACCCTAGGAGGAAAGCCTACCCAGTGCAGCACGGCCACAACAGGGGTGCCAGGAAGTCTGCCCACCTCAGGGGCTCAGTTATCTGTAAGCCCACACGGAGCACTGACCTGGCCTGTGTCAGGAATAAAGCACTAACCTGGCCTCCACCTACCTCTTCTTTGCTTCACTTGCCAGCATGTTTAGAACCTTAGTCAGGACGACAGTGCCATTTATTGGAGGTCCTCCAGAAACTCCAAACTGAGGGCTTCAGAGTCCCCTGAAAAGGAAGGAAGAGGTGGAGGATGGAGAGAAGTGATAAGAGCAGAGAGAGGCCTGAGGAAGGAAGCAAAGAATCCAAGAGGGAGGGAAATGCTGTCCCCCGGAGAGCAGCAAAACCTGGTGTGGAGATGTTTCTGAGGCATGCCTAGGCACAAAGAACTTTAGGTAATCACAGTGAGGTTTCCACAGGCCAGAGTGGCATGAAGCAGGAAGAGAGCTGTGGTCTCTGGTAGAGAGAGAGTGAGGACAGCCAGGTCTCTGCAGCAACCAGTGGGGACCAACGACATCTCCATGAGTGCCTGTATGCACAGATGACCTTGAGAATCCTATCCTCCAACACATAAGTGCACTCGCACGCGCACACACACACACACTCTCACACTCACACCAAAGCACTACATGAAGCTCTGGGCCTTAACTATAACCCCAGGGAAGGAGTAAAACCCTCAATTAGTTGAGATTAAGTTTCTGCTACTCCAGCAGAATGGGAGTTCAAAACAAAAATTAAGTTGAGTTATAGAGAACTTTAATTTTATATACATATATATATATATGATTTTATTTATTATTTTTAGAGAGAGGGGTAGGGAGAGAGGCAGAAAGGGAGAGAAACATCAATGTATGGTTGTCTTTCACCTGCCTCCACCTATGGACCTGGCTGGAGACCTGGCTTACAACCTGGTTATGTGCCCTGGCTGGGAATCGAACCAGTGGACTTTGGGTTTGCAGGCCCAAAGGCCACCAGCCAGGAGTGCCACCAGCCAGGGCTAATCATATTTCTTACACAGGTGAATTTATAAACAGAGATTCCTTCTTGCTTGAGTAAATATTTTGAAGGCAGAATCAACAAGACTTGGATGTCAGATGCGTGATGAGGTGAGGAGGAACAGATCTGTTTCCCAAACTCCCCGGCCAAGTTCAAATTCTTCCACGCTGTCTGCCAAGTTCTCATTCCTTCCCCTGATGATCTCCCCTCCTGGTCCTGTAACACAGGTTCAATTGTTCTTGCTCAGTTAACTAATAATTAGGAGCAATTACCAGTCGCTCTAATAAAATAATCTACTTCACTAGCAATTTTCTATTTACATCCTAGAAAACAAAGCTGTTAAATATGCAGAGTTCAGACTACTGTATAGTACAGTGATTGCTACAACAACTAGGCCTGTGGGCCTGGATAGGTCAAGGCAAAGTTCAACACGCTTCACCCATGGAGTGCCTCATGTGAACCTCCCTGTTTTGTTCCTCCCCATGCCCAGGTGCCCTAGCAGAAGGTTCACGTCTCACTCGAGGTCAGGATCTCTCACATTGGACCCAGTTCTCCTCTCCAGCCTCATTTCATGTTCTCTAACTCCCCTCTCCCCAGGAAGTGGGGAGAGTCTGCCCCAGGCCCTCCTTCCCAAAGGTACAAGGCCATTCTCAAATTTTAGAGGGTGGAAAATTAAGCGAGAGGGGAACAGCACTGGTTACCTCTCAAAAAGTGCTAAGAAAGTGCTTAGTTAGACTGAGGCCCAAATTTGGGGCTAAAGGGGCCCTGATCTGCCTTCTTCTGGTGGAACCTATTCTTACCAGAAGCCTTTCCGGGATGAGGGTAGTGAGTTGGATGGGGCTCACTCACTGCAGAAGAGATGCCTGAAGTGCATGTACGTGTGTGGTCCATGGATACTCGCATCACCTGTGTGAATAAACTATGTTAAAATGGTTACCTAGTATGCCATGCCTTTACCATTTCTCCTTCCCTCCTCTCCATGCAAACAATTACAGGCATACCTCAAAAATAGAAAATATTGTGGGTTTGATTCCAGATCCCCTGCAATAAAGTAAGTCATAATCTTCTTCCTGGTGGTGGGTGTTGTCTTCAATTTGTAAAAAAAAAAAAAATAGCAATATCTGTGAGGCGCAAGACAGTGAAGCACAGTAAAACGAGGGTGCCTGTTATTTGCATTTCTGGCCCTGGGGTGGGAGTGGAACATGAATCACAGGGTGGAAAGTAGAAGAACTGACAAGCCACCTTGGATTTTGTGTTCCAAGCCCAGCCCTTACCAACCTGAGGGTTAAGGCCTTCAAATTCTTGACTGCATGCCCCATAAAATTAGTTTAAAAAACTACATACCCTCTTGCACAGCTACATAAATTGTAGTGCCCAGAGATGGGGGAGGAGGGCATGCAGGCATAGAGAAAAGACCATAAAATAAAAGCCTGTAGTGCTCAGTGCAAAATGAAAGTGTAAGCTTCTTGCTCAAACATGATTAAGAATTTTAAGAAGGCACCCTGGCTGGTGTGGCTCAGTGGGTTGAGTGCCGGCCTGCAAATCAGAAAGTTGTTGGTTGATTCCCAGTCAGGGCAAATGCCTGGGTTGCAGACCAGGTCCCTGGTTGGTGGCATGTGAGAGGCAACCAACGGATATATCTCACACATCAATGTTTGTTTCCTTTTCTCCCTCTCTTCCCCTCTCTATAACAATAAATAATTTTTAAAAATTTAAGTATATTTTATTGATTATGCTATTCAGTTTCTTTTCCCTCCACCCAAGACCGCCATTCCTTCCCGAAGTCCCATCCCCCACTTAGTTCATGTCCATGGGTGTGCACATAAGTTCTCTGATTTCACCCTGTCTTCTATGCTTCCTAACTTTTCCCTGTCTATCTTGTACCCACCAACTATGCTTCCTCATCCCTACACCATTTCCCTACATCACCTCCCTCCCCCTCCCAGATGATAACCCTCCTCTATTCTGGTCCTATTCTGGTTGTTTGCTTAGTTTATTTCTGTTTTTATTTTTTAGGTTCTGTTGTTGATAGCTGTAATTTTGTTGTCTTTTTAATGTTCATAATTTCTTTCTTCTTTTTCCTAAATAAGTCCCCCTAACATTTCATATAATAAGGGCTTGGTGATGATGAACAATTTTAGCTTTACTCTGTCTGGGAAGCACTCTATCTGCCCTTCCATTCCAAATGATAGTTTTGCTGGGTAGAGCAATCTTGGCTATGGGTCCTTGCTTTCCATCACTTCAAATACTCTTGTCACTCCCTTCGTGCCTGTAAAGTTTCCTTTGAGAAACCATCTGATAGTTTTATAGGAATCTCTTTGTAGGTAACTCTCTTCCTCTTTCCTGCTGCTTTTAAGATTCTCTCTTTATCTTTAATCTTCGGTGTTTTAACTATGATGTGTTTGGGTGTGGTTCAATTTGGATCTAGCTTATTTGGGACTCTGTGCTTCCTGGACTTATATGTCAACTTCCTTCATTAAATTTGGAAAGTTTTCCTTCATTATTTTTCACACGTTTTCAATTTCTTGCTCTTCCTCTTTTCCTTCTGTCACCCCTATGATTTGAATGTTGGCATGATTAAAGTCATCCCAGAGGTTACTAAGCCTCTCTTCATTGTTTTCATTCTTGTTTTCTCTTTCTGTTCTGGCTGATTGTTTATTTCTACTTTATGCTCCAAATCATTTAGTTGAACCCCATTTTCCTTCCCTTCACTATTAATTTCATATGTATTTTCCTTCTTTTCATGTAATCTACTGTATATTTCACTTCTTCTCTTTCTGCATTTGCTGTATTTTAGCATGTTTATCAAGTCTGTGAACATCTTTATCACCAGAGCTTTAAACTGTGTGTCTGTCAGGCTGGCTATTTCTTCATTGCTTACTTCATCCACTGGGTCCTTGATTTGTTCCCTTCTTTGAGCCATAGTTCTCTGTCTCCTCAACTTGACAGGCTCCTGTGTTTGCCTCTGTGTATTAGGTAGAGCTGTCACACCTGTTATGTTGTAAGGGGCGGAGTCTTAGGTATTTGTCAGTATACCATGTTGTGGTGCTATACTTGGGGGAGGAGTCAGAAAGGGAACAATGCCACTTGCTTTGTACTTGCCCCTTTTCCTGGCATTTCTCCTGATTCCCATATGGAACTGGCACCTCTCTAGCTGTTGCCCTGACCATGGTTCCCAGAGTGGGTGGGTGTGTGAATGTTCCAGGACCCATGGGGCCCTCTAAACAAGAAGGCTCTGCTGAGAGGCCAGCAGTTTCTCCCTCTGCCCCAATCCCCACTGGTTTTCACTGTCAGGAGCAATGTCCCCACCTCTAGCCCTGGAACCATGAGCTTCGCAATCTGGTCTGGCGCTGGGAGCACTCAACAGGTGTCCCTATTGGTACTGCGGTTTCCCTTGGTCACTAGCCCACTGCTGCTGCCATGCCACCAAATGGCTCCACCAAACCACGTCCTCCCTGTCCCAGCTCTGCCCCTCCTACCTGTCTGGATATTGTTTTCTTTCTTTTTCTTTCTTTCTTTTCTTTTTTATTTTATTTTATTATTTTTGTTTGTTTGTTTATTTAAGATTTTATTTATTATTTCTAGAAAGAGGGAAAGGGAGAGATGCAGAGAGGGAGAGAAGCATCAATGTATGGTTGCCTTTCACCTGCCTCTTTTTTCTTCTTCTTCTTCAATTTTTTTAGAGAGAAGTGCAAGAAGGGAGGAAGAAAGGGGGAGAAATATCAACATATGGTTGCTTTTCACCTGCCTCCAGTTACGGACCTGGCTGGAGACTTGGTTGCAACCTGGTTGTGGGCCCTGACTGGGAATCAAACCAGCAACCTTTGGGTTTGCAGCAGGCTGGCTGGCACCTCATCCACTGTGCCACCTGCCAGGGCTCTGGATATTTCTTCTTTATATCTTTTGTGTTTTGGACTTTCATGCAGTTCAATATTCTGGATTTTCTGGTTGTATCTAGTTTTGAGCTAGATATACCCATTTTTTGGTTGCAGAGGGAGATGCAGCATATCTATCTATGTCTCCATCTTGGATTCTCCAAGAAATAAAATCTTAAAAAAAAAAAAAAAGAATTCCAAGAAGGCAGCAGCTGTCTTTAAGGCAAGCCCAGAGACCTTCTGAATGCAGGATTCAGTGGGTGCACAAGTTGCATGCACCTCCATGAAGTCAGCCCTACTCCCACACATTTTTAAGTTAACATGTAAAAAATATACAAATTCAAAGAGTTGCAAAAGATGCAATTTCAACATATTGTACATTGTATTCTGGCTTTTTTTTTTTTTTTTTTTTTGACATATGAAGACTTTACATTATTTCTTTGTTTTCTTTTTTCTTTTTTTAATTTTATTGTTGTTGTATTACATCCATCCCCTTTTTGCTCCCCTCTGTCCTCCTCCCCACCCACCCATTCCCCCCAAAGTCAATCCCACCTGTTGTCCATGTCATGGTTCCTTTATACTAGGTTCTTGTCTAAGCTGCTCCCCTTTCTTGCCTCTGCCTCCCCCCTCCCCCCATCCCCTTTCCCCCTGACCACTGAAGGCCTATTCCTTGTATTCATATACTTAGTTCTGTTTTGCTTGTTTAATTTTGCTCATTATTGTCCTGTAATGGGTGAGATCATATGGTATTTGTCCTTCACTGACTGGCTTATTTCTGTATTCTGGCTTTTAAAAAGTGTTTTCCAGTTCTCAGAACAACATACTGAGCTAATTTAATGTGTAGGAAATGCCTGCCATGCCTACTCATCTACATCCAATGGAAAAACAAACTGCAGTACTTCCATACAATGGCATATTACTCAGCAGTGACAACTATGGATATACACTATGACATCAGTGAATCTCAAAATGCTCATGCTGAGGGAAAGAAGTCAGGCAAAACAGAGTACATACTATATGGGAATGTAAATATTCACAGATACAGGCAGCAGATCAGCCGTTGCCTGGGGAGAGGGGAAGGAGTGGGAGGGAAGCATTAGAGAAGTCAGGTGGAGCCACATGGCTGAAACCTCACCAACGGGACAGGAGTGAAAACAACGTATACTTATTTCTGGGTATTGCTCATAAAAACATCCCACACAACCCTCACTTTGTCTTCTGGCCCATCCTCTAGCTGAGTGAAAAGAACCTAGAAGAGGAAAGAGCCACACAATAGAGGGGGCTGGGTCCCTGGATGACTGCATGCAGCAAAGTCCTTTTCAACTGGCATTGGACTGTGGCATGAACAAGGACGGAACTATTATGGTACTGAGCCCAACATGTTGGGATTGTTTGGTATGGCAGTTAGCTAATCCTGACTGATGCATAGTCCAGTGTAATTTCCCCGGTTTCCCAAAGTCAGATTTTGCCTGGGGCTTGGGCTGGTTCCTTAAGGCTCACAAATTAGGTTTAGCACTGAGGGGAGGCCAGCTGTGGGAGGGAGCAGTCTGTATTGCTGGGCCTGTTTTCTCCTAAACCATCAAGCAAGCCCTGAAATGACTGAGACAAGAGACTATCTGAGAGCCACAGGAGCCATAGTGCCTGCCAGGCTTTAAGAGGTTCTTCCAGCCCTGACTGGTGTAGCTAAGTAGATTGAGCGCCAGACTGCAAACTGAGGGGTTGCTGGCTCAGTTCCCAGCTGGGGCACGTGCCTGGGTTGCAGGCCAGTTCCCTGGTTGGGGGCATTCAAAAGGTAACCACACACTGATGTTTCGCTCCCTCTCTTTCTTGCTTCCTTCCCCTCTCTCTGAAAATAAATAAAATCTTTTAAAAATAAAAAGAGGTTCTTCTGTAGTAAGAACGTCTTCTGAATGCTCATCTGGGACACAGGTAACCTTACACTCTGAAGCCATTCTGGGTAGTCTAGCCACATTTGTCTTTCTCAAAACTTTCTGTCATTAAGTCTCCAATCTGTTTCCTTCAAGTCGCCGACCAACAGACTAAACCATTATCCCACACCTACTAATCAGTGTATCTTTATTTCTGAGCCTCTAGGCGCAGGTCCCTTTGCTTGGTCCCTCTGGCCACCTCACAGGAAGGCTAGGGCATCCCAGCAATCCACCTCTGATTGGAGTAGTCTGAAAATGGGCATTAGATTTTTCTTCCTCAGTCAATTCATCATAAACAACTTTTCACGAGACCATGAATATATGTAGCAGGGAAGTAAGATAAGCCACTTGGCTCAGGTAACCAACTTTTCCTGTAGGGCTTGCTTGGACCCAGGGCATATATGTTATTTCCTTTGGACAATGGAGTGCTGTAGGCCACCCTGATATTATGGCTGGGTAGATCAGATAACCTGGTAGCTCATATCACACGGTCGGTCATCTGGTATGCCTTAGTCAGGCATCCAATTTCACCAGACACCTGGAACAAGTCAGGAGCTGTTTCTCAAAGGGAGATGATGCTTTGTTAAAGAAGAACATGACTTTGTTTCAAAAACCCATTCCTGAGTAAAAAGGCCAAAGGCAGAAGTACTTACTCTGTAGCCTGACCCAGTGAGAAAATCACCTCTCCTTGTACAGGGCCCCCTAAAGTTGGCAACCTTCAAGTGACCCAGCAACAGATAAAAATAATGTACCATACTAAATATGGTATATTTTACCATCCAAGTCTAAAGAAGCCCACCAGGTTTTATATGTCTTAATTGCAAGGAATCTGGTGTGTACCGCAGCTCATTCTTCATTTTGTAGGGAAATGAACAAACCCCAGATCCCTAGATAGTTCACCGAATAAATAAGCCCCTGTATATTTGTGGGATATATTACCTGTTCTCTGGCACATGCATCATGCTTACCAAGTCACCCAAGGGAACTGTTATTTCTTGTTCTCAAGGTTTATCAGCATGATAGCAACAGTGTCACTGTAGATTAGTCTGATATCCACTGCAATGGTGATATGACAAAAAAAAATTCCTGTTAACTAAGTACGTCCGGAGAGTCACATACCCCTAAAACAAGGTTTATTGCTGCCCCTGCTAGAGGAACGTGAACTACTGCTAAGGTTTGGTGTAAAAGCAAAAACCTAGACTAAAAACCTCCATTATCTATTAGGGGCCAACAACTATGCTGATGTGCTCCAAAGATGACCTTGCCACAAAAGGGCCTGCAGTGGGGTCCCCACCAGAATAAGTTCCTCATAATGCTCCATCACTACTCAAGACCATCCATCTTTGCCATCAATGTCTGAGTAGATAAAGAAAATGTTATACAGGATGCACTGTGATATATTGGCAATAATGTTGCATCTCCTTATTTTATGTGTTTGTTTTTAATTTTGAAAAACTATGTTTCTAAGGTAATGACTTAACATCATTGTTTCAAGTATAAAGTACTAAATTCTGAGGGCAACCATCATGTTGAAGGAATATGATGTTAGAGTAACCACAATTTCTGGACTGCGTGCAAGACAAACTACTAAGGAAATTGCGGACTTCAATAACATCCCTTTACGTACAGTTTACAACTTGAAAAAGGTGTGTGATGCTGATCCTGATGTCACCACACCAACAAGGAAAACACATAAGGTACACAAAAATCGCACAAGTCCAGATATTGTACACAGAATCCAGGAGATCATCATTGAAGATCCAGGATATTTACCTTAACATTTTGAGAGAAGTAGTTGTACCGAGGATGAAGCAAGTCGCAAATGGACGTCATTTTATCTTCCAACAAGATGGTGCACCAGCACATAACTCCAAAACAGTGCAAGAATTTCTCAGTGTCAATGTTCCTGAATTCTGGTCAGAGGAAACCTGGCCACCTAGTTTACCACATGCAAATCCTTTAGACTATTACGTTTGCAGAGTTTGTGAGAGAGAAGTTAATAAACAACCTCATTCCAAAAAAGAGGCTGTTAAAGCTAAGGTTAAAAACATGATGATGTCCATGGATAAAGTCATAGCCCTGGCTGGTGGCACTACCAACCCAAAGGTCGCTGGTTCAATTCCCAGCCAGGACAACATAACCAGGTTGCAAGCCAGGTCTCTAACCAGGATTGTGGCTGGAGGCAGGTGAAAGAAAACCATACATTGATGTTTCCCTGCCTCTCTGCCTCTCTCCCTTCCCCTCTCTCTGAAAAATAATAAATAAATAAAGGGGATGGAAATCCCATTTGTAACAATACAAAATTATTACATTTTTAAAGTGTTCCTTTGTGTACTACTCAAAATCCACGTGCTCCAGTTATCTATTATCTAATCAACTCCCACTGGATGTAATTGTGTAAGTGCCCACTTTCGCCAAGAGACACAGAGAGGACACCAGGCTCAATCCCGCGTCCCAAGCACCAAAAGCCCTACTCCCATTGAGCCATACACTGCAAATATGAGCCTGGGCACTCCCTTTGTCCCTTTCAGCTCAGGCTGTCCACAAGCCCATCAGGCTGGGTGTGTTGGGCACTTTGCTTTCTGTAGCCATTTTGCTTTCTGTAGCCTCGATTTTCTCCACCAGAAAATGGGAACGATCGTATGCATACATGCCACTCCGCAGGAGCCGCGAGAACTCAGGTGTGGGTGTGTGTACCGCAGGACTACAGAAAATAACTCATTCACTTCTCCCCTTAAGTGACTAAGGAACCAGGGCCGTGCAGCGCCGCTGCCACCGTGGTTACCCTGCTCCGCGCGCAGGTCCAGGCGACTGCCTCCACACCACGTTCTTTCCCCCACGCAACTCCGGGTGGTGACCTTATTCAAAATGGCGCAGGCAGCCTCTGGGGCTAGTGCGGCGGCGCGGGCTCCGCGTGCCCTCTGACCTGCTGGCAGCGGCGGAGGGGGAGCCGGGCGCCGCCATATTGGCTGTTGTCCTGAGAGGGGAGCGGCGGTGGCCGTGGCGCCGCAAGTGAAGCGAGAAAGAGGCGCGAGCGGCAGCATGACTCGGAGGCGGAGCAGACCCAGCGGCGGCGCGGGCCGGCGCGAGCGGGCTCGGGCCGCGGGGCCGCAGAAGCCCCAGGCGCCCGAGCCCCCGCCGCCGGCGCCGAGCTTGGAAGCCGGAGAGGGTGCAGGACCCCGGGAGGCGCCGGCGGAGCCCGACTGCGACGGCGCCAGGGAGGAGGACGAGCCCAAACTGGCGCCTGGCCTGCAGGTAGGGACAAGCGAGGCGACTTCGGCTTGCAGCTCGCCCGAGCGGGGCCGAGATGGGTTTGGGGAGGGACCCTCGTACCCCCAGGGCCGGGGCTGGGCTTTTTCCGCTGAGGCAGGAGTGGAGGCCAGACCCCTATCTCCAAAGCCCAGGCACGGCCGTCCGGGTCTCCCGAACCCAGGCCGCCTACCCGTCCCGCGGCCTCCCTGTTGGAGCGGAGGCTAAACGTTCTGGTGCTACTGCTACCCTGGGACCGGCCCGGTACCACCAGAACGCCACCGTTCAGCTCCCTGCCCTTCGCCTTGCCCTCGGGCCCACCTGACCCCCCTCCCACCTCTCCGAGGGCCAGCTCAGGGCGCAGGGACCTGGAAAGCTGCAGTCTCTTCCCTCCCCCTGGAGGGGCTCCACCCCTTCCCCTCACTCCCTGCAGCCGCTGCCCCCTTGGCAGCTGTGCCCCAGCTGTGCCTCCTGGGGCCTCGCTCGCGACCCTGCCCAGCGGTGCTGTTGGAGCAGACAGCCGGGCTGAGGAGAAGACTGTGGTGAGGCCCGTGCATGAGGTGGAAACCCAGCAGAGCCCACTCTTTCTCTCCCCTGTACCCCTGACCCACAAGCCGCCTGCCTGGCGCCCACATCCCTGGGTTTGGTGCATTCCGAGAGAGCGAGCAGTGGGAGGACTCGCCAAAGCTTCCAGCTGGTCGTCTGGGGGAAGGTCACTTTCTTTTGGGTAAAGGAGATACTGGGAGGTACCCTGCCAGTGTTCACCACGAGGCCTGGGTGGCATGAGCCACAGTTGCTCCGGGAGGGTTGTGGCACCTGGGGCTGGGTAGCTCACCCTGAGCTTGCTCTGGCAAAAGAGTTTGAGTCGGTCTTTTGGCTGAACCTGCCAGGGAAGGCAGGCTCCTGCAGGAGTCTTGGAGGGTCGGATGCGGTTCCGGATGAGGCTGAGGCGTGGCGGAAGATGCGTTTGGCTCTGCAGACACTGCATCGGGCAGCAGGGGACTCTGGGAGGCTGGTGCAGCCAGAAGGCATGGCTCTTGACAGCCTTCTAGTAGAATCTCTGGAATTGTGCATGTGAGTGGGGATGCCATTTGGGGTACCATTCCCAGAAAGCCTTCCCTCACCTCCCCAGTTGTGTGAGGTACCCCCTCCTATATCCATAGCCCCTCTGTGCTCCCCTCTGGTGTCACTCCTCTTCTGTGATGAAACATGCCGGTTGGTGTGTGTATTCCCACCCTGGACCGTGACCTCCACAGGGGCACATTTGGTGCCATCTGCCTTGCCTGGTCTTCTACGCCTAGTCCAGGGCCTTGCTGACATGGAATAGAAAGAACTAGGTGAATGAGAGGGAGAAGGAATCCGTGGAGAACATGTGCAATTGTAACCCAGTTTTGATGCTGGTCTCCTTTGTGTCTCAGATCACAATATTTTTAATTCATTAAGTAATGTTACTACTTACTGAAGTGTTAAAAGCCCCACCTTCACCCCATCTCCTACCTTGGGCTGAGGCTGGTTCCAAAGGATGGCACTGCCCAGGTTGGACCCCACCCTCATCTGATTTCATTTCTGACCCGGAAGCTACTTCCCCTTCTAGTTGTTCTTTCCTTTCATAGCTGGGAGGGGTGGGAGTGGGGAAGGCCTGGGAATGCTGTTATCCAAAAGGGGAGTGAGGGAAGGGAGAGCCAGGGAGCTGTTTTCTTCTCTCCTCACTTAAACCATACGGTACTTTAGAGTCCCCTGGCTCTTAGCCTAAAGATTCAAGGGCAGAAAGTTAGGATGGTGCCTTAATCATTGTTTTTATTTAGGACACATCTTTCCTAAGAGCTGTAACCTTCATTTAACATGGTATGTTCCTACCATGTCCTTACCTACCCCACTGCTTGACCTGCCATTTCATTTATTTATTCATGCCAGGCACTTTACATACCTTATTTCTAATCTTCCTGTCACCCTTGTATTCTCCTGAGCATTTAGCACAAAAATGAGTTAACTATTGGTGTAACTCTTGGTCTGCTTTTGCTATGTAAACTCTGAGTGTGCAGGAACCATGTAAGTCACTATTACACCCCATGATTGGTGATTAACAAATGTTAATGAATTAACTGACTGAAGAATGCAAATACTATTACCCCGTTTTTCAGATGAAGAAACAGAAACTCAGAACAACTAAACATTTGCCCAAAAAACTCCCATTATAGGTCTCAGTGTGCCCCCCTCTCCCCAAAGGACATTCTTGTAGCTGAGGGGTTGAGGTATTCTGGATGCCAGAAGCAGGGTTTGTGCCTGGTGAAAGCACCTACTGAGGTGAGGATTGCTGGTTCCCAGCACCATTTGTAAGCCTGTCTTGTAATCACAGAGTGGGTAAGTAAAGTGCAACTCAGTGTTGTATGCCGAGCTGAATACCGAGAAGGCTGATTTGCAGTCCACAGACAGGTTTTGATGTCCCAAGTCACACATCATTTTGTTTTTGGTCTTACTTTGATTCGAACTGATATTTTAAAAATTGAAAGGTTTCCCACAGAACTGGATTTGTACCGTCTCTTAAAATTAAAAATGTGCTACTGGACCCACGTTTCCACAAGGCAGTAATCTGTGATGTCTGCCCCCTTTTGTGTGTAGAGGAACATATGATTTGTTCCTCTAACCAGGCCCTGGGTTAGCTTAGGGATACAGAATTGAATGAGACATGGCGCCTGCTCGTAAGGGTCTCAGGGTCTAGAGAACATGTTTGTAGTCATTGCAATAAAGCTAGAAGAGTTTTGCTTCCTCTGAGTTAAGATTCACAGGCCACTTACTTTGATTTCATCAAATCCCCTTCACTCATTTGCTTAACAGGTACATGTTTAAATGCAGGACCTTAAGCTTAATTGGGTTCCCAAAAGTCTATTTGCAATTGTTTCAGGCCACTAAACCATAGAGAACTATTCACTAAGAACCCAAATCCTTTATAAGAAGACAAACAGTTACTGTCCCATTATTAGCAAAGGAAAAAAAAAGTGTGCAAAGCATTTGAAGTAGACAAAACAAATAGTGTTCAGCATTACAGACTTGGAGTGAACTCCAAGCTCGGGCTTCTTCCAGCATTATGGCTCTGGACATGTTTTTCTCCTCTTTGAGCTTTGTCAGCAACTTTACAAGAGAATATGGAGTAACCCACGTAGCACCTACTAAGTACATCAAGGCTCACTCAAGAGCAGGGTCAGAGGTAGTGTGCTCAGGAGCTGTGCCAAATGGCCATCCTGTCATTGCTCTTACCTGCCAGCTTTGTACGCACAGTAAACCCCCAGGAGACTTGCTGGACCGTAATCCAGCAGTTGGGGTTTGAGCTCTATCTGCCCTTCCCTTCTCCAATCTCCATATAGCATACCCTGCGACTGTGTCCAGCCTAGTTTAAAGGGACTTGAGGGACATGGTTCCCCCATTGCTCAGAGTTTAACCTGTTCTCTTAAGGGACTAGAGCAGATGATCATTTAGTGTCTTTATTACAACCATCTCATGTTTAATCGTCTCAGCAAGCATTACAACTTCTGTACCAGGGTCTTTATATGAGACCCACAAATAACTAAGGACGTCCCCTTTAAATCATGGCCACCCAGCCTGGGCACTTTAATTGCAAGTAGGGGGAAATGATACTGAGGGGGGTTCCCTGCGGCCTCTGGTTCTTCTTTGTAAGCCAATAGGGATTCATGTGTAGAAATGCCAAAGGCCTTTGAAGATGAAGACATACTGCCAAGATTTTTTAAATTTTAATTTTTTGGAAACATCCCAAAGCTAGAAGTTCAATATTTGATGTTAGATGGACTCTTATGATCCTAACACCTTTACTTACCGAACCTAGAATTTGTGAGAATAGGGATTGTTTTTAATTCATTCCTGGAGTATTTATCTTGCATGGTTCTTATGAATTAAAAAAAATGGCAGTTACACTAAATTATAATAAAGCAAGTTAGGTTTCTACCACTTTGTTCTTACCTGCCCCCGCTGTTGGGCCAGGCTGGGAGCCATTCGTTTAAGCCCAGAGCACACACCATGCCCAGTGTTCCCCTTGCCTGACCTGGGCATTTATTCTGCAGACACAAGTGGACACCTGATCTGTTCCAAGCACTGGACAAGCTGAGGGTGCAGAAGTGAATTGGGCATGGTGCCTGTCCACAGGGTCTCATGGCCTAGAGAATATGTGTATAATAATTACAGTAAGGCTAGAAGAGCATTGCTTCTTCTGAATTAAGGTTCAAATCCTAAGTCCTCGTGCCAGTCTTAGGAAGGGTTTCAGTCTCTTGGTTTGTTTTCTCATGTTAGGGTTCAGCCAGTACTGCATGTGGAACACTGAGCACAAGTGGTAGCTTATGATTATTATAGATGTTGCATGCTGAGGATGCACAGACATGACAGGCTAAGAAGGCTTTTCAGAACGGCTTCAAGGTTGAGTAGAAGTTCCTCCAGAAGACAACGTAGGAGAAGGTGTTTAAACAAAGGAAGCAGCATAGAGATCCAGAGTAAGAAGCACCCAACTCATGGAAGAATGACAAGAAGTCAGGCTGGAGAGGTTAGCAGGGTTCTTGAAAATTATACCAAGAAGTTTGGGCTTTATCCTGTAGGCAGTAACGAATCCGTGAAAGGTTGTAAGTGAGAAATGGACATGATATGCTTCAGTCAATTCTCTGATACCATAGGAGGAGCCAGTAATTCTCAGTGGGAAAGGCAGCTGTGATGGCTTGATTGCCCCTGTTCCCCCTCTCCTTCAGCCCAGCCTAGCTAATCAGCAGATCCCCTGTGTTTTTCTGGACCCAGTCCCAGACCTACAGAATTGGAGTCTATTGTTGTTAAATTGCCCCAGGTGATTCTGTGGCTGGCTCTGGAAACTGCTGAAGTGAGGGCACCATGGGGACCTTTGCGGAGGCCAAGGGTATCTTCAAAGAATAGGGCATCCCAGGGGAAGCTTTCCCATGAACAGGAATAGAAACAGCCTTGGTTTTAAAGAAACAAAAAAAATACCACAGTTCTTTAGTTGTCTTATTAATGCTATTCTGCAGCTGCTAATCTTCCTTTATGTATCAGAACACTTACCCATTCCTACTTCATGCTGCCACCCCACTTAAACAGTTGGGATGCATTGAATGATGGGACACAGGCCTTGCCCATGAAAATCTCCCAGTTGTGGAGAAGGTAGATATCAACAACTGGGGTACCTGTGGTAAACTATTCAAGATAAATGTAGGAAAAGTGTTAGAGCATTCCTGAGCAAAGCACAGTTCATTCTGCCTGATCCTAAAAAGTAACAGGGAGAGGGATGGTGTGAGTGTTTTATGTATTTAGGGAAAGGAGTGGATAACGATTCTTTGTGGTAGGACGTGCTCAGCAGAAAAGGACCATGCCTGTGTCCTAAGAAAAGCCCTGTGTTTGCACCCTTTGGTTATATGCCCATGCTGCCGTCCCATGGGCCTTCTCCCCTTTATTCCCTATCCAAGGATCTTAGATCTCAGCTCTTTGTGTTCCCCCTCCACTCTGCAATGAATAATAGATACACAGAAACTAAGGCAGAAAAATGGGCCTGAAACAGTGAATGTTCTTATAAGAAGTTGTAGCTGAAGAACAAAGACTCCGGGGTTCAAGGGGGCCTTGAAGGTCACCTGTGTAGTCCTCTGTCCTGTGCTTCAAGTAATAACTTTGGATTGGACAAGTCTCACTTAGTAAGTTTCCCTGTCATTTCTTCCAGGACAGAAGAGGAAAGAAACTAACGGGTATTGAGCACCTACTGTGTGCCAGGCCCAGGCCAGGTACTTTGCATAATTTATTTCCTGTGTCTTCACAACTCTGTGAAATAGGTTTTATTTTAATTTCACAAATGAAGAAATTGAAACTCAAAAAAAATTGAATAATAATCCAAGATCATACTGAAAATGACAGAACTGGGATTTGAACTCAAAACAGTCTGTCTCCAAAGTCATACTTTTCCACCCATGAGAGATCTGCACTGGGGTTACAGTAGTAGATAATATAGTTCCAGGTCAGTAAGCAGTAGCTTAGGCCTCCTATGGCTGATTGCACCCAGGAAGCAGGTTGGACAGATGAGCTGGCCTTGGCAGGGTAGAAGGCCACGGAGGTCAGAGAGGCTCCCTGCCCTCTCCCTGACTGGGCTTATTCTCTACAAACAACAAGAGCAGATTCTCTACAAACTGTATTTATGGGGTGAAACAGCTGTCCTGCCTCCTGGGAGGCCCTGAGCCAACAGCCTGGGTGGGAGTTTAGGAGAAAACTCCAGGGCATTGAGGTGTGGTTATATCAGCTCCCAAAGAATTCACTGCAGCTCTGATTGCCAGCATTAAAATGGTCTGGAATCTTAGCACTGAAGCCTGGAGTGACATAGCCATGCCTTTAACATAGCATGTCCAGTAAGGGCTGGTTCAGCTGTGTTTTAGATTCTATTCATGTAGACAGCTGAGATGTGAGCCAAATGGGCTTTAAGCATTTGTTCATTTATTCAGTGAGGGCCTGCTCTGTGCCAGGTCCAAGTCAAGCCTAGGTCCCTGGGCATATTTAAATGACCAAGGTGCATTCCCTGCTGCCAAAGAGCCCCCGTTCACCAGGGGGTTCAGGGATAGAGGGAGACAATATCTGTGGCACAAAGTAATAGGTACGATACTGACAGAGGAGCTTCGTTGACCTTTAACCAGGATCTTAGAGAATGGGTAGAAATTTGCCAAGGAGTAGTGCTAAGGTGCGGAGTATGAATGGAGTCTATGGTTCTCAGATGGAAATGGAGCATGGAGAAGTGAGCTGGGACCAAGTCATGGATGCCTGGGGTCAGAGAGTGCCCTGGATGGAGTAAGCTCAACCAGCAAGGAGCCTGGCAACTAAAGAGAGACCCCAGTAGGAAAGAAAAGTCAAAGAAAGGTCATCAAATTGGGTAGGAATTCAAGAAGGCAAATAGTAGTTTTAGCATGAAGGAAAGATGTTCTGGTTGGTTGATGATTTTTTTCTTTTCTTTTTTTAAATTTTATTGTTGTTATATTACATCCATCCCCTTTTTGTTTTCCTCTGTCCCCCTCCCCACCCTCCCATTCCTCCCAAAGTCAATCCCACCTGTTGTCCATGTCCATGGTTCCTTTATACTAGGTTTTTGCCTAAGCTGCTCCCCTTCCTTGCCTCTGCCTCCCCCCTCCCCCCAACCCCTTTTCCCCTGACCACTGAAGGCCTATTCACTGTATTCATATATTTGGTTCTGTTTTGCTTCCTTGTTATTAGGGTTGATGATTTTTAATTTGTGTGTTTTGTGAATTTTATGTTCCTGCCTGATTCTCCAAAATGAATGTGAGGCATCCTGGTAGTTTGGGAGCATTGACAACACAGTGCATGAAGCTATCTGGCTCTTAAGGCAGGAACTCTATATGGTTTTGTCTTCCAGCACCTAGCACAATGATTGGCACCAGGCGATGCTCTTAGAGTGTTTGTTGAATGAGGAAATGACCAGGTAACTGGAAGAGTAGATGATGATGACTGGGTGATGAGTTTTTCCAGGTCAGGAATTCATTATTTTCTCTGCTTCAGAAAAGGAATATTAGCTGCTCCTGATGTTCTCTATCTTTGTGACAAGAAGTCTTGTTGGAGTTGGGTGCCTTCAGAGTAGAGTGCTCTAATGGAAGCTGTGATAGGGTTGCTGGTTAGATATAGTGTGTATCTTGGGGGAACCCTCTTACACACATACATGAACCCTTGGAAGTATGAGGAATCTGTGAGAAGAATGAAAGCATGTTTAGTGCTGGAAATCAGACCCAGCTTCAGAGCAGTCCTTGACAGCTGCCTACTCTGGTGACCAGGGTTATTCCCCACTAATTCCTGAATTGTGGACAGAAAGGCTGGGGTGGAAATTTATTCGTGCCTCCAAAGAGCTATCCAGATACACTGTGAACGTGATCATTGTTTATCACTGTTGCGTTCTCTGCCTCCAGTGGGTAACAGGCACCATTAGCTGCTTTGTATCAGCAGTTCTCAAAGTGTTCAATCTTGGGGCCCTTCTATATTCCTAAAAATGTTGAGGACCCAGAAGAGCTTTTGTTGGTTATATCCATTGGTATCTACAAAATTAAGTACTAAAGCTGAAAAAGTTTAGAAATATTTCATTCACTTGAGAATAACAATATTAAACCTATCCTGTTAACACAATTTTTAATGAAAAGTAACATTTTTAAAAAATAGAAAACTTTCTCACTCATTCCTTACAATCTTGTTTTTGCTTATTTTCTTTTAAAAAAAAATTATGTACTTATTTATTTATTTTTAGAGAGAGAGGTAAAATCAGTTGCCTCACACACCCAACTGGGAACCTGGCCAACAACTCAGGCATTGTGCCCTGCCTGGGAATCGAACCAGCAAACTTTTGGTTCCTGGTTCAGTGTTCAATCCACTGAGCCATACCAGCCAGGGCTAATTTTTTTTCCTTTTTATTGAATTTATTGGGATAAAACTGGTTAACTAAATTATGCAGGTTTCAGGTGCACAATTATATAATATGCAAATTTGTGAATGTCTGGCTTGATACAAAAAAAAGCTGGATTCTTATATATGTTTCCATATTCAAACTGTTGCAATATGTTATTTTGGTAACATATTTAAAAATCCAATCTCACAAAGGTAACTAGTTGGAAAAGGGAGGAGTATTGTTTTTGTTTTTGTTTTTTTTTTTAAGGTTTTATTTATTCATTAATTAGAAGAGAAGGAAGGGAGAAAAAGGTTGAGAAACATCAATGTGTGGCTGCCTCTGCCCTGCAACCCAGGCATGTGCCCTAACCGGGTACCGAATCCCTCAGTTCGCAAGCCAATGCCCAGTCCACTGAGCTGCACCAGCCAGGGCAGGAGGAGTATTTTAATACCCTTTCCAGATGATTGTTGATATTCTTTATGATACGGAATCTGTGACCAAATGTTCATTTAAATTGAAATTGCTGGACTTTTAACCAATGTGTGATTCTTTAACATATATTGATCCTTTGGAAAATAGGTTCAGTGAGCTATGCTGATTTTCCAATGTGCTCCCATTTTATTTTTATAATACTAAAAGATAATATTTGTTAATATTAACACCAATAACATCAGAAGAGTCTTTAAGTATTGGGAAGTTCTTGAGCTCATGGTGATGGATACAAGTTTTCCAAAATTCTGAGTTTTGCTTGAAAGGCTGAATTCTATCATTGGCCACAATGATAAGCAAGCACCTGTCACTTTAAGGAAAACTATCCATCTATTTATTGTCTGCTAATGCCCAAGTCCAGATAACTGGTTTGTCAGTTATTCTTTCATCTCTAAACATTCCCTCCCTCCCAGGAAAAACTAGAATGCCTAAATAATGCTTCTTAGATGAAAAGTCTCAGGGCCTGGTCTGGTGAGGAAGGAGCAGAGATGCTGGTTTTAATGGCTGCACATGCCATCCCCTTGGGCAGGGAATGGCCACAGGCTAAGGCTCACCTGGTTCCTTGACTGCCCTGGGGATGTGCATGCTAAAATGTGGATCCTATGTGAGGAACCCCATGTTTCCCAGAGATTCTGGTTTTGCTCAGAGAATGAAGCAGAATTATGTTGGAACTTGTTTGAGCAGATTGCAACTCAGGAGAACCACAAGAACCTTTCCTTCCTTTTCCCCCATCTTTGGCCTAAGTCTAGACCTGTGTCTAGAGAGCCTCTGAAATTAACCTTCTCTGAGGTGAGAAGGAATAATTTGTTGTTGCCAGAACTGCTGGATTTAAGAATCTTTGCTATCAACCTTTGTGATGAAGAAAAATAGTTGGATGTTCATTTCATAAATATTTGTTGATTATGTTCTTTGTGTGATAATACTGTACCAGATGCTAAAAACGCTTGAGAACAGCTTGTTGAAAGTGTGGGTTAACTTCAGGGCATAAGGGGTCATAAGTGCCGGGACTTTGGAAAATGGCAGGAGATTGCAATCAGAAAGCATTAATTCTGAACCGAGAGCTTTTCTCTGCAGAAGCAAAACTGGGAAGGAACAGTGGTAGTACTGACTGAACATAACATCTCTACAGCTGAGCGTTGTCACCACCCTCTGGCAATTAGAGATCAAGTGCCAGAAAGTCCCCAGGCATCAGCAGGCATTGTACCCAAGAGCAGTCACCAAGGCTGAGGTTTAAGACAGCTTTGGGGGTCACTTCCAGAACTGCCTGTGCCAAAAAAGGAGGACTCCTATATACCAAAGTCAATAAGCTAGTTTCTTGTACTTATTAAGAACAGAACAGCTCAGGGGTGTAGGTAATAGATTATCCACTGCCAGATCCTTTGAGCTAAGCTTTGCACCTCTAATGTCAGTTAATCTTCTGGGCAGCACTATGCAACATATAAGGTGGCAGCATCTCTTATTCAGTTAGGAGTTAATTAGCTTCCTAGCTCTTCATTTCTCCCTTTAACTAGAAAGACAGCCAGTCCTATAAATTCACTTCCTTTGGTGAATCTCATTTATTGTATGCACCAGTTTGACTCTAGGGAGAGTCATCTCATTGCAATCTTCATGGGATGTAGTCTTCCATTCTTCCACAAGAAACTGAAAGCACTTGGGTGAAGGTCCAGTGTGGGGAGATGGTCTTGCTCTGTGGGAAGCAATAACTTCAAGCAGGGTCTCACCAAGCTGCCTGCCAGCAGTGTTGCCATGGGAACGATTAACAGGTCTGATTTAGCCACCATGTGCCCAGCTGAGCCAAGGGCCTGTGCTGCAGTGTGAGGAGCCAGCCAAGAATCCAACCTGGTGCTGGCCCTCTAGGAGCACAGCCTCATAAATGGGACAGAAGATGTAGATGAATAAATTAAGTGGGAGGCACAGATGCTATAACTAAAGCACAGTGTGCTGTAGGATATGGGAGGGGAGGAGGATTATAAAGAAGGCTCTTGAGGAAAGCTTGGGTGAGGTTAGATTTAAGCCCTTCCCAGCTCCTTATTGGTAAACATGGGAAGGAAGAGGGTTTTAAGCAGAGGGTCCCCTTCAGCAACGGCGTGAGGTAGGAGAGAACAGAGCGTTTGGGGAACTTAACTTCATGGAGTTGAAGGCAGAGGTTATGGTGTCTAACAAGTCACACGTCACTGTAGAGTCATTGCATATCAGAGAGTCTTACCTTCTCGTAAAATACAATGACCTGTATTTCTATATTTTCTACCCTAGTCTTGATTTTAAATACTGTTTTCTATTGCTCCCATCCAGTTCACAATTAATACTATGTGTTGCCCTGACCAGTGTGCCTCACTGGTTGGGTGTCGTTTTGCAAAGTGAAAGGTCATTGGTTCGGTTCCTGGTCAAGGCAAATGCCTGGGTTGCAGGCCAGGTCCCTAGCTGGGCACTGTTTGAGAGGCAACTGATAGATGTTTCTCTCTTACATAGATTTCTCTTCCTCTCTTCCCCTCTCTGAATGAATGAATGAATAAATAAATAAATATTCTTGACATATGTTGAGTAACACATTATGGTCCTGACACTGGCCTTCACAGTCAATCGTACAGGTTGAGACTTAGTCCCATTTTACAGATGAGGTGATAGTAAGTATAACTTGCCTCATATCATACAGCTGATAAGTGATAGAAATCCAGATTCAATGCCAAAGCCAGTGCCATTTCCATTGCACCCTAGTGCATCCCACATGTAGTCTGGCACTGAATACAATCACATTGGTCACACATTTAACTTGTAAGAATTCTGTATTTGCTTTTAAAAGAAAAATTAAAAGTCACATATTGCCATATATTGTATATTATACATGTACATTATTGGTCATACCTAAAACACATATGCTGTACTTAACAGGCCATATAAAGAATTTATAGTCCTGGCTGGTGGCTCAGCGGAAAGGTGCAGGCCTGCAAACCCAAAGGTCACTGGTTCGATTCCCAGTCAGGGCACATAACCAGGTTGCAAGCCAGGTCTCCAGTCTGTAGCCAGAAACAGGTGAAAGGCAACCACACATTGATATTTCTCTCCCTTTCTGCCTTCCTCCCTTCCCCTCTCTCTAAAAATAATAATAAATAAAATCTTTTTTTAAAAAGAGAGAGAAAATGTATAGAGCCCTATCTGGTGTGGCTGAGTGGACTGAGTGCCAAGCCTGCAAACCAAAGGGTCACTGGTTCAGTTCCTAGTCAGGGCATATGCAGGCCAGGTCTCTTATTGGGGGCATGCAATCAGCAATCACACATTGATGTTTCTCTCTTGTTCTCCCTACCTTCCCTTCTCTAAAAATAATAAATGATTTTTTAATTTAATTTAATTTTTTAATATTTTATTATTTTTAGAGAGAGGGGAGAGGAGAGAGGCAGAGAGGGAGGGAGACATCAATGTATGGTTGTCTTTCACTTGCCTCCAGCTACAGAACTGGGTGGAGACCTGGCTTGCAACCTCATTCATGTGCCCTGGCTGGAGAATCGAACCAGTGACCTTTGGGTTCGCAGGCCGGACTTTTTAATTTTAAAGAATAATTTTATTCATAAAAGATTTTCATCTTATGTAGTAACTTTAGAACCTAACACCCAAATGAAACGAAACTCTGTTGTAGAACATTACATGTCCAAGGCCCTGGCTGGTGGCACAGTGGATAATGCGCCAGCCTGCGAACCCAAAGGTCGCTGGTTCAATTCCCAGCCAGGGCACATAACCAGGTCTCCAGCCAGGTCCGTAGCTGGAGACAGGTGAAAGGCAACCATACATTGATGTCTCTCTCCCTCTCTACTTCTCTCCCTTCCCCTCTCTCTAAAAATAATAATTAAAATCTTTTTTTTTTTTTTTTAAAGAAGGAAAATTACATGTCCAGGCATTTGCTTCAACACTGTGGTCACCATTACAGGGAAAGGGATGTGGTGTTGGCCTCACGGCCCCATCCTCGTCTCCCTCTTCCCCTATAGTTAGTGGCACCTTGTAGCTGTGGAAAGTTGCCTGGGTACATACTGCAAAAAGGCTTCCTTTGCCTTAACTTCTCTGACCATTGGTCTTCTCTATCCACCTTCCACCCTTTCCATGGGTTCTAGGAGGCTTTTTTTTTTCTTTTTCTTTCTTTCTTTCTTTCTTTCTTTTTTTTTTTTTATCTTCACCTGAGGATGAGCTTACTGATTTTTAGAGATGGGAGCCAGGGTGGGGAGTTATCAATCAGTCACCTCTTGTGTGCCATGACAGGGAATTGAATCTGAAACCTTTCAGTTTGACACTGCATCCAGCTGAGCCACACCAGCCCCCCATACACTTTTCTAAGGTCCTTGTATTTTCTCCAAATATTTCTGTATATTCTTGGTACTACTGTTTGGTCCCTTTTTTCCCCTAAAATTCAGGGACCAAGGTCAGTGTAATTGTAATGTGACAGATTTAAGGATACGCTGATGCCGATTTACTGTAAGAAGATTATTTTATTCAAAAAAGATCATGACATTAACTTCATTGGTAGGATAAGGATGATACCCTTATTATCTTCTGCTTAGCCCTCTCCAAGCATCTCTTCCTAGTGGTGGGTAAGTTGGGAAGGTATCAGTTAACTATTGCATGTAACAAAGCCCCCTAACCCAAAAAGAAAAAGAAAGAAACTTAGCGGCTTTAAACAATACCACATTACTTCCCATGAGTCTCTGGGTTGGTGAGTAGGACTGACCTGAGTGACCTCAGCTGTGCTTATGCACGTGCTGATCTGCTGGCCAGTCAGCCAGGAACACGCAGTTTTCTTCACACGTGTCTCACGTCCCTGCAACAGCTAGCCTGGTCACATACGTGACATGGCAGAGGTACAAGAGTGAGCAAGCCCAGCCATGCAAGGAAGCAAATAGAAGTGCATTCACTTTCACGCTTATGTTGGCAGCACATTTGCTAACAACCTGTCGGCCAAAGAAAGGGACATGACCAAGCCTACTGTCAGACTGAGGGAGGACTACAAAGTTGTAGGGTATAGAAAAGCCATTAATTGGGGCCATTAAATCTAGTAAGTCTTCTAGTCAGTACCCCTTGGTGTGAAAGAAAACCTATATATATATCTAGGTCAAATTTCCCCTAAAAGAAAAAACAAATACAAATAAGAACTATTGTGTATTGGGACTATGCTATGGCATGTACAGGGCTGAGTGCTTTCCGTTTATTCACCAAGCCTCTCAACTCTGCAAGGTGGGTAGGAAATTAGAGCTTGGGAGATTAAATAACTTGCTCAAGGCCGCCCAGCTAATAATGTGGTTGACTGGGGATTAGAATGCATATCTGTTTGACCCCCAAAGCCCGTGTTCTTAAGATTTTATTTATTTTTAGAGAGGGGAAAGAAGGGAGAAAGAGAGGGAGAAAAACATACATCAGCTGCCTCTTTGATGCCCCCAACCAGGGATCTGGCCCACAACCCAGCCATGTGCTCTGACCAGGAATTGAACCAGCAACTTTTTGTTTTTCAGGCCAGTGCTTAAGCTACTGAGCCAGGCCTCCCAGGTTCTTTTCACCACCTTTTGCTTCTCAGAAGCACCAGGGTCTGCCTTACCTTCTCTCCAACTCAGTTTTCAATTCAGCTCATGCCTTTTGACTAGCTGTACAAACCCATTTTCCAAAATGCTGCTTTGATCCTGGTGGAGTTACATAGCTCTTCAGGAAACCCACGTGTCATCCCACACTCTGCGTTACCTAAAAATATTCTTTCCAGATGGGATTGGTCTGTAGACTACACAGGCAGCCGAAGGATTATGGCCTGTCCTAGACGTGTCAGAGGAAAAAGGGCCATCTTCTCTTTAACCTTCAAGCTTGGGGACATCGGGGCATTAGGGCACTTGAACATGAGCTCTGGAATTCTCACTGTGGTTTAAAATCCCCGTTTAACCACTTGCTAGCTCTGTAACCTTGGGCAATTTGCTTAACATTTTAAAATCTGTTTCTTCATCTTTAAAAATGGGAATAATAACACCTACTTTGCAGAGCTGTTACAAGAGCTAATAAAATTTTGTATATAAAGTGCCTAACCCAGTGCATGGCACATAGTAAGTGACATCATTATTGTCATTAATATTGTTTCTAAGCAGAGCCTTTCCCCTCCTGGGAAACCCTATTTCTGTGTGTTGGACAGGCTCCCCACCCCTCCAGCCAGTCTGTGCAGACTTGCTGCCTGCTGTGCCACCGGGAACGCACAGGCTGGGAAGAAGGCCCTTCCCAAAATGGACTGGTGTTGCAGGGGGAGAAGCTGCCCCCTGACTTCATGCCAAAGCTCGTCAAGAACCTCCTAGGCGAGATGCCTCTGTGGGTCTGCCAGAGTTGCCGAAGGAGCATGGAGGAAGAGGAAAGGCAGATGGGTCCAGAGCACGCAGTGGCGGTAGGTAACCACTATAAAGAGGTCTCTGGGCACAGGAGGGCTGCCTGTCCAAAGTCGAGCTGCTGAGCTATTCATTCCCTGTCCTCTCAAGTGGCTCTCCTTCAGTGGCCCCTGTGCCCAGGTGCTGAGAGGCTGCTGGGCTGTGTCCACACAGCATTAGTGGTTTGAGCTCACAGGTGGAGGCCGAAGAGGCTTCCAGCAGCACCCCCAGCCTCTGAGGAGAGTCTGCACAATGTGAGGGCTGACCCCTGGGGATTGGTAGAACAAGACCCTGCCCCTTTCATCCACCTTTCAAGCTGCCTTTGGTTCTGTGGCATCTTGAAAACCAATCAGTGTGACATAGGGGGCGAAGGTCAGTTTGAGGGTGTACAGTGTGCCTCATCAGGCCTCCAAGATGCTGGAAGCTATCCAAGTCTGCCATCTCCTGAATCAGCAATCAGAGCATCCTCATTTCCCACCCCCTTCCAGCCCCTCTCTTACCCAGGACCAGTTCAGCTTCAGGACTCCTAACTTACAGACCTTCCTTCTCAGCAGTACTTGGGACTCTCTCAGGCCCACAGTTGACAGGCCTTCTCTGTGCCTGTTGTCCCATCCCCCCACCCCCAGCCCTAGAGTTTCTCATCAGTATCTGCACACATTTACTTCACTGGGAGCAGCACAGCACCCCTAGCCATGGCAAGGCCTGCCTGTGCCCTGGAACCTGGAGTGGTGGGAATCGAGCTTTGGCCATGGGTTCTAAGGAGGTGCTCTTGGGTGTAAGCTTAGGCAGCAGAGGGTCCACTCTGATGTTGGCTGGCTCATCATGAGACTTTTCCTTCCTTCCCTCTTCTCCAGATCTCCTTATCTCACACGTCCTGCAAATCACAGTCTTGTGGGGGTGACTCTCATTCCTCTTCGTCGTCCTCGTCCTCATCCTCATCCTCGTCCTCGTCCTCATCCTGCCATGGGAACTCAGGGGACTGGGATCCCAGCTCGTTCCTGTCAGCACATAAGCTCTCGGGCCTCTGGAACTCGCCACACTCCAGTGGGGCCGTGCCAGGTGGCTCACTTGGGAGTCCTCCGTCCATCCCCGGTGAGTCTCTGAGCTCAGGAGACAGACAGGACTCATAAACATAGACAGCTGTGTTTTCCTAACCACTTTGTTCAAACAAACCAGAAGATCAGTTATGAAGCAAACGCAGAGCTGTTCTGATGGAAGCAGAGAGGCACTGCTTTCCCCAGGCTCTGAGGTAGGCAGCATGGCTGTCGTTGGCACTGGCAGCTCTTCACACTGCAGCCAGAAGGGGCCTGGTGAGCCCCAGTGGAAGAGAAGAGGGGCTCTGGGAGGGTCTTTAGGAAATAAGGACTTACAGTGCATAGCACTGGCCCCGGCAGCTGCACAGAGGACCTGCCTGCCTTCGCCTTCCTAGGCCTCCATGTCTCCTCCAAAGGGCTGGGCAGAAAAGGCTGCACTTCTATCTGAAAGAAGTTGGTAGTGCAAGCTGCCATGCTTATTAGCCTGTTTTGCAGCTCTGTATGCCTTCTTCAGACCCTGAGTGAGCTAACCGTTAAGAGACTGAAAGAAGACAATTGTGGTTTATTGGTACCCTGTGTAAATATGGAATTACTATCTACTTCTAAGTGGAGGGGCTGAGTTCTTTAGAGGCGTGCTTGTCCCCTCACCTGAGGGTTGAGTAGTACATATTTCTAGTTGTTTTGATCCATAAACCAGAGAGTCATGGAAGCTTTTTCCCACTTCTCTAAAATCCAGGGTTACCCCACTGCCTCCCTCATGGCCCAGGGATAGAACCCCAGCCTGCTGCTCCTGGAGAGGGCCTGATGGATGGAACGTGTTCCCCAGCTTGTGCCACAGGAGAGCTGTGTGGTTGTTCATGGGGCTGGCATCCCCTGGGGCCTTCTCCCTCAGGCCTGGTCTCCTCAAGCCTATCCAGCCAGCTGCCTGCAGAGAACCCTCTCCAGCCCAAGCTGGCACGCCAGACACTCCCTAAGGCTCATGAGTGTCTTGTGCTGATGGGCTGTACCTAGATCCCAGGAAACGGGGCTGGGGCAGCAGGTCCTTGGGTGTTTCCGCCATGGGGTCTAGGCGCCTGCTCTGATGCCTTTCTCCGCCCTGTACCCACAGGTGAGATTTTCCCCATCTCAGAGCACCGCCGGCATTCAGACCTCACTGCTCCACCTAACAGCCCCACTGGCCATCACCCCCCACCAGCATCGCTGATCCCATCTCACTCTGGACCTTTTGGCTCACCACCCCACCCACATCTACTGCCCACCACCCCCACAGCATCATTTCCTGCGCAGGCTTCAGAATGCCCTGTTGCTGCTGCCACCATGCCACACACCCCAGGGGCATGTCAGAGCCCCCACCTGCCTTCCACCAGCATGCCACTCCTGAAGATGCCACCTTCTTTCTCGGGGTGCAGCCACCCCTGTAGTGGGCACTGCGGCGGGCCTCTGCTCCCACCACCGAGCTCACAGCAGCTCCCTGGCATGCACAGGTAAGTGAGTGGCCTGCAGGCCAAATGCCATGCTGCTTTGCACTTAAGAGTTTTGGAAAACTTTGCAAAGGCAGCCTTTGGGGTGGGACTTAAAGGATAGGCTCAGTTTATGTTTTTCATAGTTTTTGCAATTATAAAAGAAAAATGTTTATTATTTTTTTTAACTTGGAAAAATTTAGAAATGTCTAAAGAAAAGATGTTCCCAACTTAAAGGTAAGCTTTTAATCCTACAGTCTAGTCTTCCTGATGTTTCTCTGTGTACTATGGTTAGGTCTTTGAGGGTTTTGTTTTGTGTTTTTGTTTTTAATTTTACTTAATGATTTCAGAGAGGGACAGAAAGGAAGAAAGAGAGAGAGAGAAACACTGATTTGCTGTTCCACTTGTTGATGCATTCATTGGTTGATTTTTGTATGTGCCCTGACCAAGGACCAGAGCTGCAACCTTGGCACATCAGGATGACATGCTCTAACCAGCTGAGCTACCCAGCCAGGGCAGATCCCTGTTCTGTGTGTTTTGTGTAGTGACTTTTTTTAACATTATACCATGATCATTTCCCCAATTAAAATTCTTCAAAAAAAACAATCTTTAAAACACTTTTCAGTAGCCACATAATGTATGGCTCTAGCATAGTTTGTTTTTATTATTCCTTTATTCCTGGTCAGTTAAGCATCCAGTTTTTGACCATCGTAAACAAGGCTGTCACCAACATTGTTGCGCCCACACCTGGGCGTGAGTTAGGAATCACATCCTTAAGGTAGAGTCCTAAAGTAACTAGTTACTGAGAAAGGTTGTAGTGTACTACATATTCGAAAGATGCAATCCTGTGGAGAAGATGTCTGTTTTTGTATTATAATTCAGATCTGTGTTTATTATACATTGATAACATTGAAACTCTTGGCGGTTTCCTCTCTCTCCCGCATGTGTCAGTAGTGTCTGTAGAGTTGGCGGTTTCCACTCAGCTTCATAGATGGGGGGATATTCTCTAAGGTGCACTTTACCATTCTCCAGTTGCTGAACATTTAGGTCCTAATATTTTAACATTATAAATAACGTCTCAAAGGTGTCTACCTAAAGCTTTTTCCATTTATTGGACTTTTCTCCTTGGAATAGATCCCCCAGAATGAAAAACATTTCTCATTTGAAAGGATATAAGGATATCATTTTTTGTTTAGTTTTTTTGTTTGTTGTTTTGTTTTGTTTTTTAAGAAGGGTTTCTAATATACTGAAAAATTGCTTTCCAAAGAGTTCTTCACAGTGCTGTAGCACAGGTGTCCAGGTGCTGGTCTCCATATTCTCAGGCACTGGGCACTGAATTTGCTGCTGGAACAGATGAAGGAAGAGTGGTCAGTTTGGATTAAGTTTCTCTAAGCACCACTGATTATGGTACCTGCCCCTCTTTTGCCACCTGTTGGACTGCCCTGGCCTGGAGCCAGCCCTTCTTCTGGCCCTTTTCCCTGCCCTTCCTTCCTATTCCCATTGCTAGTGCCAGTTTGTGGGACAAGATGCTCTGTGCTTTCTCAAGTCCTGAGTCAGCAGTGTGGTGGGAGAGCATGGACTTTGCAAACAAACATGGCTGAGTCCTGCTACTCCTTGAGCAAGGTGGTAGAGCACGCTGAGCCTATCTCCATTGCAAGGTGGAGACAGCAGCACCTTTTTTGCAGGCCTCGAGAATGGTTAGAATAACATGTTGAGCCCTGGCCAGCTAGCTCATTTAGTTAGTGCCATCCGAACGCACCAAGGTTGCAGGTTTGATCCGAGGGCACATAAAAGAAACAGTGACCCCATAAATACATGGAACAACAACTTGACGTTTCTTTCTCTCTCTCCTCCCTTCCCTCTTCTCCCCCCCAACAATAATTTTTTTTTAATTAATGTTTTTTAAAAAGAAAGAATACATTGAATACAGTACCTGTTTGCACAAACAGTAGCCCTTAAGAATCTGTAGTCCACAAAGCACATTTGCTTTCCCAACCTCAAAGCCCTATGACTAAGGCAACTTGACCACTGGAAGCTAACCCTGCTCACATTCTAAGTGGCGTAGTCCCTTCCTCTGGAAAGTGCACGGTTGGTCTAAGACAAATGGGCAAATAGATTGTCACAGTAAAGTGTGTGATGGACGGCAGGACAGAGAGGGATGTGTGCAGTGCCATCCGAATCCTGAAGTGTCTGTGGTGGGTGTGGCAGAAGAGGCATGGGGGACCTTTCCATAGAACAATGCCACTGAACTGGGCCCTGAGGGAAAGCAGGGGTGTTGGCTCTGTTCCTATGAGAGGCACTGATGAGGCCGACTGCCTTCATGAGCACCAGGGACAGGGATGGTGGGGGCTGCTTCTCCACTCCCTGTTATGGCCTGCTCCTTCCCTGCCCTCTGTCACCTGTTGGCCTCTCTTTCTTCCCCATCAGCAGAGACCCAGGGTGCAAGGGGCACAAGTTCACACACAGTGGCCTGGCCTGCCAGCTGCCCCAGCCCTGCGAGGCAGATGAGGGGCTGGGCGAGGAAGAGGACAGCAGCTCAGAGCGTAGCTCCTGCACCTCATCCTCCACCCACCAGAGAGATGGGAAGTTCTGTGACTGCTGCTACTGTGAGTTCTTCGGCCACAATGCGGTGAGTGAGCCTGCCCAGGCCAGAGAGGGCTGGGGGCCAGCCAAGGTGAGCCGGAGGAGCGCCTGCTCTCCCCAGAGACCCCTTGCTCAAAGGGATAGTAACCGCGCTAGGACCCTGTGAGTCTGCACCTGCGTCCGCTCACTTGATCCTCACAGCAAACTGGTGAGGTAGGGATTTTTAAACATTTTGCTACTTTTGCTCTTTTTTGTGGTTTCTCTTAAGATTAACTTTTTTTCTTTAGGCGAAAGGAAAGGAAATGGCAGAGAGGAAAGCTATGGTTCTGATGAGTTTGTGTATGTGTGTAATCACAGAGAAGTGAACGCATGTGCGTGGTGAAGGCAGAGTGAAAGCAGACTCTCAGTCCCCCAAGGGTGAGAGCCAGGCCGTGAGCACAGATAGCACCAGGAAAGAGGCACAGAGCAGAGTACATGCTGTCTCTGGACAGGGGGAGGAAGCAGTTCAGAAGTCTGCTAAGGTGAAGGGGAAGGGCTACCAGCGAGAGGAGCACAGTTGAGGGCAGAAGTGAAAGCAGTGATGGTCACCTTTGAGCTAGGGCTTACCCTCATGTTAGAGGCAACAGAATTGAGGCTCAGACTCAGTGACCTGCCCAAGGTCATACATCTTCCCAATGACAACGCCTGGGCTCAAACCTGCTTTCCTGGCTCCCAGGCCAGTGTGCTCCCAAAGCCCTCCACCCACCGCTGCCGTGGCTCCTGCCTGGCTGAGGTGAAGCCATTTGGCCTCCGTGGCTCTGGTAGAAAGAACAGTTGTCTCGCTTCTCACCACATGTTCGGTGCCAGCGGGTGGGAGTGCTCCGGGCTTCCCGGGCCCAGGGTGTAATGTCAGCACCTCCCCCTCCCCCAGCCACCCGCTGCCCCGACGAGTCGGAATTATACCGAGATCCGAGAGAAGCTCCGTTCAAGGCTGACCAGGAGGAAAGAGGAGCTGCCCATGAAGGGGGGCGCCCTGGGCGGGATCCCTGGGGAGCCCGCCGTGGACCACCGAGATGTGGATGAACTGCTGGAATTCATCAACAGCACGGAGCCCAAAGTCCCCAACAGCGCCAGGGCCGCCAAACGGGCCCGGCACAAGCTGAAAAAGAAGGTGGGTGTGGGGGGGGAGCCCAGGTCTACCACCTCTTCTCCTTAGGGAATCCCTCACCCTAACCCCCAAGACTTCTGGGGGATGGGTGGTGTGGCTGCCAAAGGCTTTGGCATGGCTAACTACTCTGGGAGGTCTGAGTGAGTTTGGGAGGCATCATGGTTAGGGAGACTGGGGGCCAGTGACTGGAGGACAAATGAGTCCTGGCCTCAAAAGCAGCTTGCTGGATTCTTCCAAGCCCAGGATTTGCTTTAGGCAGTCATATATTCATTCGGGAAACATGGCAAATACTGTGAACCAAAGCATTTATTAAGTTTTCACCCTGGAAAAGCTCGATCCAGTGGAGAGACTGACACAAAACTGGACAAGCACACTAGTGTGTGACAAGTACTGGCATGAGGAAAGCCACCCTCGCCTCCCCCATCCTGCTTGAGCTTGCTGGAAATGGTCATCTAGGAGGCTGGCTCAGGAGTGAGCACATATGCACCAGGAGGCCCTCCTGGCAGCAAGCATCGCACATCTGTAGCAGCGTGGTGCACCCAGGACTCAGATGCAAGAGGTGGGACAGCTGGTGGTGAGGAAGGAATTCATAGGCCCCGCTGAAGAGCTTTGACTTGACCCCGCAGCTGTGGAGGAGTCACTGGAGGCTTTAATCAAACATACTCCAAGATGATTACGTGGTGAAATGGAAGATACTGCAGGCCAGGAAGCGGAGAGCCAGGATAAAGTTGATTGATGGTGGGGATGGAGCAGGAGAGGTGGATTTTCAGAGGAAGCGGAAGGGACAGGCTTTGGTGATTTGATTACAGGACAGGGAGATGAAGGAGTCAGGGATCTTTCCCAGGCATTTGCTTGGGTGACTGGCAGGGTGGCGTGTCTTTCACTGAGCAAGGATGGGATTCACAGAAGATGGGAATTCAGATGGGCTCTTTGCCTCAGAGGTTCTCACAAGACATCTAAGTGGAGATAGAGTTGTGGGGCTTGGAGTTGCCAACGTGGAGATGTAATTGGAGCCATGGGAGTAATCCAGGCTGAGGCTAGTGAGCCCTTCCACAGCAGCCCTGATGCCAAGTGAACCCCAGGGCTTAGTGGCTGGTCCCCTGCTCCCTCATCACCTCTTCACATGCCCACCCCCAGCTTCATCTGCACAGTGCCACACTTGGAAGCCCAGCAGCCAAGGAAATTGGGTTTGACACCCAGCCAGCTCCAGATCCTGGGGGTCAAAGAGCCCTGGTGCTTGAAAAGCAGCAGTGGTTCTTCACCTTTTTCCAGCCCCCCAAAACAAACCAGGACCTTTGCCCTGTATCCTGAAGCAGTGAGGCCGGGGATCCCACCACTGCCTTCAGAAAGTGGTCGGCGCTTTATTCCTCCCATCCAGCATTGTCCAGCCAGAAGTGTCCAGTGGGCAGCAGTGGGTGCTCTGGCTCTTCCTGGCCCCTCAAGGCTATTAGGTCTCAGTGAGCACCCTTCCCAGTTCCCAGGCCTAGTGTGCTTTTCATAAATGTGTGTGCTGCACATTCTTTCTCCTTTGCCAGTAAGGTGCTCTTCTCTCCCCTCCTTTTTCTCCTGACAACTGCCTTCCAAGCTCAGTTCAGGTGTGTCCTCTTTTGCAGCCCAGCTCAGGTAACTTCTCCCACTGTACTCCTGCTACACCTTGCACATCTCGGTAGTCCACCGTTTATCACACACCACTCACTTGCTCAGAAAAACTTACTGCATAGCTACTGCCTGCCCAGCCCAGTGTAGAGGCCAGGATACAAAGGAAGCAGGCAGTTGCATCGTCATGTGGTAAGCCATCATGGCCCTTATCTGTTTATACAGGAGTCTCTTCCCCATGTTCCTCCACCTACCCCCTGGCCTTACAACGTGGCCATCCACCAAAACTCAAGCCTCCCCTGGTCCAGGAGAATGCTCCTTTGGTTCTGCCTTGAGAGACAAATAAAGCCAAGCGTCTTTCTGCCTCCTTAGCCTACTTCCAGACCATCCCTGTCTCCTCTGCTCCTTTGAAACTAACACCTGTCTCTGTCATCTGCAACCTCCCAGCCACTCCTCTTTATCCACTGATAATTGTCACCTGCCTCTTTCTCCTTTTCTCAGGCCTGGCGAGATCATTTACTCATTCTTAACAATACTCTCAACTCATTGCCCCGTTGCCCTTTCATTAACGCCCACTCAGAAAAACTGCAGCCCTGGGTGGGAACCCAGCCCAACTCGCCCCTTCTATGCCTCACAGAGAGCAGCAAATCAGATCTATATGTGGCATTGGGCTGCATGGTCTCCTGCCTTCTTGAGCCCCCACATTGCCTAGCCAACCTCTGGAGCTCCCAGGTCTCCTTGTTCGTCATGACACCAGCACAGTCCCTTTATCAGACCTCCATTCTTTCCTAGCATACAGGTTTCCCCTACCCCAACCTAATTTTGTGGCAAATAACCTCTTTTCCTATTCCAGTGAGGCCAGTAGACAGGCATTCTCGCAATATCTTACCACACCACTTGCAAGTTTTCTTGTTGTCTTAAGAACGAATTACCCCTTTTCCTAGCTAAGGCCCATATAGTCCTTTCTTGCCTCTTCAGGCTCCCATCAGCTTTGGTCCTGTGCCTACAGCCTCTTTGTGCTCTTTCCCTTCAGCATCCTTGTTGTGCCCAGTACTCATGTCTTTCGAAAGCAAACTGTTCCTTGAGCAGACAACCTGTCTCATCCCCCTTGCACTTTTCCTCTCATCAAAACCAAATTTCTTGCAAACGTTTTCTGCATTCACTGTCTTTATTTCTCCCATCTCACTGCAAACTTTTCCAACCATAACCCCTCCCCTCCCCTGCCCCCACAGAGAGCCACCAGTGACTGCTTCTTTCCCCAAATCCCAGTCACATCCTCCTGTTCCAGCTGCTTTGTCCACTAAGCAACATCCTGCATACTGTGTGTGTTCTCCTTTTCAAACATTGTTTTCTTTGGCACCTCCACCCTCAGTTGGGAGGTACAGGGAAAAGACAGTGAGAATGCCAAGTTCACCACACTTCCCACCTTCCTCTCTGTCTCCTTTGTGAGCTCCTCTTCCTGTATCTGACCCTCCCCCTTGAGGACCCCTCCCCGGGAAAGAGAAACCATCTAGATAGTGTTGTCTTCGGGTTTGGTCAGGCCATCTGTTTCCTTGCTGCACATCACACTGATGTCCACTATTGCTACCAGGCACTACCTCACAACTTCCACAGGTACTCAAACTCAGCACGTCCAAAACTGAACTTGTTGTCTTTCTCCAAGAGGCCTGCTCCTCTTCCTCCATTGTCTGTCTAGTTGGATGCACTGCCATCTACCCAGCTGCCTAAACCAGGGCGCAGTCTTGGGAGGAATGCGTTACAGTGATCAGGAGCAGCGGGCCTTGGGATTGGACCTCAGTTTGAAACCTGGCTCTGCCATCCTTACTGCTGTATGACCTTGGGCAAATCACTTAGCCTCCAAGCCTTAGTTTCTTCATCCATAAAATGAGAATAACCATAGAATCTAAGTCAGGTGGTTGTGAGAATGAAATGGAGCGATGCATGGAAAAGGTTCAGCAGAGTGAGCATTCAGTCAGTATAGCTGCTACAGCAGCACAGGAGTTGTCAGGGTTGTTTTCATCACTCATCACCTTCTCCCCTACCTGTTCCTGAGAGCGCTGGCCATGCTACCTCCCAAGTAGCTCAAACCATCCCCCACCCCATGGCCACTACTTAAAAAGCCTTTAGTGGCTGAACGCAGCCCTCAGGACTGAACCCCGACCCAAGCGTGGCCCACAGGGTTCTATAGGATCTAGCTGCTTAGCTTACCAGCTTCATCTCATTCTGCCCCTTCTGGCCTTCCTGCCCACTCCCACCCCCCAAAAGAAATGTGGGCTCTAGCTATACCTGTCAGTGGTTCTCATTCCCTAAAGAATTTGTGCTTTTCCACTTCACAGCCTTTCTACTTGCTCTTCTGTCTGGAAAGCCACTCTCTCTGGGCTGTCCCCCTCTCCCATCATGCTCAGGGAGATCTGCACCCAGGAAGCACTGCCCAATGGCCTGGTTGGGGTTCGTAGAGCACCCTGTGCTTTCCTCCCTGTAGCTCCTGTCACTGTCACCCCGAGTTAATTAAGCGGCCTGTTTGCATGTCTCTCTCCCCCCACACAGTTGAGTTAGCGAGCAGAGACCATCTCCTGCGCAGTTAAGTTCTCAGAGCCCAGTCCAGGGCCTCCATGTCGCATGGTCGTGAAATGATGGTCAGACAGGAATAAAATGGATGAGAACTTCTGCAGATCACAGCTGGGTGTGCTCTCTCCACTCTGCCACTTACTAGCCATGGGCCAGTGCTTTATTCTTTCCCAAGTCTATATCCTCACCTGTTAATTGAGGATAGTGATGCAACAAGGGCAGTTGTGAGGATGAAATAAGATAGCTGCTGGGAAGTGACAAGCTCATGGTGCCCGACAGAAAATGTGTTTCTGTGTTTTCCCCTCTTGCTACTAAAATTGTGTGGTTCTATTCACTCCTTCTATACCAGTTTTCATACATCCTTTTTTAGCAGCAGAACTCTTTTTCTGCAAATGAACTCTTCCATGGAGCTCAATTTCTAATAAAAGCAAAGGTATTCTGCTGCAGGGGAGGAGCAGAGAGAAGGACCTTCCAGTCCTTTGTGCATCCCCATGGCCTCAGTGCTCTGCCCCAGGGGGCACAGCTGGAAGCACACCCTACCCTGAGCACCGTGGTGCTAAGGCGCAACCTTACTTGTTCCCGGGGAAAGGGACACTCACCCTTTCAGGTGTGTACTCCTAGCAACCCTATGAGATATAGGCAGGTCATTTGTCTCCCAGACTTACAAATGGGAATAGTGAGGTTCAAAGAGAAGAAGTGATTTGTCCAAGGTCCCACGGTTGTGGTCCTAGTCAGTTGTGGAGCCAGTGTTCAAAAAAAGATGAGAGAGTAAGTATGTGTGCTCCTTCTGGGTCATAGGGTTACCCTTTATTTAAGTAGACTCTGAAGTAGTGGCAGGCCGTCTTTTCTCTCCCCACTTTTCTTTTCCTGTTTTTCCCCCCTTCAGTCCCAGAACAGCTAGACATATGTGGAATTGTGGGAGTATTCCAGCTCCTGACACAATACCGGCACCACCCCATTTCCTACCCCAAGACCTTTGACATCTGTCTTCTGTCTCCCTCAAAAGGCCTCCTTGGCCTGCTGGTGCCTTGGAGTTGGGCACAGGGGTGGTGTGACTCAGCCCACAGACTTTCCTTTTCAACCTCCAGGTGTGTTTTTGTCAACACTAATTGGCAAGGTCCAGCCTTCCAGGCCTCACCTGGACAAGGGGGCTACTTTTCCATCTTGTCCTGGGGTCCCACATGGCTGTCCATTGTGTGTTGTGGGGCACACTTTAGGCGTGCCCTTGATTGCATGAGGTCCCCTGAGCACGGAGTGGCCTTTTTATGGGACATGGCCCTCTTCAGTGGCACCTGTATATCACATCAGGAAGGCACACGTTCCCAGCCACCCAGAGCAACCTGATCTACCGCAGCAATCTTAACAGCCCCACATGTCCCTTCCTGGGAGACCACGTGATGGCCCAGCTCTTGTCTACAGCCTGCAGCGCGGGGGGTGTGTGTGGCAACCACCTCCCTCACATGCATCCCCACTTTGGTCTTCACTCCAGAATTATTGTCCCCGTTTTGCCAAGTCCACTAAGACTCAACCAATAGGTGAATTGCTTAATCTCAAGCCTGGGAGGCAAGATTCTGTGAGCTACCTTTTCACAAACCCTTTGAGTCCAGCCTTCTCAGGCCCTAGCTCTGAATAAACAAGCTGTGAAAACCTTGTCTTCTAGGTACGATAGCCTCCATTCACAGAAAGTAAACCTGTCCGATTGCTCTTCATCATCACTCCTGCAGGGTGTGCAAGCAGGCCGGGATTGCTGGGCCCCAGGCGGGTATGTCAAGTATCATGTACCTGATGGCTGCCAGGCCCCCGCTGAAACTGCCTCTTGTATTGGCAGGAAAAGGAGAAGGCCCAGTTGGCAGCAGAAACTCTAAAGCACATGAATCACGGTGTTTCTGGAAGCCAGGAGCTGACGCCTGCCAGGGAGAGGCTTTTAGAGTGGCCTGACCAGGAGTTGGATCGGGTCAACAGCTTTCTGAGCAGCCGTCTGCAGGAGATCAAGAACACTGTCAAGGACTCCATCCATGCCAGCTTCAGTGTGTGTGAGCTCGGCATGGATAGCAATGGGTTCTCCAAGGAAGGGGCTGCTGAGCCAGAGACCCAGAGTTTACCCACCTCAAACCTCAACGGCTCCTCAGAGCACCAGCCTGACATTAACCTTGACCTATCCCCTTTGACTTTGGGCTCCTCTCAGAACCACACACTACAAGCTCCAAGCGAGTCAGCCCCACCATGGGCAGAAATGAGAGGCCCCCAACCACCATGGACAGAGGTGAGGGGCCCCCCTCCTGGTATCATCCCCGAAAATGGGCTAGTGAGAAGACTCAGCACCGTGCCCAACCTGTCCCGAGTGATCTGGGTAAAAACACCCAAGCCAGGCAACACCAGCTCTGAGGAACCAGGCCCACAGGAAGTTCCTAGTGGCAAGCAGGAGCTCCCTGAGCCTGTGGCCTCAGGTGGGAAGCTTCGGAAAGGCAAGAGACAGGGTGCCCAGGCCAAGAAGAGTGAGGCGAGTCCAGCCCCCCGGCCCTCCACCAGTCTGGAGGCTGCTGGTTCTAAGGGCCAGACCTCCAGCCCCAAGCAGCCAGGCAGGGCCCCTGAGTCTCTCAAAGTGGGCAGCTGTGCTGAGGTAGGAGAGGGGAGTGGAGGCAGTCGGCCAGGACCAGGCTGGGCTAGCAGCCCCAAAGCTGACAAGGAGAAGGGCAGCTCCTGGCGAAACTGGCCAGGTGAGGCCAAGGCACGGCCTCCCCAGCAGGAGTGTGTGCAGTCCCCAGGCCCAGCAAGGCCACAGAGCTTGCCGCAGGGCAAGGGCCGCAGCCGCCGCAGCCGCAACAAGCAGGAGAAGTCGGCCTCCTCCTTGGGTGAGTGCACCAGGAACCGTGGCTGACCCCCACCCTGCCAGACCACGGGGTGGAGGGCAGTCCTTGCGTGTGGGCAGTGCTGGCCCAGAGGCCTGGCCGTGGGCACTGAGCCCTCCTGGCTGTGTCTTCCTAGACGATGTGTTCCTGCCCAAGGACATGGATGGGGTGGAGATGGATGAGACTGACCGGGAAGTGGAATACTTTAAGAGGTAAGTATGGGGCCACCTGCTATCCTGCCCACACCCAGGCCTTTCAAAAAGGCCTGTCCCTCAGCCCTAAGCCCTAGGGTGGCGAGCCTTCTCCCCCACCCCAGCTTTTTCCTACCAGCCTCTGTCCTGGCATTCAGTCAGCCGCTTGGCATGATGGGGGCATCTGGGAAGGTGCAAGGGACCAAGTGAAGGAGGTGTGTGCATCAGACTCCAAGAACCAGGGCTTTTTCCAGCTTTGTTCACTTTGTTCCATTGTATTTCCTCTGCTCTGCCTGGGCTGAGCTCTGGGGCAGAGGTAAAAAAACAGGCTAGATGGGGAGAGAACATAAACACACAGTCTAGGGATCAGTGTTGTTACAGGGGTAAGGGTGTGGGACTAGGGGGTGACTAGAAGACCAACCTACAGGGTGGGATGGTGTGAGGTGACCAGGGCAGCCCTCTGAGAAGAGACAGTAACCAGACTGAAACTTGAGGAATAAGAATGCGTGGGCCAGGCAAAACAAAAGGACATTTGTGACAACGGGGTCAGCACATACAAGGGTTTGAGCGTGCAAGAAACACATTGGCCTTCTGGGAAAAGAAGGCAGCCCAATATGACTAAAGTAAAATATAGGCTGAGGAAGGGGCGGTATCCTAAGGCAATGTCAACTCTCTTCATACACTGTCCCCTGAGCTTTTAGGTGCCCCATTCAGGGCCAACACAGCTCCCAACACCCGGGGCCTGGAGGCTTGTGCAGAGCTGACCTGGCTTTAGAGACCAGGACACAGGTCTAGGAGAGGGGTCCAGTAGGCAGGGGCAATCTCTGATCGTGTTCCTCCTGTGTCGTCCCCCAAACCTGACAGATTCTGTTTGGATTCTGCAAAGCAAACGCGTCAGAAAGTTGCTGTGAACTGGACCAACTTCAGCCTCAAGAAAACCACTCCCAGTACAGCTCAGTGAGGTAGGAATCCCCTGGTGTCGCATGTACCCTTCCCAATGCTCCACCAGCTCCCTGCTCCACCATCGCATGCCCTGCGGCACAGGGAGCTGGACTGAGGACTTGGATCCCTGGCCTCTGCGCCTCCATAGTGACAGCACTGCGGCCTCTGCTCTCCAGAGGCGTAGGCCTCTGTTCCTGCATTGCTCCTCCTATGAGCCCTCCTGTCTGTGCTCCTGAAGGGCCCCTTCCTGCACTGCCAGTCCTCTACTTCCCCTGACTCCCAAAGTGTCCTATCAGCCAGGAGCCCCGCTACCCCCACCCCTGAAGTTACTGTCTCCGGGTTGACTCTCACTTGCTGGGCCTGGCTGCTCCATGCTGGCCACCAGGGTCAGCCCTGAGGGAGCAGTGGGGTACCACCAAGCTGGGCCAAGGCCTTAGAGGTCATTTAGGTGTGTAGGAGTTGGTGGGCCTCTCCCTCAATGGATCAACTCCATGAGGAAATGATAATGAGGCTGCCTCCTGGAAGAAGAGACTTAGCCCCTGTCTGGGCTTTGACCACCCCTCCCGGCCACCTGCTCAGTCACTTTTGTCTGAATTGTTGACCAGTGGTGTGTTCTGGACCCAGAAAGAACAGGAGCCTGGAGAAGGCCCTGGGCTGAGAACTGGAGTACAGAAGAAAAGGGTGGCCAGCAGGCAGGCTGTGGTGCTGTACACAGTGCCATTTCCCAACCCTGAGCTTTGTCTCTGGGGTCAGGCCTCTTCTGGTTGGCAGCCATCCAGTGCCCTTAAAGCAGCAGGGTGCCAGGCAGAAAAGTTGAGCTCCCCAGCCCTCCTCCCCTTTCCAGTGCCAGAGCAGCAGACTTCCTGGGTCCCTAGCTAAGTTTGCTTTCCTGTTTTGGGTTAGGATCTTCCACATTTGATGTTGGGACCAGCTCCCCAGGGGCAGCCTTTGGGGCTGAGCTCCCTTGTGCTCCCCGGGAGTTGGCTGTCCTCAGACCTGCCTAAGCCCTGCTGCATGGAGGAGCTGGGCTGCCTAATCCTTTGCCAGTCTGAGATGCCCACACCCCCAAGAGCTTCTGTCAGGGCCAGGGTACTCTCTTGCCTGTCTTTTCCACCTCCATTGGAGCCAGGAGTAGTGGGGGACCCTGCTTTTACCTAAGCCAGTGTACCTCCTCCCACTGGCCCAATTCCCCTGTCATCCAGGAAACCTCCAGCCATATTTCCCCACTTTGGCTGATCTCCTTCCCAAGACAGGAAATGCTCCCTCCCCTAGTCTCCTTTGACCTTTCCCCACCTCAGAGCAGGACTGGGAGCCCTGAGTTTGAGAGAATGTAGTGCTTGCTGCTGGCACAGACAGGGACCAGCCTGGGCTGTGTGTCAGTGCAGAAGTGGCCTGTCCCCTGCCTGTCACCAGAGGGCACTTGCTGAGACTGGGCTCTTCCTCCACACTAGCCCATGACAGATATGCTGCTGCAGGGAGCCATGGAGCTCCTTGGGAATAGTCCCACGTTCCTTGTGATCTAGATGACATTTCACCTATGAGTAGCATGCCAGGCTGTGGCTGTGTTTCCTGGCAGGGCCTTAACTTTCTTTCATCCTTTGCAGGAGGTGACTGAGCAAGTCTGAGGGAGCAAAAGTAGGAGGCAGCTGTTCCATCTTCTGCAGGGACTCTTGGATACCCAGAGGCGGCCTGGGAAAGCCATTGCTCACCATGTGGCCATGCCCTTCTGTTTTCTCAGCTCCTGCTGGGTCCAGCATCTTCAGAGTGTCCTCAGACACCCACCTGCCAGCTGAAGGTCTACAGTTTCTTCCTCCTTCGCATCCCACCCACCTGCCCAAGCCCCACCCTGCTGCCACCATCCTGGACCAACCAGAAGCTGAGTGGATGCGAGCTGGGCTGGGGCCCCTCAGGACCTCCACAGAGCCACCTCCTGGTGCTACACAGCCTCCACACTCAGAGCCGGGGGCTGGGCTGGCCTGTGGGCTGGGGGCTGATGGTACTGCTGGCCCAACACTGCTCTTTTGTGTTTGGTTTTTTGTTTTTGTTTGTTTTATTTTATTTTTTTAATTCTTTACTTTTGATACTGTGAATATCTTTCCTGTCGAAAGATAAAAGCAACATTTGGACACAGAGTCTCTGTTGGTTATTGGCTGGGCTGGGTCAGGGGCGCAAATTGAGGGATGTAATCAGAAGCAGCATGGGGTCTCTTGTAGTCACTAGCCATGTTAGGCACAAGCTACCTATCAATGATTTGGCAGCGTTGTTTCCACTTAATCGTAGCTATTCTAAGTGGGACTGTTAAATGGGACTTTTATAGATGAAACTAAAGATAAGCCTGGGAAGGCTGTAGTGATTTCGGCCTGGCTGACTACCTAGAGCATTGGCCTGTATGACTATAGTCTCTGGGCCCTTTCCTCCTGTTGGGAGGCCCAAATGGAGCAGTCCCTTCTGCACGCTGTACACAGTTTCCCCCTCCATAAGATGGGTGAATTGAAGGAATGGAACTTGGTCTGTGGGCAGCTGATGCAAGAAGAGGCCTGGGGAAGGCTTGAGGCCTTTATGAGCAGCACACCTGTAGCCTGGGTGTTTAGGGTAGTCCAGGGAAGTGGGTTAGGGGTGGGCAGGGTGGGGGATGGATGGAGTTTCTATAAATTGGATCTGACTTTTCCAATGGGAAGGAGATGTAGCTTAAGTACCAGAGTTAAGAGGATAATGAACCCTTCTGTAAAGCAAAGCAAACTAATTCTCCCTCTCCCCATCCCAGCAAGTAAATCTGGTTTGTAAATTTAGATTTTAATACAGATTTGCTAAAAATGCCTCACACATGTATGTGTCCTAACTCCTTGCCCCCAGTGTATTTTCTCAACTGAAAGTCTTAACTTGAGCTCATGTGGGGAGTGATGGAGGCAGTGAACACAAATCACTAAGATCCCTTTATGGAGCGTTGGGAGAAGGATCAAAAACTGCTCCTGCCCTGGCTGGTGTGGGTCAGTGGATTGAGGGCCAGCCTGCAAACCAAAGCATTGTTGGTTTGATTCCCATTCTGGGCACATACCCGGGTTGCAGGCTAGGGCCCTGGTTGGGGGCACAGGAGAGACAATGACACGTTGGTGCTTCTCTCCCTTTCTCCCTTCCCCTCTAAAAAAGAAGCAAAACCTTTTTTAAAACACTCCCACCCCACCCCAAAGTGATTTGAGACCCACCATAGGCTGACAGTCAGTGCCACCTTCCTCTCCTAAAGGGAAACAGCATTGCCCAAAGGTTCCCAATTCTTGTCTCTGGCCTTTCCCAGTCTCCAAGGAAGCATGGACACTGCCCTGTGAAACTTTGTTCTGTAAATTAACCTGCATTTCTCTCACCTTCAAACTTGCACCAGCTTCCTACCCTGCAGTTGCATTGGCACCGCTATCTAGAATACTGCCTTGTTTGAAAACTGCAGGTCTGACTGAAGTAGTGCCTTTCCTACAGAAAAAAAGGCTTCTGTGAGTGGCATTCTGGGCTCTCTCTGCGTGGCCTCTGCCTCAGTGCACCCTCCAGCCACACCCCACATCTTTCTACAGCTGGGCCTGGCACCCTTAGATCTGGCTTTTGCTCAAATATTTCCCTCATGCCAAATTGTATGTCCTTCATCAATTCCTGCTTATTCGCTTCCCAGTTGAAAAGCCACCTTTACTATGAGAATCAGTTTGTCCTGCCTTTGTGGTAATTCCAGAAGTGGTACCGTGCCTTTTGATACTTCTCCTTTAACCTCAAGACTTTGTTTCGTCTCTCCAACAAATCTCTATAATCTCACAAGCCACGTTTTGTGTCTTGCTCATCTTTCATCTGCTTCAGCGCTGCACCATGCCCAGCACATGCTCATGTTAAATATACGAAGAAAGCCCGGACAACACTGACACTTCACTCCCCTCTGAAACGTCCCCAATGACAAAATCATTCTGACAGTAACTGCCCTGCAAACTCTGGGTCCCATTTTCCTCTCCAGCCCTTGTTCTGGCTAACCCACTCCATGCTGGCCAACGGGTTGCTATCCCCTGGGGACCTGCACTTTCACTATACGTGGCTCGACGACGACGACGACTCTGGCTGGACCTCTGCCAGGAGGCCTCATTCTTCCTCGCGTCTCCATTCTCTGCTCTGAGACCCACACCTCCCTGGAACCTCTCAGATGCAGTGTTTCCTCAAAGCGTAGGCTTCCTCTGAGGTCTCCTACGGCATTTATGATGATAATCGCTTACACATAGGTAAAACCACCATCATCAACATTTTATTTACCCTTCGCTACCCTGAACACAGGTGCCTCAAAAATGAGGACACGACTCAGCGGCAGTGCTTGAGTCTTTCATCATACCGCACCCTCGATCCTGCGGAGTGCACGTCGAGACCCAACCGGACGGGTCACAGATGGCCCCGGCCACTAGAGGGCGCAGTGTCCGCCGGCGGGGACGCACCGGGTGACGTCACGCCCTGAGCGAGGCTGGGCAGCCGCGATCTTCACTGGGCGCCTGCCCCGCCACTGGGCTTGGTTTGAGACTTGAGCGCAGGCGCCAACCCCCAGGCATCCCACAATGCTTTGCCTGACGCTTTCGCCTGCACCCTGGAGTCAGTTACGTAGCCACGCAGAGGAAGTCAACGCCGCGCCGCAGGGCAAAGGCTCCGGAGGAGTTTTGTCCCTCGACGCGACCCGGCATTCAAAGGTCGTTGCTAAGCGCTGGCAGCCCTTCACTTCTGGTTGGATCTCGGAAGTAAGGCGGGGTTTTTTGCCGTGCGGCGCCTGCGTATAGAAAAGGATGGAGGAGTCGGAACCCGAGCGGAAGGTGGGAGCAAACTGGGGACCACGCAGGTGGCGAGTCGCAGTGAAGACGGGGCAGGGCGGGGGGCTTGACTGTTGTATCTTTGCAGCGAGCTCGCGCTGACGAGGCGACTGCCGCAGGGAGCCGCTCGGAGGCAGAGGATGAGGATGACGAAGACTACGTGCCCTATGTGCCTTTGCGACAGCGCCGGCAGCTGCTGGTGAGGATCGGGGCCGCTGGAGCAATGAGGGTAGGGGGCGGGGCCTCGCATAGGGAGATGTGGGTTGTCAGTATCTGCGGGCCTGGCCCCCAGGCACCCGAGGCCTCGGTGACCTCTCAGTGTAAAGCAGCTCTGAACTTCGGGGCATAATCCTGGGAGTGATGCTCCTCTGTGTTGGTCTGGGCTCTGAGGGACACTGGTGGAACCTCAGCTCCAGAAGTTGCTGCAGCGAAGACGCAAGGGAGCTACAGAGGAAGAGCAGCAGGACAGTGGCAGTGACCACCGGGGAGATGAGGACGACATCCCCCTGGGTCCTCAGTCCAACGTCAGCCTCCTGGATCAGCACCAGCACCTCAAAGAGAAGGCTGAAGGTGGGCTTAGCGGTGGCGGGAGGCTGGGCTTGGTGCACAGCTTTGGCATCGCTCTGACATCGTCTGCTTTTTTTCTCAGCCCGAAAGGAGTCTGCCAAGGAAAAGCAGCTGAAGGAAGAGGAGAAGATCCTGGAGAGTGTGGCAGAGGGCCGAGGTATGGTTGTAGCTGGGGCAGAGAGGAACCTCCACCCTCAAGCCCATCACGTTATATATATCTCAAGGGGCCTGGCCTCTGGGAAGCAGAAGCCAGCCCTGACCCGAATTTCTCTTCTCAGCCTTGATGTCGGTGAAGGAGATGGCTAAGGGAATCACATATGATGACCCCATCAAAACCAGGTACATCTTTAGTTACCTTTACTTAGAATAGTATGAGGCTGAGATTGGCAGGGACATGCCAAAGCTAGCTATGCCTAAGGCCTCTCTTGATCCTTACCACCCACTCACACAGTTGGACACCTCCCCGTTACGTCCTGAACATGTCTGAAGAGCGGCATGAGCGAGTTCGGAAAAAGTACCACATCCTGGTGGAAGGAGATGGCATCCCACCTCCCATCAAGAGCTTCAAGGAAATGAAGTTTCCTGCAGGTACATGAGGAGTGGGAGTATTGACGGTATGACACCTGTGAGGTTGTGTCCCACTCCACGCTGAGTTCAGCAGCTGTACAGCATAGCCCATGGGGATGGAGGGATTTGAGGAGGGGTTTCTTTAGGCTCATTTTTCCATTGTGCCAGCCGAACATATTCCTTGTTTTGTGCTGTTAGGGACCTTCATTGGGCAAGTAAGGCTGGCCTTAGGCCTAGGTGTGAATCCTGCTTATAATTATTTAGCAGCTTTGAACAGGACTGTCCGTTTGTCTTTCGCTCTTCCTCTTTTTGGGGGCCTCAGTTTCATCGCTGGTAACTTGTAGGAAATAGTGCCAGTTTTACAGGCTTTGGGGCCTGATAAGGCACCTGTGAGACACACAGATGATGTCAGGGTTGTTTTCCGTAGCCATCCTGAGAGGCCTGAAGAAGAAGGGTATCCATCACCCAACACCTATTCAGATCCAGGGCATCCCTACCATGTAAGTGTGTACCTGAGGCCCAGAGGAGGGTGGATGGGCAGGAGCAGATGTCCAGCTGGAGAAACAGTCCCCAGATGTTCTCTGCTGAACCTGACCTGCAGGCCTGTTCTCTGCCAATAGACTGTCTGGCCGGGACATGATAGGCATCGCCTTCACGGGCTCAGGTAAGACGCTGGTGTTCACTTTGCCCGTCATCATGTTCTGCCTCGAACAAGAGAAAAGGTTACCTTTCTCCAAACGTGAAGGGCCCTATGGACTCATTATCTGTCCCTCGGTAAGATTGGCTGGCCTTGAGGGCAGGGCACCAGTGAGCTGTCCCCTGGTACTAGTCCCAGCCCTTGATCTGCAGCGCGAGCTGGCTCGGCAGACCCATGGCATCCTGGAGTATTACTGCCGCCTGCTGCAGGAAGACAGCTCACCACTCCTGCGCTGCGCACTTTGCATTGGGGGCATGTCTGTCAAAGAACAAATGGAGACCATCCGACAGTGAGCATAAGAACCCATCACCCCAAGACCTCCCCAAAGCCCCTAGATAAGCTAAAGGATCCATTGCTTTAGCTACTCTGCAAATCCTTGCAGGGGCCTAATTTGAAAGAATCCCCAGTATCATGAAAAGGTCGGTTGGGGTGGGATGTGGAGTACGTGGTGAGGGACCATGAGGACACAGCAGATGAAAGAAGCAATCTGGGAAATCAGGGCTTTGCGCCATTCCAGGCACAAGGCATATAGGTGGGGGACTGGGTTACGTGCCCAAGATTAGAGTCATTTAGCGTGTGGTGCAACAAGGAGGCTGAGACACTTGGGCAGGGCTGGACCTGTGCCCTTGCCACACAGTGCAGTCCCTAGCAGACATCACCCGTTGTCTGGGGTCACAGGTCACACTCAGCCCCCGTTTGATAGACATTCCCAGTTTAAGGGAAGTTGTTGACACAGAACAGTTGAATTCAGGGTACTGGGAATGGGAGCTGCTGGGGGAGAGCTGGGCGAGTCCTATCTAGAGATTCAGGACAGCCCCCTTCTGGTACAAGAGGAATGACCCAGGAGAAGGTGGAAGAGTGTGCCAGGCAGAGGTGGCCACATGGGTGAGAAGAGCTCTGGAGTACAGAACATTGGTCAAGAAGGCAGCAGCTGACTCCAGTACAGACATAATGCTAAATGTAAAGCAAGGTAGTGGGGGTCATGGGGAGAAGACAGGTGAGGAGAGACAGGAAGGAGGCCAGAGGGTGGAAGTCACAGTGCCTGCTTTAGGGCTGAGCAGGTGGCCCCAACCTCAGCATCTCTCTTTGGTCCCCAGTGGTGTACACATGATGGTGGCCACCCCTGGGCGCCTCATGGATCTGCTGCAAAAGAAGATGGTCAGCTTGGACATCTGTCGCTACCTGGCCCTGGACGAGGCTGACCGCATGATTGACATGGGCTTTGAGGGCGACATCCGCACCATCTTCTCCTACTTTAAGGTGCCTGTCTCTGCCTGACCAGGGCACTCCTGCTACCCTCAGGGCTGCCCAGCCACTGTCCCAGCTGCTCAATCTCCACCACCCACTCAGCCCCAGCTCTCCCCTTTCTCAGGGCCAGCGACAGACCCTTCTCTTCAGTGCAACTATGCCTAAGAAGATACAGAACTTCGCCAAGAGCGCCCTGGTGAAGCCTGTCACAATAAATGTTGGGCGCGCTGGGGCCGCCAGCTTGGATGTCATACAGGTGGGCAACCTCACCACTGAGGACAGCTCTGCTGTGGCCCCCTGGAAGCTGATTGGACTGGGCTGGGTGATCTACCTTGTGGGCACTGGGGATTTCATTCAAAGCCCCAACCCTCAGCAAGGGACATTCGTGGGGTGCCCAGCCCTTGATGGCAAGAGGTTTGTGATCACCTCCTGGCCAGGATTATGAGCAGGGCTATGGCCAATGAGCCTGTTCTCAGGGCCACCTGACTTGGCCCCTGTGGTGGCAGGAGGTGGAATATGTGAAGGAAGAGGCCAAGATGGTGTACCTGCTTGAGTGCCTGCAGAAGACACCCCCGCCTGTGAGTACAGCCAGCCAAGGCTGGCCCGGAACCCCCAAGATGAGAGAGGAGAGAAGAGGGGCAGCACACTGGGGAAGGTTGGGGATGCTGGGCAGAAGCAGCCCCTGTAACAGGTTGGCCTTTCTGGACAGGTGCTCATCTTTGCAGAGAAGAAGGCAGATGTGGATGCCATCCATGAATACCTGCTGCTCAAGGGGGTTGAGGCCGTGGCCATCCATGGGGGCAAAGGTCAGGATGGCACATGCAAAGACATGGACCCTGGTGCTATAGTGGCTCCTCTTCTAACCCATTCTCCTTCCTGGCTGGCTTGCCACTACTCCCCAGATTCCTGCTGTCACTCTTAACAACTCCCACCTGACCCTCCCCAGACCAAGAAGAACGGACCAAGGCCATTGAAGCATTCCGAGAGGGCAAGAAGGATGTGCTAGTGGCCACAGATGTAGCCTCCAAGGGCCTGGACTTCCCTGCCATCCAGCATGTCATTAATTATGACATGCCTGAGGAGATTGAGAACTATGGTGGGAGCTGTGGGATTGGGATGTGGGCTGGGCCCCAGGCCTGGGCAGTAGACCAGAGGCTGTTTCCTCTCCCTGCAGTGCACAGAATTGGACGCACTGGACGTTCAGGAAACACAGGCATCGCCACCACCTTCATCAACAAGGCCTGCGGTGAGTCTATTGCTAGGGCCACCTCAGCTGTCCTGAGTCCTCCAGATCCTTGCTGTAGTTCCCAGGGTCGGACCTGATGATTCCCCACTGTCCCTGTAGATGAGTCGGTGCTGATGGACCTCAAAGCCCTGCTACTGGAGGCCAAGCAGAAGGTGCCACCTGTGCTGCAAGTTCTGCACTGTGGGGATGAGTCCATGCTTGACATTGGAGGTGACTATGGTGTGGGAGAAGGTAGTCCAATGGGGGTGTGGCAGGAACATCACAAAATAAGTCTATACTGCACATTGCGGGAAGGGGCAAGGTCTTAGGCATGGATCCTGGCCATGTCATCATTCTGACCCCTATTTCCCCATATCCCGTGCCCCTAGGAGAACGTGGCTGTGCTTTCTGCGGTGGCCTGGGCCATCGGATCACTGACTGTCCCAAACTTGAGGCGATGCAGACCAAGCAGGTCAGCAACATCGGCCGCAAGGACTACCTGGCCCACAGCTCCATGGACTTCTAGCTACCTGTTGTCCGTCTTCTCCAAGAGGCCTTCATCCCTGGGTTCCAGCTACCTCCCATACACTAGTCCTCTGGACAAGAAGCCAGCATCCTCAGCCCAGCTGGCCTGGGCTGGGTCAGGCTGCGCCTGGCTGCCTGCGCTCTGTGACCCTGGAATTGATATTCTTGCTTCCCTAATTCCAGCTGCCATTAAAGCACAAGCCTCTCAAGTCTCAGCCCTAGCTCAGCCTCTGTGCCTCATTCACTTGGCCTTCCCCCTGTCTCCTCGCCCTCTTACCTCCAGAGCCCTTCTGAGGCAGGACCTGGGCATCTCCCATACCCCACTTCCTCCATAGTGGAAGCAGGCATCTAGCTGGGGCCCCCTCTGAGCTCGATGCATTTGTGACTCAAGGCACCACATCGATAGATGAAGAAATCTTCAGTCAGGTGTTTGGGTCCCTCTGGTTGGCTGCTATAACCTGCAGGCCTACCCCAGCCACCCTCTTGTCAGTTGTGTGAAGCTCCTAGGGCCCCTTGCTCCTGGTAGGGAATCTGCTCTGTTTGCCAATTCAGGACTGCCACTCAAGGACTGCCACTCAGGCTGCAAGCATTCCCTGGCATGCTTTGTGCAAGGTACCCTGAGAAGCTCACAGGTGAGGGAGAGAGACCAGGCATGACGAACATGGGTGGCAGTCATGAGACCATTGGCCAATGGACTAGGATTTCAATATCTGGCAGGGGGTAGGCAGAGGACCAGAACTGCTGGTGGCTCCCCTGTGCCAGGCACTTCATGACCAAGGCCACATGCTTATCCCAGCAGGACAGCAATTGCTCAAGCCATGTTTGTCACTTGGTCTGTGGCCTTGAACAAGTTACTTAATGTTTCTGAGCCTTGATTTCCTCATCTTTAAAGTGGCGGAATGCAAAGGTCTGGTGTGAGGCAGCAGTGCAGGGCCATCTAGTCCATGTTTGACACAAAGCCAGGGCAGCAAGCCCCTGGAAAAGACCTCCTGCCTGAGAAGCTAAGCACTCCATGTGAGACCCCCAAACTATATTCCTCTTCCTGTTGACACATCTTTTCCAGAGGTATTGAATGAATGGCATGAGGTTATTTCCAGAATTCAGATCCATTTCCAAAATGAATAGCCATGATACTGGCCTCCAGCGAGGCAAAACAAGGCAAGGCAAAAAAAAAAAAAATGGCCCCTAGCAAGAACCAAAACTTAAAAAGAGCATTTGAGTCTCTAGGGGCCTATTGAGGGTGTGCCACCTAATTGCACATGGCCAGGGCCGCACCTGAAGACAGGCTCACTGCTCGGGCCCTATGGTCGCAAACAGCATGGAGTGGTCAGGGGAGGCTTCCCAAAAGAGGCAGCTGGTACTGGAGGAGCACAGGGGTAAGGAAGCCCTGGAGGGCTTAGCCTGGGGTCAGGACTCACCTAATGCTGGCTTGAGGAACCCAGGCTAGACCTGAGGGCAGTGGGAGCCAGGAAACATTTATTTAAGAAGGATATAGATGGGTGGGCCCAGGTAGGGCAGTGATTCAAGGGGAGATGCACAGGCTGGTATTGGTTGGGGGCTGTGTGAAGACGGAGAGAGCAAGTATTAGAAATCTTTTGAGATAAAGACAAGCCAAGCAACCAGGGTTGCAAGTTGGAAAGAAAGGAGTTTGCTGGTCTGGTTAGGGGAATGCCAGGCCCCAGGGTGCACAGCTGACCCCTGGAGAACATGAGAAGGGTCAGAGTCCATGACTGAGGAGCCAGCCTGCAGGCCAGACATTCACGTTATCCACCTGACCAGAATACAGGCATGGGTCGCTTGCCCTCAGGTGGTCTGTGGCCCCTGCCAGGCAAGAGTAGGCACCGTGGCCAGCCAGAACCCTAAGGAAGAAATATGCGATGCCCTCATACCCTCTCCTAGCTTTCTGACTGAAGAAGGGGCTCCCCTCCCCCAACCAGCAGCTGCCTCTCTGGACTGAGGGAGGGGAAGTGGCCAGAAGGGGAAGTGTGAGGAGTTCCCCTCAGCCTGTCACCAGTCCCCTCAGGCCCTCGGAGTGGCGGCCCAGGGCCCACCTCGGCCATGGAGCCTCTGGAGACCCCCATCAAGGATGGCATCCTCTACCAGCAGCACGTCAAGTTTGGCAAGGTGGGAATCCTGGCTGCCCAGGATAATTGGCGGTCCTCCACCCCAGCCTCAGTCCCCCTGGGTGGATGGGAAGAGTAATTGGTGGGGGCGGAGGGTCCAACTCAGATGTGGGGGTGGGACAGAGCCCTATCCTCAGCCTGAGCAGGTGGGCTTAGCCTGAATGGGTCTTAGGGAGACCTGGCCTCATTTTTAAATGGGGAAGCCTTAAGTAGGTAGGGGCCGAAAACCAAAACCTTGGGGCAGGGCAGAGCTGGAAGGCTGGCCCGACAGCCTTCCACGCCCTTCAAAGGGCCAGGGGCTGAGCTGGAGGAGCCCCCAGAGATGGAGCCCCATCTGCAGAAGAGGGCTTAGCTCCTCCGGGCCTGTCATGGGACATAGTGGGGGGGTTCGCCTCTCCTCAGGCAGCCAGCCAGCCCCGCACCCACACAGCTCAGCTGCAGCTGCTACCCAAGCAGATAAACGGTCTGTTTCCTTTGCTTGATGCTATTTGCATGTTTCCTTCCTTGCCATCATAAGAATAAGGCTTACTTCCCACCACAGTCCTAGTCCTGTAGCCCAAGTGACTTTTGTGGGGGGTGGGGCACCAACATTACAGCAGTGTCAGATGGTCTGTTCCAGCCACTAGGTAGTAATCCAGTAGAAGTCCCAATCTCATGTTGTTCCGACCTTTTGAGAGTCCAGGACACTAATGCTTACAGGGATACCAGTCAGGGAAGTGTGGGGTGGGTTACACCCAGGGCTGACCAGCCCCAAGCACTGACTCTCACTCCCGCTAGGCTAGCTGCAGCAAGGCCTCCTCCTCCAAGGCCCTGAAGCCAGCCTGGGCCAGCCTGGGTGGCCAGGAGTGTGTGCTAAATGGCTTGTGCTGAGCCCCACTGCAGTGAGGGTCTTCATCCCTCTCCTCATCTCCCACAGAAGTCCTGGAGGAAGGTGTGGGGTCTTCTGTATGCAGGGGGTCCATCAGGTGTGGCACGGCTGGAGAGCTGGGAAGTCCGGGATGGTGGCCTGGGGTCAGCAGCTGACAGGCCAGCAGGTCCTAGCCGACGGGGAGAGCGTCGGGTCATCCGCCTGGCTGACTGCGTGTCCGTGCTGCCTGTGGACTCTGAGAGCTGCCCCCGGGACACCAGTGCCTTCCTGCTCACCACCACTGAACGGAGCCACCTGCTCGCAGCACAGCACCGCCAGGAGTGGATGGGCCCCATCTGCCAGCTGGCCTTCCCGGTGAGCACAAGGCAAGCGGGCAGGGCATCCAGGGGCTGGCCTGGGGGCACTGCCTCACCCCCACCCAATTCATTCTGTGTTCACTCACATCCTGTCACTCAGCAAGCTCTGCCAAGCTCCTAGGAGCCTGGGAAACAGCCCAGAAACCACAGAACAAATCTTGAATGGCCATACATACCATTGAGAAAATGAAAAGCTGGGGTGGACCAGGAGTGAACCAGGACAGTTAGGCAGAATGACCCAAGAGGAGGGAAGAGCAGGCCTGAGTCCTCCAGGACAACCCAGCAAACATCTGAGGAGAGTGTCTGAGACACTGAGGTCCTAGGAGTGTCCTGAACAGAGGGAGGAGCAGTGTAAGGCCCCGAGGCAGGGAAGGGTTGGGTTTGGCTTGAGGTCAAGGGGGAGGAGGCCAAGGGGAGAGAGCTTGGTGGGAGCCAGCTGAAACCACCTTGGGCCACATGTGGAGTTTGGGGTTTTATTCTGAGTGAGAGGAGAAGACTTTGGGGTTTGAGCTAAGGGGCTGAGTTTTCAAGCTTAGCAGGGCCTGTGAGTCTGGTGGGTTTGTCAAGTGAAAGTGCTACCACATGACCCAGTGATTCTCAAGAGAATTGAAACATGTTCAAACAAAACTTGGGCAGGAATGCTCAAGAGGAGCCTGATTTCCAACAGCCCAAAGGTGCAAACAATCCAAGTCCCCATCAGCCAGTAATGGATAAACCAGATGTGATCTGTCTGTACATTGAAACATGATTCAGCCATAAAAAGAAAGGCAGTACCGACACACTACACTACACAGTGGATGAACCTAGGAAATGTCACACTTAAGTGAAAGCAGCCAGACACAAAAGGCCACCTTTATAAGATTCCTGTATCCTTTTCATGAGGAGAGATGTCACCCGGGACTCTGCCACTTTTGCATTCATGCAAAAGATTCCATTTGCATGAAACACCCAGAATAGACAAACCCATAGCAACAGAAAGCAGACTGGTGTTCACCAGGGGCTGGGGGCAGGCAGGAATGGGACAGGGGTACAGGTTTCCTTTGGAGAGATGAGAAGGTCTAGAACTAGATAAAGGTGATGGTTGCAAAATCACAACCTTGTGACTTTACTAAAAAAAAAAAAAAAAAAAAAATCACTGAATTGTACACTTTAAGAGGGTAAATTTTAAAGGCACCAGCCTGCAAACCCAAAGGTCGCTGGTTCGATTCCCAGCCAGGGCAACATAACCAGGTTGCAAGCCAGGTCTCCAGCCAGGTCCGTAGCTGGAGGCAGGTGAAAGGCAACTATACATTGATGTCTCTCTTCCTCTCTGCCTCTCTCCCTTCCCCTCTCTCTAAAACTAATAAATAAAATATTTTTAAAATAAATCAGTAAATTTTACATAGTATATTTAATTTTAATTTTATATTTTTAAATTTTTTGTTTAAAAATTAAAAGAAAGGAAATTATTAGGAGAAAGGGAACCAGTGAGGATCCTGTTGTGTTTGGCCCTGGCTGTACTCCCATGGGCCAAGGAGGCCATGGTGGAAATGCTGAGTCAGCCTGAAGGACCTGAGGGCACCAGGGATGGGGGGTGAGACAGAGCCAGGAATGAGCATCCAGTTGGCTTGTCCCACTCCTGAAGCTCCGGTCTCTTCACTGCTCAAAGCGGTGGGGGTCACACATGGGCTGGCCTGGTCCCTGGCCTTGTACAATGGTGAAGGGACCATCCTGTTGTGTGTCCCTGCTTAGCAACTCTCAGCACCCTCCAGGGGGAAGGGTAGCATTGCAGGAGGGGAAACTGGCTCACAGGGGTCCCCAGGGTTGTGCAGTGTGTCAGGACAGAGCCGCCACTGGTACCGGGACCCTGGATCCATTTGCTTGGCAGAGTCCTGGGTGACATCTCTCCCCATGAAAAGGATACAGGAAGAAGTTTGGTGGGGGACCTTTACCTCTGACCTTGATGCATTCCCCAGGGCACAGGGGAATGTTCCGGAGGAGCAGGGGAGGCAGAGGCTCCTACGCGGGGCCTGGTTCCCATGGAAGAGAACTCTATCTACTCCTCCTTGCAGGAAGGTGAGTCAGGGAGGTGTGGGAAAGCCTCAATGCCACCACGTCCGGGGCTGGAACCTCTGGGGCACCATGGCGCTGCACCCTTTGCTTGCAGTGGACAAGTTTCCGGTGGTGGTGCAGTGGACAGAGGCAGCTTCCCGCTGCCAGCTGAAGGGGTCCTATGTGCTGCAACTGAGCCAAGATGCCATCCAGCTGAGCGAACCAGCCAGCCCGAAGGCCCTGTACACCTGGCCCTACCACTTCCTGCGCAAGTTTGGGTCTGACAAGGTGAGGCACTGGGCCTGCTGCCATAGGGGGATTAAGGGATGCTGGGAAGCAGGGAACCCCTGGCCGCTGACCCACCCATGTCTCCCCCGGGCAGGATGTGTTCTCCTTTGAAGCTGGCCGCCGCTGTGACTCAGGCGAGGGGCTCTTCGCCTTCAGCAGCCCTCGAGCTCGAGACCTGTGCGGGGTTGTGGCTGCCGCCATCGCTCGCCAGAAGGAGCGACTACCTGAGCGGGCGGGGCCCCGGCCCTGCCCCCTACCTCGGGCCACCTCCCTGCCCTCACTGGACCCCCCTGGGGAGCTTCGGGAGTTGCCCCCTGGGCCTGAGCCTTTGGGCCCCCGCAGGGCGCGCCCGGCTGAGCCTGGGCCGCAGAGCCTGCCCCCTCTGCCTGTGGAGGCCGGGCTGTACGCCTCAGTGTGCAAGCGGACCAGCGGGCCCCTTGTCCCCTCTGAGCACCTCTATGAGAATCTGTGCGCACTGGAGGCTGGCTCCGCACCGCCCTACCTGGGGGGCGGTGCACAGGAGGGCCCCAGTGCCTGCAGCTCCCCGGACAGTCCCATCTACCACAACAGGGAGGACCTGGGCTGGCCTGGCCCAGCACAAGACAGCAGCCTGGAGGCGCAGTATAGGCGGCTGCTAGAGCTGGAGCTTGGCGACAATGGTGAAGAGGCCGGGTTCTCTGGCCGCCATGGTGCTCAAGCAGGCTTCAAGGCCAAGCTGGTGACGCTTCTCAGCCGAGAGCGGAAGAAGGGCCCAGTTCCCTGCGACCGGCCCTGACTGCTTACCTACTGTGGCCTGGCATGGGACAAGGGGGTGGGCAAACAATGGACATTTGGGGACACAGCCTTGCATCCACTCTGGCCTCAGGGACAAGGCAGATGTTGTGAGGAGGGGAGAGCAGGCCTGAGTCCTCAGGGACAAGAGCCCTGCTGGCCCCCATTGTACAGTGTACAGGTCTGCTGAGAATAAAGCCTCTAGCTCCCCTCCTGGTCCTGCCTTGTGGCCCACAGCTGACACCTCTTCCTTGCTTTGGCTCCTGACAGTGGTACTTGGGATCCACACAGCATACGCACAAACCCTGCCTCACATGCGTTGCAGCCAACAGCAGTGCCTTTTGCTGGGTTCTAGGAACTTGGATGACCTGGACCTGACCTCTGCCCTCACTGCTCTCAAGTCCACTCCAGCAGGGGGGCAGGACTCAGATAATTACGGCTCCATGTGCAGCGGAGTAGGACAGTTGGACAGAGAAGGAGCAAGGTGGCCTCTGTGTGAACTGTGAAGGGTGGGCAGTGCTGCACCAGGCAGGTGGGGAGCCCTGTGGCTTCCAGGCCAAGGGGGTCACATTGGGCACAGAGAGGAAGGGAAGAGTGTGGACAAAGAGGGCTCCAAGAGGCTGAGGGGACTTAGTGGCCTAGAATGAGAAGCCTGACTGTCCTGCAAGGATCTTGGTCTCATCCTCAGCAAAGAGGCAATCAAACAATGGAAGGAGCAGTGTGGAGGCCAAATCTGAGAGAGCCCCCCAGGAGGCTGGGAGGTCTGAGCTGGAGAGGAGGCGACAGGGGTGGGGAGAAGGTGACAGAGGTGGATGGAGGAGTGGATGGAAAGAACTCAACATGTGTGCACACCCAAATACCCTGCTCCTGTGCACAAGTACATAGACACTCTGGGGAAGCCCTGGCCTCAGTTTCCTCAACTGTTCGGGCTTACGATCAAATGACACAGGAGGCATGCAATTAGTCATGTTTTACCATGCGCCTACTCTGTGCCAGGCACTGGTGACATTGCTGTGTCCAAGGATTCTCCGACCCAGAGAGAGGTAGGTAAGTAGGTCTCGTGAAGACTCTAGTGCCTTTCTTGCTGTCCTCCCTTCATGTCACTTCCTGTCACCTGGGGGCCTCCAAGTACACAAGCAGCATGTCCTGAGCCCCTTGACCAAAACTTGGCCCCAGTTGGGCCATATCTTTGGCACAGCCTGAACTTTGTCTTCATGACAGTGACGCTCCCTTGTAACTTCAGAGTGACACAATCTTATTTCCAAGCATCTGCCTCTGGCCACGTCCTTCCCTCCTTCCGGCCCACTTCCTCTAGTGGGTCAACATGGCTCCTCCCCACCCTCCGGAAATGGAGTGACCCTTCTGTGACTCTCTGCATGACTGCTGTCCACTATTCTGTCCTTGTCCCAGTTAGATTCTGTGCCCCACCCCCTTCCATCTAATTTGTCCAGCAAAGCCCCAACTTTGAGCAGACCTAACTCTCCTCTGTGCCTGGCAGCTTTCTGCAGCCAGAGAAATAGGTGTGACCAGGCCTATTGCATTGTTCTTACCAGAGTGATCTCAAGCTGCACATAGTCAGGATCTCCATGATGCCCAGAGACCCTGCGTCCCAGAGTAGCTGATTTCTCCTCCCCAAAGTCTTCTCACCTTCTCACCTCCCTCCCTGTATCTTGCAGATATCCAACAGAGGTAAACACCCTCCACACACCTAAACCAATACAATATTGAACATCATCTATAATTGAAAATTTAAGAAATCATGCCTGGCTGATGTGGCTCAGTGGGTTGAGCACCAGCCTGCAAACAAAAGGGTCGTTGCCAGTTTCATACCCAGTCAGGGCACATGCCTGGGTTACAGGCCAGGTTCCCAGCTGAGAGTGGGCAAGAGGCAACCACATATTGATGTTTCTTTCCCTCTTCTATATCACTTCCCCTCTCTCTAAAATTAATTAAAATATTTTTATTTTTTATTATTTTTAAAGATTTTATTTATTATTTTTAGAGAGAGGGGAAGGGAGAGAGGCAAAGAGGGAGAGAAACATCAATGTGTGGTTGCCTTTCACCTGCCTCCAGCTACAGACCTGGCTGGAGACCTGGCCTGCAACCTGGTTATGTGCCCTGGCTGGGAATCGAACCAGCAACCTTTGGGTTTGCAGGCTGGCACATTATCTACTGAGCCACCAGCTTTGGCTGGTGTGGCTCATAGGTTGAGCACTAGCCTGTGAACTGAAAGGTTACCAGTTCAATTCCCAGTCAGGGCACATGCCTGGATTGCACGACAGGTCCCCAGTTTGGGGTGTGGGAGAAGCAATCACACAGTGATGTTCCTTTCCCTCTCTTCCTCCCTCTATTCCCCTCTCTCTAAATGTAAATAAATAGAGTCATTTTAAATTTTTTTAAAAATGAATAAAGTGTGAATTTAGAGTATAAAAGGAGGAGGCAACCACCATCCACTTCCTAGCACCTCACCGCAAGTGCATCAGCATTTGCACCGGCTCCCTCCTGACCTTCCCTTTCCCAAGACATGTGTGCTCTGGCCCCAGGTCCTCTCACCTCACAACTTGGCAGACAGAGCTGTCCCCTCTCCCCTTGGTCTATTAATTCCATTGTTTTCATCATTATCGTTTCCAGCTACACATCTGTAAAATAAACTTTTCCTTGACTTCAAATTTTCCTTCAACACCTCCTCACTTCTCTGTTCCTCTTCACAGAAAAAGCCTTCAAAAGAATTGTGGATTTCCACTCATTTGCACTTTCTCACCTCCTAATGGTGCCCACCACTTCATTACATCACCTTTATTGGGGTCACCAACCTCCTTATTTCCCCAAATAAAAGCAACCTGGACTCTATTTGTGACCTGGAGTCTCCCAACTTCTCAGCTGCATTCTACAGCCCTTTTGGATACACTCTCTTCACTTGGTTTCCCTTCTCCTCTGCCAGGCTCTGCTTTGGGCTCTGGCTTCAGACAGTATAGCTCCCCACTGGCTACATATAAAATCCCCTGGGAGTCTTTTTATTTTTATTTTTTAATATTTTATCTATTATTTTTCAGAGAGAGGGGAAACAAGAGAGGAAGAGAGGGAAAGAATCAATGTATGGTTGTCTTTCCCCTGCCTCCAGCTATGGACCTGGCTGGAGACCTGGCTTGCAACCTAGTTTTGTTGCCCTGGCTGGGAGTCGAACCAGCGACCTTTGGGTTCACAAGCCGGCGCCTTATCTACTGTGCCACTAGCCAGGGCTGGGAGTCTTTTTTTTTTTTTTTTTTTTTTTTTAATTTTACTGCTGTTGTATTACATCCATCCCCTTTTTGCGGGCTGGGCGTCTTTTTAAAAATGTCCGTGCCTAGGCCCTGGCTGGTGGCTCAGGGGATAGGCACTGGCCTGAGAACCCTAAGGTCACTGGTTCAATTCCAGATCAGGGCACATAACCAGGTTGCAAACCAGGTCTCCAGCCAGGTCCTTAGCTAGTGGCAGATGAAAGGCAACCATACATTAATACTTCTCTCCCTTTCTTCCTCACTCCCTGACCTTTTCTCTAAAAAATAATGAGTAAAAAAACTTTAATTAAAAAAATAAATAGAATATTCTTTAGATAAATAGAATTTTTAAATGTCCATGCCTGGGCCCACACCCAGGGGCTGGAGCTTCAGTCTGGCAGGGCTATTTCTTCAGTTCCCCAGTGTGCATCCAGGGTTGAGAAACTGTGGCCCTGAATCGGGTCAATCCAGTCTCTACATCTCACAAACCAAATGCCCAGCCTCACACCTCTTCCAAGAGCTCCAGATTTAAGAATGCAACTGGATGCTAGACTCTGGGTGTCTAAAATGCATCTGCAAATGTCATGAGTGAAAGGAGATTGAGGGGACAAGTGCTTTGTGCAGTGCTGTCCCAAGGTGTCTGTGGCCACAGAGGGCAGCCTGGAAGGATGTGAAAACCACGATTGAAGTGGGGGCAGATTTCGGCCTTACGTATGGATGCTCCTCCTGATAATAGCATGTTCTCATGAGCAGTCAGGCTACCTGCCATAGAGCAAGCTAAAGGGAGGTTCCTGGGAAGGGTGACTGCAGCAGGGCCCCCTTCGCTCCACAGTGCAAGCCAGCCCCGGTCCACTGAGCAAATCCCAGCTCACACTGCAGGCTACCCAAAAAGTCAGGGACATGGCCAGAACTCAAACTCAGGTCTCTGGGCACCCAGTCTGGCAGGCGTTTCTTTATTAAAAATGTAATCCTCTTTGTTTCTTGGTAGTTGTTTGGAAGTTCCAACCAGACTGGAACAGTCTTTGGAAACCTCCAGGACTTTAGGGGCCTTGCCCTGGAGCTGCACGTGTCCTGGCCACCAGGGGGCACTGTGTCCTAGCTCAGGGTCCGTGTCTACCCAAGGGCTGCCGATGCTGTGAGCTTTGGTGACTTCATCTAGGCCCGAGCCTGGCGCAATAGGCCCAAGGAACCGGATGCTGCAGTCCTCTCTGCTGGAGGGCTGCCAGGACCCCCAGGCTGCCCTTTCTTCCTTTGCTCATTTGCTGTTTTACTTACTCAATTCTTCCTTCATCCTCACTGTGTGAGGGCATTGGGGTAGACTAGACAAAGGATCCCCTGCTCTCCTGGAACTGACATGCTAATGGGGACAAAGGGCAGTGAAGAAACAAACACTTAATACAATGTTGGCTAGAAGTAGTCGCCATGGGAGAAAATAGAGCAGGATAAGGGACTAGTGCACAATGCAGGTGGGGGGTGGGGGGTGGGGGGCACTGTTTTAGGTAACCTGATCAGGGAAGGCCTATCAGAAGCAACATCTGAGTAGAGGGACCTGAACAAAGTGAGAGAGCCTGTTGTTTAGATATCTGGGGAAAACGTTTCAAGCAGAAGGTCCTGAGGTTGTAACGTGCTTGATGTGTTTGAGGAACAAAGTGGCTGGAATGGAGTGAGTGAGGAGGAGTATCGTGGGAGGTTGAGCGTGGTGGTAAGTTGAACTAGTTTATTAGTGTCATGTATATTTTAAGGGCTCTAGTTTTATTTCAGGTGCAACATTTTAGGAATGCTAAAAGCTAAGTGTGATGGGGATGGGTTCTGCCTTAAAAGTACCACTTTGGCTGCTGCGAGGAAAAAATTCTGAAGTGGGCCAGGGTAGAAGCAGAGAGATCTGTTAGGAGATTTTAAGGTTTCCAGACATGAGATGGGTGGCAGCAATACCAGTGGCAGCAGAGACCAGATATGGAACATATTCTGAAGGTGGCATTTGCAGAATCTGGGGTATGACAGAGAAAAGAAAGGAATGAAGAGAAAGGAAAATCACAGTTTTTCCTGGGCCGGGATGGCCAAGGGTGGTGCCATTTACTGAGGTGAGGCAAGAGTGAGGAGGGTGAGGAACTCACAGGTTTAAGTTGGAACATGATGATCTAAGATAGCTAGTAGACATCCAAGAGGAGAGTGGACAAGTGAGTGGTTGGACACTAAAGTCTGGAATTCTTTGTGGGAGGTCAGGCTGGACATACAGCTTGAGAGTCCTTGGCAGGTAGGTGTTCTTGAAAGCCACAGAGCAGGATGGAGTCTCAGAGTCTGAGTGTAGAGCAGAAAGATCCGATGGCCTGGTTGGGAGGCAGATGCGGTGGCTCCAAAGCAGGTGGAAAAGGAGCAGCAGCGGGACAGGAGAAGGCATGAAGCCCAGGGAAGTGGGGAGTGCACCTGCAGTGCTCCTAGGCAGGGCCAAAGGAAAGCTGAGAAAGCACCACTGATTTGATCACAGGTAGATTATTTGAGAGATTAAGAAGAGGGAATTCATTCAAAGGACTAGGGGAACAAGAGCCTAACTGGATTAGGTTCAAGAGAGGATGGGGGGAAGCAAGTTGAGACAGGACCACAGATAACTCCTTCGAGGAATTTTAGCCTCATGGGGAGTAGAATAAGAGAGCAATAGCTGGAGAAGGAAGTGGGGGCAGGAGAGGATTTCTTTAAGCATTAGACCCTTACAGCAGTTTCTGCAGTGAATGGAATGATGCAGAAGAGGGTAATGTGATGATGGCAGAGAGTGGGGAACAGCAGTAGCCCTGTCCTAGAAGGAGCTAAGGGGTGGACGCCTGTTAACTCCCCAGCACACTCCCCTCCCTGCTAAATTTCCCCTCCACTTGCGCTAATGGGAGTGGGAACGGCAAAGTGGGGACTCTGACACATTCCCAGTGGGGGTGCTGCCCTCTCTGGTTACCAGGACATAGCCCATCTCAACATTATGGAGCCCATGCTGAGCTGTGGTTGCAGGGCAGCTGACTAGTGACTGCCCCTGTGTCAGGGGCTGGGAGAGACGGCAGGGCCACAGGTCAGGGTCAGGTTCCAGCTGAGAACTCCCTTCATTTCTGTCTGCTCCTGCCATTTTCTGCAAACCTAGCTTCAAGCTCAGTTCCCCCCTCAATTAGTCTCACTTGGTTATGTACCTCCCACCCCCTGCCCGAGTCCCTCCAATTTAGAAATTCTGCAGCCATGGATGCCTGAGCCTTATGCCAAACAATGGCGAGCCTCAGGGCTGTCCTTCGAGGCAAATTATTATTTTTTAATGCTTACCAGAGGACATGCTTATTGCTCATTGATTTGAAAGACAGACAGACAAATAGGCAGACAGGCAGAAATCCTTGAGAGAGAAACATCAACAGGTTGCGTCTTTTATCGACCGGGACAAGTCGCAATCTAAAAATGGGCCCTGACCAAGAATCAAACCCCGCCATTTCGGTTTATGGGATTACTCTCCAACCAACTGAGCCATCCAACTAAGCCACATTGGCTAGGGGGAGGCGAGTATTATTGTCCCATTTTTCCGAAATGGAAATGAAGGTTCAAAGACAATTGTTTCCGAAGGCTGCTTTCTTTTCACTCTGCCAGCGGGAGGCGTAAGCTGCTGGGCGAGCACCCTGGCGAAGGCCAAACCCCGCCCAGGCCCGGTCCAGGCCCCGCCCCAAGGAGGGGATTTGGCGAGCCCTGTTTTCTAGCTCAAAGAGGACCAGACTTCGTGATTGGGTCGGGCGGAAGGATTGGGTGGGGCTTCTCACGAAGGAGCGGCCCCCTGGTGGGCGTGGCCTTGTGGGCGTGGCCTCAGGCACCGCCCCTTTCCGCGGGCTCAAAGCGGACTGCGGCTGCGGAGGCGGGGTCAGAACACCGCGGCTGATCCCAAGGTGGTCCCTTGGAACCTGGTGCCAAGCAGCGCCCCGTTGGGGCAGAGCAGGTACAAGCGAGCGACTGCAAGGGGCGTCTGGGGCTGAGCCAGGCAGGGGCCAGGGGCTTGCTAGGGATCACAGAGGGCATTGGGGGTCGTGGCCAGCGCTGAGATACTTTCCTCCGGCCCGGACTCCTGCCCCGGACCCCGCCTCCGCCTCCGCCTTCCTGCGGTGAAGCCGGCTGCGGCTGGGCGGATTGGCGCCTGCGCTGCTGGCTGCGCCTGGGACTTGGTCACTGCAACGAGCCAGAGCTAGGACCAGGAGGAAACTGAGTCACGTCTGGATGGTAGTAGGCCTGTGTGGGAAGCACCACTTCCACTGGGATCTAAGATGAATCCCCTTCCTAACCAGCCTTTGGGGTCCCAACCCCCACTGATCTCCCTAGGGGCCTCGCCCCCGCCTGTCCCCCACCCCCCTGCGTCTAGAGGGGCCCGCCTGGCTACCAGCAGACAAGACTGGTCCCGGAATGTTTAGGACCCGCTCCGGACTTCTCTTTCCCCACCCCTCCCCCTCTAGTCCCGAGCCCCCGGGTGCTCCCTCCGCTGGCTCTCTGCACAGTGTCAGTTTACACGCCTTATATAGTCCGAGCAGGCTCCAGTCAGCGGCCTCCCTGCCGGGATCTGGGGGCGGGAGAGGGGAGCACTGGCCCCTAGACTCATCCCGCCGTCAGAGATTCAAAGCTGGCTTGAGGGGAGGTCATGCCACTTTAGCTCTGAGGCCTGCTCGTGGATGCAAAGAACCTCAGGCCTGGATGCGGGCTCTCCTCACCCTCCCAGTCCCTGGAGGAGGGAGAGTGCCCCTGTCTTAATAAAGTGAGATCTGCCACCCAGCAGCCCAGCCAAACCTGACAAGGTGCTTGCTTGCCTGCCCATTCCCTGGATGTGTTGAGTGTTTGCTGTGCCTTCCTGGAACCAGTGCAAGTCTGGTGTCCAGAGCTACACCTACCTTGTGCTACCATGCGAGCTACTCACCTTTCTTTCCTCTCAGGAGCAGGCACCATGGATTCCTTCAAGGTGGTGCTGGAGGGACCAGCCCCTTGGGGCTTTCGACTGCAGGGGGGCAAGGACTTCAATGTGCCCCTCTCCATCTCCCGGGTGAGCCTCAGTTGGGGAAGGGACTTCCCTGGAGGTCTTTGGGTGCTTAGGTCTCCCGTGGGTGAAGGGAGGAGTCTGAGCCAGGACCAATAAACCAGAAGGTTCCCAGATCCAGAGGTGTGGGGGGCACCTGGCACAAGGGCTGCTATCTCAGTGAAAGCTGGGAGAGGAGGCCCTGCACAATTCTAGCACTGCACTACCAGATGCCATTCCACAAAGCTCCTGGGGCCACCCCTGAAGCCCGGGAATGTCCATCCTGCCGGAGAGTGAGGGAGAGTGAGGTCGGTAGAAAGTGTGGCTAAACTGCTAGAGGGAGTGATACAGTACTTGGAGCCAGGCCCCAGGCAGAGCACTCTGATGGCACAATCTCACCACAACCTGATTGCTATCTAGGAAATAGCCATTAGCGTCTCATCCTGGTTTTGCAGGTGAGGGTTGAGGGGTGAAAGGGCTCCTTCCAAAATCCCATGGCCAAGCAGGGATTGGAATTCAGGCACCGGGATGGCTGCAGGTTTTTTTGTATTTGTTTTGAGGGTGGGGTGGTATTGTTTCTCCAGCCAAATGAGGACCTGCATTTCAATTGACTGGTCCCATTCTGGATATGGTGGCCTTTGACCCCAAGTGGGTGCGGAATGGGTTCTAGGGCTCTGACTTCAGCCCCTGAAAGCCTGCCCTGCTAGGGGTGGAGCTGGGGGCTGACTCCTCCCCATGGCAGGGGGATTGCCTTATAAGCCCAAGAATGCAGCCCTGCACTGGGGTGGCCAACTGGTGGCTGGAGATTGCAGAGCCAAAAATGGCTGGCCTATGCCGGGACCCCTGAACTCCATTGGTGGGTGCCTCAGCTGGTGACTATCAGGCCATAGCTCCTGCTGTAGGGTCAGTTTCAGGGAACAGAACTAACTGCTCGCTTAGATACAGTGAGGCCAGCCCTTGGGCTTGTGTCTCTGACTGTGGTCTACAGTCTATGAGGGGGTGGAGAATTCCTGCACCCAATGGGCCTGTCCAGAGAGGCCCACCCAGGCACCCGGTGGGCAGGCCTCTGTTGGCAGGAAGCCCAGGGCAAGCACAGCCGGGAGGGGGCCAGGATGTTGTCCAATCTATCTGTGGGAGTTGGGCTTGGTCACTCTGGCAGGGAAGCCATCACTGTTTTTTCCAGGGACCTTTCCCCAGTCTCCCATGGAAACTGCCCTGCCCATAGGGCAGCTAATGGTAGTGGTCCTTATCCTACACACACCCACCGCTATACAAGCCTCAAGCCTCCAGCGGAGAGAAAACCTGCCCTATCTCCCCTCCCTGGGAAAGTGCTGGCCAGTGTGGCTGGGGAGCCTTAGACCTTAGCTGGCCTCTGAGTCTGTTTCATTAGTAGGCAACCTAGTATCCTGGAGGATGGACTTCCAGAGATGGCCTGTTGGGGGCACTCCTGGCTCCCTTGTCAGCACCCTCAGCTTGTGGGTAGGGCTACCAGCTAAGCTCAGCCCTGGAATTGGATCCAGGCCCTAGTGGGTGGGTGGGGTGGTCTTTTATGAGCTGAGTGTCCCTCTCCCACTCCCCTGACCCCAACATGGAGAGAGGAGGGAGGGGCTAGGGCTGGCTATGGGCCCAGGGCTGGGAGATGAGGTAATGTCTGGGACTGGGGGGGTTGGGCTGTTCTGTGGAGCCCTCAAGCTGACTCACCCCTCACCCCATGCAGTGTCCAGCCCCCTGGCTTTTTCCCCCTCCTTGGTCCCTCTGGCCTCCTTGCTTCTCTTTCCAGCCATCTCCCACCCCCTTCCTGCCCTCCCTGCCCTCCCAGCTCTCCTGCCTTTCACTCCACTTCTCTGACCACTCCCGTATCCCTCATGTGCTTCCTGTCCTCACTCCCACTCTTAGGAAGGAAGCTGTCCCAACTCCACACCCCCTCTCTGGGAACCAGCTGCTCATGCCTGCCCCAAGACCCCCAGTTCTGGCTCAGCCCACGCCTCCCAGGAGCCAGCCCTGTGGGTAGGGAGTGGTTGAACCAGGTTTCCCTTCTACTGACTCACCATGACCTTAAGTAAGTCACTTCCCCTTAAGGGCGTCACTTCCCCAAGCCCATTGTAAGGGCTTGGATTGAACTAAAGGTGTGATAGGGGATCTGGGCTCCAAACTCAGCTGGGGGTGGTCAAGAAGAATTTCCTGATGGGCTGACCTCTGAGTTGAGCCCCAACACTCAGCAGAGGTGGCCTGGTATAGTGGAGCCTAAGATCAGGGTCTTGGCCCTACTTCTTGCTAGCTGGGCAGGTTACTTAACCTCCCTGTTTCCCCATGCGTAAAAGGGGTATAACTCTAGGCTCTAGTCCATAGGATTGTTGGAGGATTCAGTGTCACTATGTGGTAGTACTAGGTGCTCAATAAGTGTGAGCTGTGTTCCCACTATTCAGCAGGTGAAGAAGGAGCCACCCAATATCTTATTCTTCCAACCTCCCAAACATGAAGCAGAGCCATCAAACCCATCTCTCCCTTACCCCAGGGTTATCAGTCTGAGTCTGGCCTCTCTGCCTCTCCTCTTTCTGCTTCAACTCATTCTGTGCACCTGTACACCTGAGGAGCCTAATGGGGCTTTGGGCAGCCTGTACCTCCCAAGCCCCAGCCCCCAGCTGTGAAGTGTGACTCTCCCTTCTAGCATTTTCCCAAAGAAGCCTACTCAGTATCAGGCCCTGTGTCAGCTGGCTGGCTAGGAGCTTAGACCAATGAACAGCAGCACTGCTCTGTCGAGTTGCTGCCTCTGGACCAGTGGGCTAGGAGGGCTTTGTGGGGTTTGTCAGGACTACTTTTTTTTTTTTTTTTTTAAGTTATTTACTTATTGATTGATTTTAGAGAGAAGAAAAAAACAAATTTTTGTACCTCTTACTGTTGCATTTGCTGGCTGATTCTTACGCATGCCCTGACTAGGAATCAATCCTGAGTTGATGTTCTGACCAACTGAACTACCCAGCAGGCTTGTCAGGGCCACCTCTGTCAGGGTGTTCAAACTGCTAATGGCACCTCCTAACCTCAAGGCCCAGTCCTGGTTCCTTTCCCCCGCCTTCAAGGCCTTCAGAAGTGGACTCCTACCCTCTGGGCAAAACATGCCACCCACTGTCACCAAGGCCCACCACTTCCCAAAAGTCATCTGAGATGGTCTCAGCTCACACTGGTGGTGACTGTCCCTTACAGCCTGCTATTGCCCCTAGTTTGCAATAGTAACTAGGGGTCTCCAATCAGAGCCCAAAGGTTTGAGGAGATGGTGAATGGCAATGGAGAGATTGGGTGATGATCGTTTATAGCCAAAAAGCCCGAGCTGACACAGTGGGCCCCCTTCAGGCAGGCATTGTTCCCTGGGAACCTAGGAGTGACCCCAGTGCAGAATTCTGGGCGTGAAGAGGTCAGTGAAAGAATTCAGGTGCCAGAGAGAAGCTTGCCACTGCATAAACTAGAGGGCATGTCTGGTGGGTGGAACAGCCTAGGCAAGAGGCCAACAGGAGCTGAGACACTTGGGGTTTAGCCTGAGGGTGGCTGCTGTTGATGTCATGGCAGTTTCTGGACTGCAGGGAGGGTCATGGAGGTGAAGAACTAACTAAGCTTCGAGATTGTGAAGCTCAGGTGAGCCCCACCCTTCCCAGATCACTTGAGTATCCTATCGCTGTCCAGGATATATGCTGAATGAGGAGGTTGGAAGCAGGGCATCTGAGGCAGGCTGACTACTGTTGGCCTCAGGTGGTCTGCAGTCTTGCGCCCTGGTGACCTTCCTCTCTCCACAGCTCACCCCTGGAGGCAAGGCTGCACAGGCTGGGGTGGCCGTGGGTGACTGGGTGCTGAGTATCGATGGTGAGAATGCTGGAAGCCTTACGCACATCGAAGCCCAAAACAAGATCCGAGCCTGTGGGGATCGCCTCAGCCTGGGTCTCAGCAGGTATGTAGACTCTGGCCCACCCGGTTTGTAGGGGACCCTCAGGCTTGGCCCTCCGTCACCCCTTCTGGTTCTCTTCCAGGGCCCAACCAGCTCAGAGCAAAACACAGAAGGTAGGTGATAGGCCTGGGCTAGGTGGGAAGTGGTGGGGTGTGATTCCCACACAGCCGCTTGGGTACCCCCAACCCTGCCTGGGAGTGGGGTGCTGAAGCTGGAACCTGGGAGAGTATGCAGAACTGGGAGTTCAGTTGCGGCTGCTGCAGGGTGGGACCCCGCACGTCTGCCTGTCTGTCCATGCTGCCTCCGCCAGCCTACGCTGCTACCTGCACTTGGGGGCTGAAGTCATTGCTCCCAAATGGGCCCCTGAAACCTGAGTCACCCCCTTCCCAAAAGCTTCATCCAAATGTGTATGGCTGGGGTTGGAGCACGTCTGTTCTCTGTGCACCAGGATGGGGCGCCTCTGTCCTCAGCTCTGGCCCAGGCCCCCCATACCCCTGCCGGCCCTGCCCGGCTCTGTCTCCGCTCAGGCCCTGACCCCTGCCGCGGACCCCCCGCGGTACACCTTTGCACCCAGCGCTTCCCTCAACAAGACAGCACGGCCCTTTGGGGCGCCCCCACCCGCTGACAGCGCCCCGCAGCAGAATGGGTACGTCAGTCCTGCCCGCCCACTGCCCACGCTTTGTACACCCGCTGCTGCTCTGTCCGCTCAGCCCCGCAGCCACCTAGTGCTGTGTGGCAGCGACCCCTGGTGGCCTGGGCGGGGGCTGCGGGCTCAGGGCCCTTCCTAGGACGGTGGCTCCTGCCCAGGTGCTACCCTCCTGGGAGCTCTGAGCCAACCAGTGCCCCACGCCGGCAGTCCTGGGTTGGGGTGTGGTGTTGGGCCCACTGAGCCCCAACACTCAGTGTAGCCTTGCCCTTGGCCACTCTGACCCCTTGCTATCTCTCTTCTTCCTGTGTGTCTGTCCCTTTTCTTCTTTATCTGTCCCATCTGTCTTTACTTCACAGGTGCAGACCCCTGACAAGTCAGTGAGCCCCCTCTGCTTGTCCCCTCTTTTCCTTCCTGTTGGCATTCTGGGCAGTGGCCCCCTCCCCACCTTGGCTCCTTCTCACCCCATTTGCCCCCTCCGTTCTCACCTACCCCCTCACCCACCCAGCAGGGTCCTGGCCTTGCCCTTCCACACCTTCCTATCACCATAGCCCACATGTACAAATTCCAGGGAAGGGCTGCCCCACTGCCCACCCCCTATCATGAGGTTCTGAGCCACACCCTCCCTACAGACAGCCGCTCCGACCGCTGGTCCCAGACGCCAGCAAGCAGCGGCTGATGGAGGACACAGAGGACTGGCGGCCTCGGCCTGGCACGGGCCAGTCCCGTTCCTTCCGAATTCTCGCCCACCTCACGGGCACCGAGTTCAGTAAGTGGTGGCCCAGGGCAGGGCAGATTCTCTTCCTAGCCCCCAGCCTGAGCCTGGCCTCAACCAGAGCTTAGGGCTGGGGCGGCCCCCTGTCTTCTCTTGGTCAATGCCTACCTCTGCCTTCTCAGTGCAAGACCCGGATGAGGAGCACCTGAAGAAGTCAAGGTAAAAAGAATGGCACCAGCCCCTTTCTCATCTCCTGCCTCTCCTATTCCAGTCACCACCCTGTGTCTGCTCCTGGGGACCCCCAGCCAGAACTCTCCATCTCCTTCCTTCTTTCCTTCCTTCCTTCTTCCCTTCCATCTCTCCGTCCTTCTACTTCCTCCTTCTTCTCTCTCTGCCCCTCAGGGAAAAGTATGTCCTGGAGCTGCAGAGCCCACGCTACACCCGCCTCCGGGACTGGCACCACCAGCGCTCTGCCCACGCACTCAACGTGCAGTCGTAGCCCAGGGCCACCAGCCAGCTGTCCTCTCTGCCTCTCTCTCTCTGTCCCTCCTGCCTAGGGCACTGCCTGGTACCTCCAGCTCTTGTCTACCTGGCCCACTCCTTTCCTGCCCCTGGACTGAACCTTCTATGGACCCGGCCCTGGCTGCTCACCTGGCACAGGGCCTGGCTTCGTCTGCCACTGCCTTCCCTCTTTGCCCTTCAGTACTGCGTCCGTCTGCCAGGTCTGCTGGCTTGAGCATGGAAATAAACACTCTCAGTCCTGCTTTCTCTGCCTCTGTCTTCTGTCTTGTGCACTTGGTTTGTGTCTTGGGTGTGGGGGTATTAGATGGTTTAAATCCGGTGTGGGCCCTGCCAGTCTAGGTCTCAGTAGGAGGTAGTACCTGACAAAGGAGGACCTGCCACAGGAGCCAAACCTCAGGGATGAGAGAGTTCCCAGAGAGGCCCCAAAAGCCAGGGTCCTGTGCAGCACACAAGCTCATGGGAACCTGGCCAGGCGGAGCTGCCTTCCCCATCCCTTCCCCAGTGGGACCTGGAGTCCAGCTCCACAGCTGTCATGTACCCAAACATCTCCCATGGGGCCAACAGGACTAAGGTGGGAGGGTGGGCTCTTATTAGGAGACCCAGCTGTACAGTGCCTTGAATGGCAGATCTCACAGCCAGGTGCCCAGGACAGAAGTCTCAGTCCCAGCCTCAGCCACACCCCAGGAACCCTGGCCTGGTGAGAGAGTGGGTTTGGGCCTGGGGAAGGGAGGGTAGCCTCCAGGAGTATGGGGGTGGTGGGCCCCTCCGAGCTGCCCTGGGCCCTGTCCCCTATCTTTTGGGGTCCCTGGGCACCCCCCAGAGCCATTTTCCTTGGCCCTGGCAGGCCCTACCACCCCTAGCCCCACCAGCCGCCCTCCCTGGGCTGTGGACCCTGCATTTGCTGAGCGCTACGCCCCCGACAAGACAAGCACCGTGCTGACCCGGCATAGCCAGCCCGCCACCCCCACGCCTCTGCAGAACCGCACCTCCATTGTGCAGGCAGCTGCTGGAGGGAGCACAGGAGGGGGTGGTGGCAGCAATGGCAAGACTCCTGTGTGCCACCAGTGCCGCAAGGTCATCCGGTGGGTGGTCCTGTTCCTTTCTTACCCTGGCATTTCCTATACTGATGCATGGTCCTTGTATCCTTTTGACCATGGCTCCCCAAGTCTGTCTCCCTACTCTTCTCAACTGCTGCTGCCCAAGGATAAGGATTCATTTCCCATTTGGGTTGGGGGAGGGACCTGGCCTGAGTCTTCCATCCTAAATCCCACATCTGCCTCTATCAGCATTTGCCCCTGTGACATGGAGGAAGTGCCAACAATGATGCTTCGAGCTGCACCCATAGGCTTGCTGCTCTCGGGCAAAGAAGGGCCTGCCCCTCCCAGCTGCCTTCCTCTCTCCTGCTAGCTCTACTAAGCCACTGCTCTCAGCAGACAGGCCAGGGGCCCCTCCTCTACATTGCTCCCCGTGGTCCAACAGGGCCATTAAACCCCCGCAAAGTCAATGTACCAGATTCTAGAGGCTTCATAGTTCTCAGCTCCACCCCTGTGCTCAACTCCTGTCAGCTCTGATGCTCTGCAGAGCATGCCCATTTATCTGGGACTTCTGGACCCCTCCCCAGGCCAGATGGAACAGAAGCAGAGTGGGGTAGGCACCAGGGTCAGCTCAGGTACCCACTGGTCTTCAGGACTCATGGGCATTGGGCCTCCTGTCCTCCAGGGCCCCCAGTTCCTCTGCTTCATCTCATTGGGCCCAAGTCAGCAGCCCTACCCAGTGGAACCCTCCTGAATCCAACACTGTCCCAATCCCTCATCTGTCCTAAAGTGCTGCAGCTCATTATTCTTGCTGTGTGACCATGGCCAGTCATCTCTCAAGCCTATTTTCTCCCTTCTTTGGGAAACTTCCCTTTCCAAGCCTCAGAATAGGTGCCTAGGAAACCTTGCTGGGCTCAGGCCAGGAGCTCCGCCTCCTCTGTACACACTGCCTCTCACTGTCCTCACCCCCCCCCTCAGGGGCCGCTACCTGGTGGCACTGGGCCACGCGTACCACCCCGAGGAGTTTGTATGCAGCCAGTGTGGGACGGTCCTGGAAGAGGGCGGCTTCTTCGAGGAGAAGGGTGCCATTTTCTGCCCGCCCTGCTATGACACGCGCTGCGCACCCAGCTGTGCCAAGTGCACGAAAAAGATCACAGGCGTGAGTAGGATGGCAGGTGGATGGGAAGGCGAGTCCTACCCTGTCGGCATTGAGGGGCAAGGGAGGCTAGGAAATATAGTCTATTTGGGATAGTGTGCCCAGCAAAAAATGGAGGTTCCATCATGAGACGGGAGAGTGGACATTATCAGTCTTCATCATTTTAGTGACAGTTCATAGGGGCACATACTGTGGGTGGGCATCCAGCTTCGCAATCATACTGGGAAGTCAGCTTGGTTCTTCTCTTCTTATAGATGAGGGAGTTTTGCCCATGACCACAGCCGTTTCCCTGTCAGCTTAGGCCACACCCAGTTGGTGTGTGGAAGAATGGGCTGGACCCCAGGAACTCCCTTGAGCTGGGTTGCTCTCTATAGAACCCCTACTGTTCTGCCTGCATTACTGCACTCTTGTCCTGCTTCCCCCTGCCTCACATGTCCTACCCATGTTTATCACCTGGGTCCAGATTAGGAGCTGAGACTAGGAAGGCTCACCACTAGCCCCCTCACTCTGGTGCTGTTTCCTTCTCACCTCAGGTCCTTTGCACAGACTTCCTCTGCCAGGAACATTTTAGTACCCTCTTTACCTTGTTCCGTCTCATCTAGGACTCGAATACTGTTTTCTGAGGAACACTTTCCTTGATGCTCACCCTTCCCACGAGGCCAGACCCCACAAATGACTTACTATCTTACCCCTCAGACCTTTTGTCCCAGGTGTTCCCCAGGTATGAACATGGCCTGGGACCAGGGCTGTTTTGTTTACACTTCGTACTGTGCCCATATATAGGAGGTAGTCAGTAAATACTGAAAGGAATGGATGAAAGTGGCCTCTAGGTTGAACTTAAAAGGTGTAGGGATTAGCTTGGGAAAGTATTGGGGACAGTGCTGCAGGCAGAAGGACTAGCTTGTGTCATAAGGCAACACCTAGGAAGGTGTGAGGTGAGGTGGGAGAGGCGGGCAGGGGCTTGGAGGAGTTGGCAGCTGGGGGCTGGTGAGGCCAGGTGGGCCTCAGCAAGCCTTCTTGGGCAGGGGAAGATGAACCAAGGGAGGGACTGACTGAGGCTGTTGGGCAGGGGCCATGGGGGTCAGAAAGGCAGGCAGATGTAGGAAACTAGGAGTTAAAATAGACATTAGTAACTGGCTCACAGGTTCCCATGAATACCAGCAGAAGGCTGCCTCCCTGCCACGTGCCCACCAGGCCCAGCTCTTAGCCCTCCATGTGCCTGCCAGAGCCCCTGTCCTAACAGAGGCAGTGGGAAGAGCCAGCCTAAGTCAGCCAGATGTGGGCACAAGACCCATTTCTGTCATCTGTTGGGAGAAGTCGCCTTCTCCAGGCCTCACTAAATGAGGGTGGCTGTGAGATGGCTGTGAGACACAGATGTTGAGGAGGGCACAGATGGGCCATCTGAGTGTGAGGTGCTATCTGCACTTAGATCTAGTTGGTCCACACTCTTCCATTTTTACTTGTTTACTTTAAAAACATTTCTAAATTGCATTTATTGGTTTTAGAGAGAGAAAGGAAGAGAAACATCTATTTGTTGTTCAGTTTATCTGTGCACTGATCGATTCTTGTACAGGCCCAGATGGGGCTCAAACCTGCAACCTTGGTGCATCATGACAATGCTCTAACCAACTGAGTTACCCAGCCTGGGCACACTCTTCCATTTTTAAATGAATGGCCAGCATTTAAAAGTCAAGTTTTACTTTAACACAGATTTCAACCTGGACCTTCCAGGCATTCTAGAATGCCCCAGTCAGCACTGCCCCTACAGGTGCTCCCCAGCGACACAGACCCCACCGTGCCCTGTTGCGTACATCACCTGGCCCTGACAGGCAACGGGATCTGGGATTCCCAGCTACCAATGTGGGGTCATCCATACAATAACCCTGCCAAGGCTGGCATTAGGGTCTTAGTTGACAAGGAAAGGAACCAAGTGTTAAGGAAAAGCTAATGGCTCAACCCACAGATCAGACCTGACCCCATCAAGCCTCCAAACTGCCCTATACCTTAGACCTGAATACTGCTGCCCTGGTTGGCAAGGGCGTCCCCAGGGCTGCCCCATTGTGAGCCTGTTTCCCCTTCTAGTGGAGCAGGTTAACTCAGCTCACAACACTTGTTGATGGGCACCCACAGAGCCAGGTGCTGGTGAGATATGTCAGCTAGACCAGCTGGTGTTACATGCCCTCCTGGACCTTGCATGTTAGCAGAAAGCAGGCAGAGGCAGATAATAAGCAATAGATATGATAGGTAAATCACCTGGTAGTTTATCCGAGTAAGAAAAGTGTTAATGGAAAAGGCGAAATGCAGAGTTAAGGTGTTGGGAAGGTAGGTTGGAGTAGGAAGCCATGTTTCAGATACTGATACCCCCGGGCAGAATGGTTCAGGTAGAGGGGACAGCTGGTGTGAAGCCCTGACATGGTGTGCCTAGTGCACTGACCACAGGCGAGGGGCTCTGTGGGGTAGCAGAGGGACAGGCCAGACCTGCTGACCCCAGCTTTTTCTCCAGACATGTGGACCAGGCAGGGATTCCAGCAGAGGGGGTGTGGCTGGCTCAGCAGGGAACCCTCCCATGAAACATGGAGGCTGGTTTTATGAGGTCACCCAGGCCAGAGGTGTTGAGGCTCACACTCCACATATGGGAAGCTGGTCAGAATCTTGTGTATGTTGAAGGTAGTCCTAACAGAGTTTCCTGGTGGACCTGATGAGGAGGGTGAGAGAGGAGGGAATTTGGCCTGTGGAGGAGGAAGGATGCAGTTGCTGAAAAAGGAGAGGAACACCGCTGTGGGAGGAGCTGTTTTGGATGTGTCAAGTTAAAAGGCAGAGTGGACGCCAGGAGCCTCAGGGTTGGAGACAGAGAGAGAGGGTGGGTGTGCAAATGTCACATTTACCAAGGGAAGGAGGTGGGCCCAAGGCCAGCTTTCCTGTGCCTCGCGCTCTGGACAGGAGTAGGCTGAGCTGCCAGGTGACTGTCACCTTCTCCCAGGAAATTATGCATGCCCTGAAGATGACCTGGCATGTGCATTGCTTCACCTGCGCGGCCTGCAAGACACCCATTAGGAACAGGGCCTTCTACATGGAGGAAGGGGCGCCCTACTGCGAGCGAGGTAAGGAGAAAGGGGCGGGGCTAGGAGAAAGGGGCGGGGCCTAGGCAGTGAGAACCCAGCTTCTTCCCTGCCTCCATCCCTCCCAGACTACGAGAGGATGTTTGGCACAAAATGCCAGGGCTGTGACTTCAAGATTGACGCTGGGGACCGCTTCCTGGAGGCCCTGGGCTTCAGCTGGCATGACACGTGCTTCGTGTGTGCGGTGAGTGCCCCTCAGACTTGGTTTCTTCGCCAGCCTCCCTCTTACCGCTTGCCTCGGATTCAGGAGGGGTTGGGAAGGGGCCTCTCCTGCCACCCCCAACCCCAAATGACTGGACCATGGCTGTCCCCAGATATGCCAGATAAACCTGGAAGGAAAGACTTTCTACTCCAAGAAGGACAAGCCCCTTTGCAAGAGCCACGCCTTCTCGCACGTGTGAGCCCCTCCAGCCCACTTCCGCCTCGCCCTGCCCAGCCAAAGGGGCAATGCTCTTGGAGTCGTCCCAACAGATTTTTGGGTAGGGCTGGCAAAAGTTACCCCGATCCCGACTCCTGGTCTGAGCCTGGGGTTCCCTGGGCACTGCCTCACCTCCCTTGTCTCCCTCCACTCCCCCCACCACCATCGCACACAGTGCTGGCCACACCAGCCCTGCTCGCACCCAGCACCACAATAAACCTGTGCCCAGCTGTGTACTGTGTGCGCCTCTGTGCTGTGTGTAAGTAATTGCTAGGGTTTGAGACACATAGCAGGTAGATTGAGCTGCTTTTCCTGGGGCTGACCATCCTCGTGGTCCCTGTGACAGGGACATGCAGGGCTCTTGGTCAGTGGGAGAAAAGGAATGGGATCCCAGGTTCTTGGCCCAGGCACCCACAGAAGTGGGGGAACCTGATCTGTCTTGGTGTGGAGGTCAGAGGAGTTGAGATGGATCTACAGAGGTGGGACCCAGAGGTGCCATCTGCCATCTGTCTGCTCAATAGCTGCTGCTGAGGAAGGGGGGTGATAGAGGAGGTGACCCCAGGCCCTGGGAGGCCACAGTGGCAGGCTGGGGGGATGGGACTGCATCCTGAGGGCAAGGTGAGGGTTGGGGAGGAGGTAGTCAGAACACAGAAAAGTGTGACATAGTGAAGCAACCATGAAAGAGCCATGGCCATGAATAGGGTGAACAAAAGACTGGGAGGAAGGCTAGGGGTCAGGGGAAGAGAGGAGCAGAAAGTGACACAGGAGAGATGGGACCCAGTGCTAGTTCCAAGGAGCCTAGAGTGAAGCCCCAGTCTCAGAGTGAGGAGAAGAAGGCAGGCAAGTTTAACAGGCATCCAGAAAACACCAGCTATTGCTTCCATCATCCCATGCAATGCTCTTGGGGCCTTGTGAAGCATCTGAGTCACTTGCTTTATAGATGAAAGATTAGGGGACCTAAGCAAGATCGCACAGCCTCTGAACCACAATCCAGGCTAAGAGCAGGCCTGAGGCTCTACACTGTCCTGGGATAGGCTGGCCCTGAGCACCCTTCACCATTGAGTATCCCCCTTGGAAGCTCACTTCTGCCTGCCGACTTGACACCCGGAGAGTCAGGTGTTGGCCCTATCTATGTAGGAGCTCTTACTGGTGCCCTCATCCCCCTGGGGGGATTGTCATTATCCTCTCCCAAGCCTGGACAGGAGAGCGCCCAAACTAGGCCAGGACAACTCAGGTCTGCTGTGTTCTTTTGAGGACCCTGGGGAATGAGTGCTGGGCTTCTGTTCTTTTCACGATGTCTGGTAAGAACCAAGGACAGTGCCTGCCACAGAGTGGGTGGTCAATAAATGCTTATGCAAAGACTGAGTGAGGCACCTGTGGAACATTTAAGAGACAAAGGCCTTGGCTGGTGGCACAGTGGAAAGGTGCCAGGCTTGCCAAACCCAAAAGTTGCTGGTTCAATTCCCAGCCAGGGTACATAACCAGGTTGCAAGCCAGGTCTCCAGCCAGGTCCTCAGCTGGAGGCAGGTGAAAGGCAACCATACATTGATGTTTCTTTCCCTCTGTCTCCCTTGCTTCCCCTCTCTCTAAAAATAATAAATTAATTTTTAAAAATTAAAAAGTCAAGCCCTGGCTGGTGGCATAGTGGATAAGGTGCCAGCCTGCGAACCCAAAGGTCGCTGGTTCGATTCCCAGCCAGGGCACATAATCAGGTTGCAAGCCAGGTCTCCAGCCAGCTCTGTAGCTGGAGGCAGGTGAAAGGCAACCATACATTGATGTTTCTTTCCCTCTCTGCCTCTCTTCCTTCCCCTCTCTCTAAAAATAATAAATAAAATAAAATAAAAAAATTAAAAAGTCAGAGAGCAGCTGAAGATGCAAGTCTGGATTCACCTTGGATTCAATTGTGGAATGAGTTTGGGAAGATCCAGGGCAGTCACTGAAGATCTTCTAACTGATGCCTACAGAGAGCTGGGGCTGGACCCAGGCAGGTCCTACCACGCCAAAAGCAGGGGGCATGTGCTTTTCCTTCAACCTAAATATCCCTAGCATATGCAAGAGTATATTTCTTTTTAAGATTTTTTATTTATTATTTTCAGAGAGAGGGGAAGGGAGAAAGGGAGAGAGACATCAATGTGTGATTGCCTTTCACCTCCCTCCAGCTACAGACCTGACTGGAGACCTGGTTATGTGCCCTGACTGGGGAATCGAACCAGTGACCTTTGGGTTCGCAGGCCAGCGTGCTATCCATTGTGCCACCAGCCAGGGCTGCAAGAGTATCTTTCACTTCCATGAGGAAATGTACTCTCTCTCACTTCACTTGAACCATGAAGCCCTCAGTCCACCCCTGGTTTCCATGGATACAAGCTAGCTCAGATCACAGGGGTGTAGGGTGAGTATTGCTGGGAGTCCTGGGGTGGCGGGAGCCTTCTCTAGGCAGCCACCCTCGCCTCAGCCAAAGGCTGCCACGAGGGGATGCAGAGCTGTGGCCAGGTCTGCCAGGTTAGCACAGCATCCAGAGATTCAGACTAACGTGAAATCTGGTATTTTAATGTTAACTTAAAAATCTTATTTTAAAAATCATCGATGTGGGCCAGGTCCAATGTGCAGGCAGCCAGGGCCCCAGCATAGACGAGAGCTGAGAGAACAGGAAGCGCTAGCATCCCAGGTCTGCGCAGAGGAGCAGGAGCGCTGAGGACAGCAGCTGGGGGGATGGGAACCTAGGGGCTGGGGCCCAGCAAGAGTGTTTCCAGAACCTGCCAACAGTGTCAAGCAAGCAGATAAGGCCAGGAGCCCCGTGGCATTTCAGCATTTTGCAACAAGGTGATGTTTGCCAGATCAGTTTAGCAGAAAGCTGGGCCGCTGCCAGGGTTAGAGGAACAAGGGGCAGGTGGTAAGGATGTGAAAGGGGAGTGCAGACAAGAGAGTGCAGACAGCTCTCTTAGGCTGGCTTCATGGCCAGGAGGACCACTGGCAGTCACTCACTCAGCTGGGTGCCAAGAGGAGCAGAGGGAGGAACCTGGGAGGTGTCCAAAGAGGAAGGTGGCTGAAGGTGGCTGATGGAAAGGGAAAGGGAAGAGCAGAGAGCTGGGGAGTGAACCTCAGAGAGTGCAGCTCCCTTAGATGGAAGTAAAAGCAAGTGTGGGGCACCTGCTCTGAACCCACAGAGCAGTTACTAATACAGATTTCATTTAACCCTTGGAATACACTCAAGAGATCTCATTAAAGCCACATTTCAGATGAGGGACCTGAGGCTCAGAGAGGGAAAGTAGCCTGTCCAGAGCCGCCCAGCCTGAATGCCGCAGGTCTGCTCCAAAGATCAAAGCCTGGGGTACTCCTCCCTGCTCCTCTGGGCTGCCCCCACCACGGAGCTGCAGGGATCACGGCTGTGCAAGTGGAAACCACAGGGACTGGGAACTGTCCTTGTTTCAGGCAGGGGAGGCCATTAGCGCCCTTGGAGAGTGCAGTCTCCCCAGCTGAGGGGGCAGAGCCCATAGCAGGAGGCTGAGTGGGCAACTGGAGAGACAGCCGGCAAGAGACGGGCTTTTTCCAGCTCAGAGCGGCTGGAGCTCATTTGAAGTTAGTAGAGAGAGAGAGGCGGTGGAGGGGTCGGAACTGCTTCACCAGAGCGCAAAGAACAGAGACAGGAACTGATGGTTCTGGTGTCGCCCCCTCAGTGCTACGTGGCCTTGAAACACACACAGGCACACACAACACTTCCGACCCCTCCTTGCAACCCTGCTGTGGGAAGAGCTGAGCCCCAAAGCATGCGGAGTGGCAGCCACACTAAGTCCAAAACGGACTATGAGAGTGGAGGTGGGCCCCCCAGCTGGGGCTTCAGGCGCCACTGCAGAGTTCTGGGGAGGCGGGGCAGGACCAGACTGGGTCTTCAGCTCAAAGCCTGGGGGACTAGGTCAACTCCCCATTTTCCTTGCCACTGACAAGAACACTACATGGGGGCAATTAGGAAGGACTCCTTCAGCTATCATTCAAATTAGTTGAATTAGAACAGGGAAAATTTATCTCATTTAAGTAGAAAGGTTAATAGCTTCACGTAGGGTGGGATCTGGCAACATGGGTGTTATCAGCGGCCTGTCATCTCTCTCCATCTCTCAGGGCTTCTTTCCTTAGTGCTGGCTTTATTCTCAGGAGGCTCTCCCTGTCATTGTCACTGTGTCATCAGCAAAGACGCCTGCCGCCAGCTCTGGCCGCATCCTGCCAGCTCAGCAGCCCCAATAGAGACTTTCTTAATGATTCCAGCTAAGGTGCCTGGCTGATGCCCATTGCGCTGACTTGGATCATGTGTCCGTCCCTGAAAGTGGTCACTGGGTCTGACCAACCGGCCTGGACGTGCTCCCCTCTGAAGCCTGTTGTGGAAAATCAGCCAGAAGACGGACAGGGATTGTGGGGGAGAGATTGACTGTTTAATGACTTGACTGCGGCTGGATCCCCAAGCTAGAACCACCTGGATCAGGGCCAGAACAGAGATTGCTTCCCATAAATCCCCTCAGAGACTGTCTGATCGACCCCTCCCCTATGCTCCAACTTCTGCTGGTTCCTGGAACAGGCCATTGATTGCCTCACTGAGCAAGCATGCAAGGCATTTTCCTTTCATCTGGTGAGAGTCACACCCTGGAACCCCCATTCATCCTGCCCTGTCCTGTAGAACTCAGTGTCTGCACATGGCACCTAGTGTCCTGCTCCTGCCCAGAGTGCCTCTCTGGATGTTCTCTCACTGAACTCCTGATGGAATGCTAGAGTGTCAGCCTTTTTCTCCCGTGTCCCAGCCTCAGGAGATTTTATAGAACAGAAATGCCTAACTGTGGACATCCACTGCACTGTGTACTCTTTTTCCACACCCAGGATGCCTGTTCCTTGCTCCTTCCTTACACCCTGTAGCTAGTAGTAGCCTGAGGAACTATGTCTGACCAATTCCCAGGAGAGGCCAGCTCCTACCTGCAGAAGAGGAAGTGAGCAAAGCATGAGGAATGCTGCAGTGACGAGAGACATACACGTGGGTTCCCATCCAGATTTTGTCACTACTAGCTGTGTGCCTCAGGGCAAGTCACTGCCCCTCTCTGAGCTTCAGATTTCCCATCCATAAACCAGTAGTAATAGTCAACATGTCAATGGTACCTGCTATGTGTAGTTGCCATTTTAAGCACTTTCTAGATACTGTTTAAAATCCTCAACCAAACCCTATGTGGTAGGTGCTATCATTATCATCCTCGATGACACAAGAAAGGTCACATGAAAGGTGCTATCATCATCCTCGATGACACAAGAAAGGTCACAAGAAAAGTCGATGACACAAGAAAGGTAGACAATGAGTCTAAGGTCACATGGTTAGCAAGGTCTGAGCAGCAATCAGCTTGTCAGTAGCCCAGCTAATGGGGTGAAAGTGGCTGACCCCATGCCAGGCTCATATCTAGGAAGAGTGAGGTGGTACTTTCCTTTTAATCCTCACCTGAGGAGATGTTTAATTTTTAGTGAGAGAGAGAGGAAGGGAAAAAGAGAAACATCCACATGAGAGAGAAACATTGATAGGTTGCCTCCTAAATGTGGCCAACTGGGAATTGAACCTGCAAAGTTTTGTTATACAGGCTGATAATCCAACTGAGCCACCAGCTGGAGCAGAGGGGACACTGTTGAAGGTAAGGTGTGCGTAGTAGGAACTTCCAGAGGCAGGATAAGGCCAGAGGAGGTTTCATCAGTCAGTGCTGACGTCCTGAGATCATTGCCAGCCTTGCAGCCTCCTGAGAGCTGTGGGGAGCACAGAACAGGAGGGTGGGCAAGGTGTAGGGGGCTGAGGCTGTGAGGAGGACAGGAGGGGTTCTCACTTTCCAAGTCTCCATTCAGTCTGTCACATTTTATCCTCACAACATGTTATCAAAGAGAAAATCCAAAGAGGGAAATCGATTTAGCTAAGGTCACACAGCAAGTGACCAGCTTCTGGATCTGAACCCTTCCTCTTTGTTGCCCTTTTCACTCCAGGGACCCACATGCCATTGGACCAGCCTTACAGTATGTGTGGGGAGCTCACCCTTTGGGGGTGGGAGAGACACCATTATGTTCCCACTGAAAGAGTGATCAGTGTTGGTGGGTCACCCTATGTGAGGACATCTAAGCACAGGCACCCAACACTCACCCACCCCCCAAGGCTGGGTGGGGGGATTTCAGGATGGAAAGGAGGCAGACTCTCAGAGGGGATGATCAGTAGTCTCCCCACTCCCACAGGTCCAGGAAACTGCGGACTAGATGAGGCCACTGACTTTGGAGACAGATTACAGACACACACATTACAGGAGGAAGATGATGTGGAGGAAGAAGGGTAAGACAGGACTGGCTCCAGGGCAGCCAAGCAGGCAACCCTCTTCCTCCCGAATATGGGGGACAGTATCTTTGTAAAAATATTTTGAAATTTTAAAACTGTTCTAAAATTAGAAGTCTATTTAGTAGCCCTGGCCAAGTAGCTCAGTTGGTTAGAGCATCATCCTGATATGCCAAGATGATGGGTTCAATCCCTTCTCAGGAGACATACAAGAGAGAAGCAACCAATGAAACCACAAATAAATAGAACAAACTGATGTTTCTCTCTCCCTTCTGCTCTCTCTCTAATGTTAATTAAATTAATAAAATTAGGAGTTTATTTGAAAATATAGATGGCAGATGAGAGTGGATGTGGATGGAGAGCCTTTGTAGGGGGATGGGGGATGCAGGAATTTGAGGAAGGGAAAGCACCATGCGTGACTTCTGCTTCGTGGATGGGAACTTGAGTGAGCAGGAGGCCGGGAAGGGAGCCAGGGAGGGGGAGGTGGGAAGAATCCTGAGCTGGGACAAACGAAAGGAAGCAGGACGGGGCTGAGGCCCAATATCCGTCTATGTACTTGTCCCAGGCCCCTTTAGCCCCGCTGTGGTGTATCCTCCCCACAAGATCCTTCTGATTCTGCCTGGATCTTGTTCCAAGCAGGGGCTGTGGAGAAACTTCCAGGGCCAGGGGCCCATGGACATAGTGGGTACAGAATCCCCCAGGCAAGCATCTGCGAAATGTTTTGAATTTTAAGAGGGTAGTCCTATCCTACAGCACTGGGACCACTCACTGCTGGAGATTAGTACACACGCCCTTTTCTTTCTCCTCTTGGCCAACTCAAATCTCAGAGGCCCCCTGAGCCACTTCCTCCTCCACCTCCCAGACCTGACTAGGCCATTTTGCCCTAGAAAGATGGGGTGGGAGACTTTGTTCGTGGTGGGAAAGGCTTCCTTCCGAGAACTGGGGAGGGCTCCAGGGTCCCTTCAGCAAGGAGTGGAGATGCTTCAGGAGGCCCTGCCAGGGCCACCTGCTCCCCTGCAGGAGATTCCTCTAGGGCCCCAGGACTCAATGTGCTCAGAACTTTGGGAAATAAAGGTGCTGGGAGGCTGGTCCTGGAGTGTCCCTGGAGTAGTCCTACCTGGGAGTCTGGGGTTAGATGTTGCAACTGGAAGGAAGTCCACATGGGATCCTCTGGGACGTCTGAAGCTTGGCTAACAAGGCAAAGGATTTCCTAGGCTGGTGTTATCTGAGGGGGCCCGGGAGGCAGCTGGGGGAGGGTGCTCAGCCTAGGGGTGGGGCAGGGGTGGTGGAAGAGGCTGGCGATGCTGGGGTAATGATTTGGGTTGGGGCTGGGAATGGTCAAGGAGGCAGGGATGGAGAGGTGTGTTTGGGAACAGGGGTCAGAATGGGTACAGGATAGGCCGGACTGAGGGTGCAGACAGGGTTGTAGGGTGTCGTGAATGGGGGATGCATGCTAAGGCATGGCGTTGAGAATGGGCCGGAGCTGGGACGGGAAAGAAATAGGGCGAAGGACAGTGCTGGGGATGGACTAGGAATGGGCCTTTCAGAGGTCGGAATGGGAGGGGGGGCAACCGATGCGCCACAGGGATGGGGAGGCAGATCTGTGAATTGGGTTGGGATGGACCAGAGATGGGGGCCGGTGAGGCCGGGAGAGAGAGAAATGAAGCCTGGACCGGGCTCGGCGGGATTCGATGGACGTGGGCTGGGGCTTGGGAGTGAGAGCTGGAAGGGCCGGAATGAGGCTGGACCTAGAGAGGGTTGGCGAGGTCGGGGACCGGTTTGGAGCTGGGGAAAAGGCTGGGGCCACGGCAGGTGAAGTTTGGGGACACCGGTGGGACCCGCCCCGGGCGCGGCGGGGCGGACCGCGCGGACCCGGGCGAGGGCGAGGGGCGCGGGGGCGCGGGGGCAGGCCGGGAAGGGGGGGCGGACCTCCCCCTGGGCCGGGCCTGGGCGGCGCTAGGACCGAGCCAGGCGGAGGGACGAGCCGGGCGGAGCCAGCGCCCCCCGCCCCCCGCCGGCCGGCTCCCCTCCCCCGGCCGCTGGCTCGCTCCGCTCGCAGCGCCGCAGAGGCTCCGAGGCAGCGGCGGCGGCGACTCCCTCCTTCCATTTCTCCTCCTGTCAGTCCGTGCGTCTGTCCGTCGGCCTCGGTCCGGCCTGCAGCATGGCCGGCGTCAGCTTCAGCGGCCACCGCCTGGAGCTGCTGGCGGCGTACGAGGAGGTGATCCGGGAGGAGAGCGCGGCCGACTGGTGAGCCCCCGCCCCCGCCCCTCGGCCCCTTTGTCCCCGCGCCGCCGCCGCCGCCGCCGCGCCTTTGTTTCCACCCGGCCCGCCGCCCGGCTGCCGGGAAGGGAGGGGGCGACCCCGAAATGGTGCAGCGGCCCGGGAGGGCCGGGAGGGGTGCCTTTGTGCGCGCCGGGGGAGGGGCCGGGCGGGCCGGGCGGGGCGCTGCCGGCCCCGAGCGCCCCGGGGCTGCCCCGGCCGGCTGGGCGAGCGGTGGTCCGGCGCCGGCCGGGCGGGCGCGGGGTCCCGACATGTGGCCCGCGCCGCGTGGCCCCGCAGGAACCCATCCCCCGCCCGGGACCCGGGGGACAGGTGTGCACGGGGCGGCCAAGGGCACCTTCGCTACCTTCGAGCGGGCGCGGACCGGGCGGGGACGGGGCGGGGACCCAGCTAGCGGAGCCAGCTCAGCCTCGCCGCCGGGCCGGACGACCGGCCGCAGCACAAAGGAACGCCAGGGCGGGGGAGGAGCGGCGAGGGCTGGGGGCCGGGGCGCCCCGCCCACTGGGGGGGCCTGTCGGAGTTGGGGTGTGATGCAAAGATGTTCATTGCCACATGGCTACCGCCCAGTGTCTCCTGTTCCTCCCGGGCCTTGGAGGAGGCAGGGATCAAGGGGATTTCAGGGACTGGGCAGCTGGGCTGGGAGATGCCAAGGGCTCCGAACTGCCTGCCTGGAGGGCCCGCCGGGGACCCTGGGGGGAAGCCCTCAGGCAGCCCGGAGGGAGCTCCCGGGGAGGCACGACGGCTGAGAGCATCTGAGCCCTTGGCCCCGTCGCCCAGTGCAAGGGGCTCTCGGCTCCCTGGTTGGGGAGCAGCTGGGCTGCCCTCCTCCCCTTCCCCAGCTGTTGTCTCCCGCTGAGCTCTGGGGGGTGGACCACCTGCTCTAGAGCGGAATCCCCAGGGAGGTAGGAAAGCCAAAGGGTTCTGCCTTGCCCCGTTCAAGACACATTTTCCCCCAAACTCTTCTCTTGGGGCAGGTACCTTTTATTTCCAGGACTCTAATTTCCCTGGCAGGCAGGAAACTGAGGCACAGAGTGAGGTCAGGCCTGACGGAGGGACCTCATTTGGGCTGGCCTTACAAAGTAAGGGAGGGCACTGTGGTAGGGACACTGCCCTGGGGGCTGGAGGAAGGGACAAATGGCCAGGCATCCATGCCACAGTACTGCAGCACTGGCGGGCAGCCAGGCCTGCCTGGAGGGATGGACTTGGGAGACAAGCGCCTGTGTTCTGCAGGTCAGTCACAGGAGAGGCCAGTATAGGCTAAGTGGGAAGGTGGCCCACCCATTGTCCCAGCCCTGTCCCTCAGGGCTGAGGTAGTAGGAAGAGTTTGGGGCAGAAGGCCAGCTTGGCCTGGTAGAGGAACTGGCCTTCGGATGTGATGGCTCCTGGCTGGAAAGGACCACCATCCCTCTCAGGATGCCCCCTTGCCCTCGGCCTAGGGGAGCTGTCTTCCACCACACCATTGCCCCTAACCTCCCAGAAGTAGAGCTCGAGAGGCCCAATGCGGGGCCACGCAGGCACTGCTGGCCCACAAGCTCAGAGAGGCCTGGGCTCCCATCACCAAGCAGTACCCATGTGGCCAGAGCTAGTTATTCATCACTGGCGTGCGTCACCCCATCTGGGTTTTGTGTGGTACACACACAACAGCTGCACACATGCACCCTCACACATGCAGACATTTGTTTTCAATCCCAAGGCCTCAGAGAGCATTTTGTAAAAAGGGTGTGAAGATCCTATCCTGCAGTGGGGCACATGAGTGCCCACAGCCACCAGCCTTGAGCTAGGGGTCCAGGGGGTCTCAAGACTCAGGAGCTGACCCTACACTTGGAGGCCGGAACAGGGTGTCTTGGGTAAAACTGTCACCTGGGTCAAGGGGCTTGTCTCTGCTCTCCCTTACCTGGCCTCTGGGTGGTGATGGCAGGACAGGGGAGCTCACTTCTTGGTGGCAGGGCCTCTGAAATGGACCACTGCTCAGTCACTGGACACAGGCTACCCAGGAAGTTCATGTCATGGGAAGAGCTGGTGTTGCCCTGGATGTGACATGAATCGCTGTGTGACCACACAACAACCTGCTTCTCTGGTCCTCTTGAAAAGAAGAGGGGATGGGGCTCAGCCGTGTCCAGGACATTCAGGGCTCTTCCAGCTATAACTTATGGAGAGTGTGGCAGTGGGGGGTACAAGCTGCCACATTCCAGCTCCCACCTCATCCCAGTCCAGTTTCTCTGGCCTAGATGGTTTCTCAGAGTTTGTGCCAGTATTACAAACACCTACTGCTGCCACTGCATGCTGGATGCTGGACCCATACTGAGTCAGACATCCCGGCTTCGCGAACCCAGTGTCTGCCTCCAGGGGTAGGAGCTGGTGAGAAACGTAGATTCCTGGGTCCCGCCTTTCTAAACTTCTGGTGCTGTCCAGACACAGGCCACCTCTGATGTGTTTGAGAAGCACTGGTTTAGTGAGATCTGGGGCTGGTTCGAAGCCTCTTCCCATCCCTGCTGGCTGGGGTGTGGTAAGTGGTCTGGGAGGTGCAGCTCAGAGCACAGCCTCCTAGAGAGCTGGTGTTGGGACCCTGAGGGATTTCTACAGGGGGTGGGGGGTGGCGTGGAGAGACAGCTCTGGCATTTGGATGGATCAGAACTGTGGTTCGTGTCAGAAAGCTTCCCAGTGTGACCCAAGTGTGTGGTGCGGATACAAAAGTCTGGCTGGAAGGCAGGCCTAGAGCTCAGAGTGAAGGCTTGCTAAAGGCTTTGAACTTAGCCCTGGTTTCTGCCAGGTCAGCGCTAGGGCCAAAGCCAGGAAGGTGGCTGAAGGAGGGAAGTCAGGGGCTGAGGATGGAGGGGTGGGGCAGGTTTCCCTGGGCTTTGCCAGCGTCCTCAGAGCCTTTGAGAGGCTGCATTCATCAATGGGAGCTGTGGTGTTTGAAGCAGTGTCTGGGACTAGGGGCTTGGAGTTCTGCCTCAGTTTCCCATCTGTGGAGTTGAAAGGAACAGACCCTGGTTCTCTGAGGTCTCTTTGTTCCCAGTGGTGGTTTAGGGCAGCTGGACAGGTGGTGAGACAGCTGTTCTAGGAAGCAGCTGCCAGCACTGGGGCCCAGGCAACAGTTGGACCAAAGACCCCAAGACCTCCCCGTCTCACAGCCCACCTGTGTTCTCTCAGGCGGGAGGGGCTCTGGGAATTGTGTGTGTGTGTGTGTTCATGTTCCTAGCACTGGCTTGGGCTGACCTCTTGGGGCTGGGCCAGGCCCCCCTCCTTCCTTCCGTCCTTCCTGCTTCCCCCTTCTTTCCCTCCCTCCTTTTTCTCTCCCTTCCTGTCCTCTCTCCTTTCTTCATTTCCTCGTTATCTCGTCATTTCTCTTGTCTTCTTTTCTTTTTTCCTCCTCTTCCTGTTTCTCCCACTGACTCCCTCCCTTTCTCCTCTCCGCCACCCGTCTGGGCCCCCCAGACCCCTGCCTTGGCAGTAGAGAAATGGGAAAGGGCTGTGTCCTCTGGCACCTCCTTCCTTGCCCACCTCTCTGCCTTCCCTTCTGTGAAATGGATGCTGTGCCTCTGCAGCCCGGGGAGAAAAAGCTAGGAAGGAGGGAGGCTGCTAGGTCAGCTCTCCGGTGAAGCTAAGGCTGAAGGAAGGGCTGACAGTCCCAGGAGGCCAGGGCCTCAGCTGAGGCAGATGCAGCCTAGGGGCTGGAAGACCAGGAGAATGAGATCACCCGTGGGCCAGTCTGGGCAAGAGTGACCTGAGTGACCTCATCCACATGTCAGGGGTGGAGATTAAGGCCGAGGGTGTGTCCCTGGGGTCCTTTGTGTTGGGGTGAGCCACTCATGTGCCAGTTGCCAGATTGCCATGGTTACCAGGGGATGCCCAGATCATAGTGAGCACCGGCTTCTTTCTCCTCTCCCTCCCCTGCTGTTAGGGGAGGGGCCATGGGTACCAAGACTCATGCTTGGCAACAGCCAATGGGGGACTAGGAGTGTGGTAGCCAAGGAACAGTAACCGAGGAACTGTCGCCTTGGAATCTCCATCTCACACCCACTTGCTGGGTTGTTGGCTACTTGGGCCAGGGCTCTGCAGGCGAGACCCATGGACAGCGATTTCTTCCCTGCTTAATCCGGGTCCCCTTTTACCAGCTCCCCCCTAAGAAATGGTGCCTAGCCCTATTGCCAGGCAGTGAGTGCTGGGCCAAAACCCCCTTCCTGTCCTGTCCCCACTTTGTGTCCCTTCTCCTCCCTTGAGCTGTCCCCACCCGAAATGGGCAGTTCTAAGAGCCACCCCTCCCTCTCCCCAGGGCTCTGTACACATATGAGGATGGCTCAGATGACCTCAAGCTTGCAGCGTCAGGAGGTAAGAATTCAAGGCTTTTTTTTTTTCCTTCTCCCACCCCCTCCTCCCTTGTTTTCTTCCCCACCCGCCTGGCTCCAGGCCACCTCTTGGCATGCATCCAGCAGACCCGTACTTGTCTGGCAGGTGTCCTTCCTGGTCATCCCTATGTTCTTCAGGGTGCAGAGGGAGGGGGCCTTGTTTCTTGTTTGATTATGAGAGGGGGAGTGACTTGCCTAAAGTCCTGCCAGGAGGAGGGGGCCTGGATCACCCCCACTCTCTCCAGAGCAAAGGCTTTATTTAACCTCACTGGCACTGTGCCTTGTGAGACATGAGAGTGTGTGAAAAACAGCATTTCCTCATCCTTACCCCAAATCAGCCGGGGACTCAGAGGCAGAGCTAGTGCCTCACTGCCATTCTTACTCACCCCAGCTCAGAGCTCTGGACCTCCAGGTCCCTGGGAGTGCCTACAGAGCCCACAAGAAGAGTCTTCCCCTCAGGTTCTAGGCCCTTTGCTGGGTAAGGGCTAGGAGACTGCAGTCCTGACACTCTTCCGATTCCCCCAGACGGGGGCTTGCAGGAGCTCTCGGGCCACTTTGAGAACCAGAAGGTGATGTACGGCTTCTGCAGCGTCAAGGACTCCCAGGCTGCTCTGCCAAAATACGTGCTCATCAACTGGGTATGCAGCTGTGGCCTAGGGAAGGGGGCGGAGGCCCCGGAACAGTTACCCACCTCTCCATCCTGCTCACTGGCACTGCTGGGGAGAACGCCACTACACCCCTGGGAAGAGAGCCCAGGGCCTTGGGCTACCGACCCCCTTGTCCTTTCCCAATCCGCTCTGTACTGGATACTTGCAGGTTGGCGAAGATGTGCCTGATGCCCGCAAATGTGCTTGTGCCAGCCATGTGGCTAAGGTGGCTGAATTCTTCCAGGTGCGAGAGGGGGCAGGGGGTATCCACCCAGGGTCTATATGCTGGTAGTGGTGACAGGAGGAAGCCACGCTGCCTGAACACACCTTCTTGCTGCAGGGCGTCGATGTGATTGTGAATGCCAGCAGTGTGGAAGATATAGATGCGGGTGCCATTGGACAGCGGCTTTCCAATGGGCTGGCGAGGCTCTCCAGCCCTGTGCTGCACCGACTGCGGCTGCGTGAGGATGAGAATGCTGAGCCGGTGGTCAGTGTGTGTCTGGGGCCAGCTGGCCCTGCCCAGGGCTCGCCTGCTCTGTTCCTCTCAGTTCTCAGCCTTTTCGGGTGGGAGCTCCTGGAATGCTCGGCCCGCTCGCCCAGCTCATGCCAGGCCACTTGACTCTACAGGGCACCACCTATCAGAAAACTGACGCCGCTGTGGAAATGAAGCGGATTAACCGTGAGCAGTTCTGGGAGCAGGCTAAGGTGTGGATCCAACCCCAGTTTGCAGGCTGAGCTATCCCAGGCCCTTGGGGTATCCCTGGGCTTTTCTCTCCAGGCCTCCCCGCCCTCCCCACAGTGGGTCCCATCCCCTGTGCTCCCCAAGCTGAAGAGTGAGCCTTAGGCCCCAGGGCTCACCCTGTTTTCCCAGAGGGCATGCCTTCCCAGCCCTGGGTTGGGGGTGGACTGGAGGGGTAGGGGCCCCCCACCAGCTCAGAGCTTACACTTCCTGGATATGGATGGTTGCAGAAGGAGGAAGAGCTGAGGAAAGAGGAGGAGCGGAAGAAGGCCCTGGATGAGAGACTCAGGTTTGAGCAAGAGCGGATGGAGCAGGAGCGGCAGGAGCAGGAGGAGCGGGAAAGGCGCTACCGAGAGAGGGAACAGCAGATCGAGGAGCACAGGTGTGCCCCACCCCCTCCCTACTTCAGGCAGCCCCCTGCTGCTGGCCCTGTCCACACCCTGGCTGGCCCTCCCTAAGGGGTACTTGCCCTCTTATGCATGCTTTTCATTTCAGGAGGAAACAGCAGACTTTAGAAGCTGAGGAGGCCAAGAGGCGGTTGAAGGAGCAGTCTATCTTTGTAAGTTCTTAGCCAGGGCTACCAGTCTCCCGGTCAGGAAAATGAGGGTGGCCCATGTGTTCCTGGACCTCTTGGGGAGATGAGTGGCTTGGGGACAGTGCTGGGCATTCTGGGTACTGTTGCATGGGGTGTCATGGAGTGCAGGCCTGTCACCCAATCATGTGGGTTCTGGCTCCTGGCGACATAGAGAGCCCTCCTTGGAGTAGTTTATTCTTTAGGACGAAAGAGAAAATCTATCTTGGCTCAGGCCCTCATTGACCAGGCTCCCCTGCTGCCTTCAGCAAGGCCTGAGGAGCTCAGGTGGATTAGACATGCTTGCTACGAATAGGGGGCTCAAGCCCTGGTCCCCGCAACGTGAGTGCTGCAGAGTCACACAATGAATCTGAACTGGTACTCTGAGATCTAATACACTGTGTGTGTAGTATCTGCTTCAGAGCAGTCCCTTTGTCCCAGAGGTGCTGTCTGGACCTTCAAACAGTGGGGTGTCCCATAGGTTCTGTGGATTGGCTCTTTGAAAATTACAGTGGACTCAGATCCTCCTGCTTTGAATTAGGGTCATTCAGTGGGGAGGTGCAGTTCAGGATGGGACGTGGGTGGTACTTGCTTGGATTAGGACTGTGATGGGCAGATGTTAGGCCTTGGGGACTCAAAGGAGCTTCCAGACCACACCCACAGGGGACTGGTCAGAAAGCAGGACATCCTGCAGGCACCGGCATTAAGTGGCTGTCAAGGATCACTCCAATCACATCAGCCTCTGGGTGGGTGGAGGTGATGGGCTGTCAGTAAGCTCCAGCCTCATTCACTCACCAAACCTTTGCGACCACCTGCCATGTGCTGGGTGTTAGAAATAAGGTGGAGAAGATGAGCAAGATTAAATTAACTGATGACTTTATTTTTACTTGTGGCAAAATGCACATAACATGACATGTACCATCTTAGCTATTTTTTTAAATGTCACCACTGTTTATGTCTATGCTTTTTTCCCTCTTTCCATACTGAAACTTGGTGTACTCGTTAAACACTAACTCAGCGTTCTCCCCCCGCCCTCTGGACCCTGGCAGTCTACTCACTGTCTCTATGAATTTGACTTCTCCAGGTATCTGGAATCATACAGAATTTTTCCTTGGCTGACTGGCTTATTTCACTCAGCATAATGTCTTCCAAGGTTCATCCATGTGTCAGAATGTCTCCTTCCTTTTTAAAGCAGATAATATTCCTTTGTGTGTACATACCATATTCACTTTGTCCATTCAGAGCAAGGGCTTTTTGAAAAAGCTGCCTTTGATGGGAAGTTTCATGCACACAGCAGGAAGAACAGTATTGTGTACCCCCTGAGGTTTCAGGCAAAATCTTAAGGAACCCACACCATTATTTTATAGTCCCGTCTGACTTGTCCAGTGCGGCTCATGTGATAGTGATGGTGGGTGCTGTAATAGGTCAGCGTGGTGGCCTCACAAGTTAAGACTCTAAGGAAGGTCCCATGTAAGAAACTTTGGAATTTAGAACTATAAAATGCTTTCTTGACTTCAGCAGCTGTTCTGCTTCCTCTCCTATGGTAAAAATTGCATTCCTTCTCTAAGTTCCCTTTACACCTTGGCCACCAGGGAGCTCCTGTGTATCTGCAGATGCTTAAGTACAGCAGTACTATCGACCCTTAGAGTTAGTACGTTGATCTCTTTTTCCTACCCACAGCCCTAACTTCTTTCAGTGTTTTTTCTCCTTGTTGGTAGGGTCTAAGTTGCCTCTGGTCTTTTTTTCTTTTTTAAAGATTTTATTTCATTATTTTTAGAAAGAGGGGAAGGGAGGGAGACCGAGAGGGAGAGAGACATCAGTGTATGGTTGCGTTTCACCTGCCTCCAGCCACAGACCTGACTGGAGACCTGGTTTACAACCTGGTTATGTGCCCTGGCTGGGGAATTGAACCTGCGATCTTTGGGTTCGCAGGCCGGCACCTTATCCACTGTGCTACCAGCCAGGGCTTGGCCTTTTTTTTTTTTTTTTTTTTTTTTAACAAAGCAGAGGAACTTAGGGACGTTATATTGTACTAGGCAGGGACAGAGTAGTCACAAAAGCTAGTTAGATGCACAGTTATGGGAAGACAAGGAGCCTGACTAGAGCCCAGTGGGCTGAGGATCGGGGGAATCTGGAAAGACACAGTGAGCTCAGATTAGACTTCATTCTAGAAGAAAAGGAGTTGTGGTTAGAGTGACAACCTCTTGAAGGAGGCTACTTTGAAGGGCCATTCTCCAAATGCAACCTAACGGAAAGTGTAAGTTTAAGGTGCATGCTCAAACAAAGGAGCCCTGGCTGGTACTTCACCACCTTACCTGCAGGTTTTCTTGCCACCCCCTTAGTCCCTCCTGCCCCATTTGCCACAGGAGCTGCAAGGGACACCGATTAAGTAAATGCAGCTGAGCAGACATGTACCAATTCAACCTCATGTTGGCCACTCGCACACAGATGTAGTTCTCATCCTGCGTCCACCCACAAAGTGTTGGGGACATGATTCCCAAAACAGGCTATTTCTGATGCAGTGTAATCTGCAGTGTGTGCCTAGAACACAGCTCGTGGGGACCCAAAGAAGGAAATGACCTGAATGGTCTAGGGACCTCTTCCCCACAGGGCAGTGCCCAAGCTGAGTCCAGAAACAGGAAGAATTAGAGCTGGGGGTAGGGGTCAGGCATTTGAGGAGAGAGAGTCACCTCCCACGCCAAGTATGAATGGTGTGCGTATACCAGGTATGGAAACTCATGCTGATGATGACTTGAGGTCTACGTCTCAGGGTTTGTGGGCAGGTCAGAGTAGAAGGAGGCCAGGTCAAGCAGGGGTGGGGTGGGGAGAATGTGGGCCAAGCGGCTGGTGAGGGGAGTGGGAAAGGTGGCAATGAGGAAGCCTCACATGATGCTAAGGTCCAGGGAGCAATGAAGTGGGGTTCAGTTTTGACTGGGTGCTAGGGTAGGAGGTTTGAGAAGTTGTCTCCTGGATGGCTGTGGGGTAAAGGAGCAGGAGGAGCTAAGTTGGTGCCCAGGGGTCTGTCCAGGTTAGAGACAGTTGGCTGAGGGCCTTTATGGATGGAGAGAAGGACCTGTGCAACAGTGGTGAAGGGAACAAGAGGTGCCAACTGCAAGCTCCTCTGCCAGACTGGGGAGAAAATACGGGACTGGGGAAGCAGGAGCTCCCTGGGCAGGAGTGGTGCCGAGGATACTATGCCTTTGGTTTACAGGGTGACCAGCAGGATGAAGAGGACGAGACCCAGATGAAGAAGTCAGAATCAGAGGTAGAGGTGAGAACTGGGGGTCCAGGGTAGGTGAGTCCAGCAGGGGCCACCTCCCCCGGGCCAGCCTGGTGCTGATCCTTCTTTCCTTGTGCCTCCAGGAGGCAGCGGCCATTATTGCCCAGCGGCCTGACAACCCTCGAGAGTTCTTCAAGCAGCAGGAACGAGTCGCATCAGCCTCTGCAGGCAGCTGCGATGTGCCCTCACCCTTCAGCCACCGATCAGGTAGCCCCAGGCCCTGCCCCCACCTGACCCTCACTCCTCAGGCTTGGCCCTGAGCCTCTTTGGCACTCTTTCTGGGAAGGAAAGCCTTGCCCAAAGACCTCTGGAGAAGGCAAGGTTGTTCATCAGTGTGCTTCCCCCCTCTGCCTCCCAGGTGGCAGGACTGAGAAGGCTGGGGAGGAGGTGGTCGATGTTGGGCTTTGGCTGAGTGGGCAATGCCAGAGGCTACCTGGGCAGCTCCGGCACTCCCTGGTCGTAGGGAGTGGCCCTGCGGGCTGTGGTGCATGTGCCCTGGCCCCAGTTTCCCTGGTGGGGTTCTTCTTGTAGCTTCCATCTCCCTGGAAGCACCCTTCTGCTCCTGTTCTGCTTGGCCTGTGCTGGGGGCTTCAAGGGTGGGGCAGGCCATCGCTGGGAGTGTGCCCCATGGAGGCTGGCTGCGGTGCGCAGGCTCTTGCTATGTGTGGCTGGTGCTGGTGGGAGCTATCAGACAGCTTGACGCTGTAGCCCTGCTTGGCTGTATGTGCACTTGGCTAAAGGCAGCTTGGACATCCCGGGCCAGATGTGGGGTGGGTGAGGCCTTGGGGCAGGGGTGGGGGAGACTGATCCTCTCTTGTCCTCTGTCTCTCTCTCTGTCTGTCTCTCTCGGCAGGTCGTCCGTACTGCCCTTTCATAAAGGCATCGGACAGTGGGCCTTCCTCCTCCTCCTCTTCCTCCTCCTCCCCTCCACGGACTCCCTTTCCCTATATCACCTGTCACCGCACCCCAAACCTCTCTTCCTCCCTCCCATGTAGGTAGCAGCCTCAGCAGGGGGGTAAGGAGGGCCCCGCTTCCCAGCAGCACCCCAGCCCTCACTCCCCAGCCTGACTGCTGATCTCTGGCGTTTGTCCCCAGAGCAGGTACTGCCTGCCTCCTTTCCCTGGCCCTGAAGGGGCACTGGCTCCCAGGGGCCTGGCTCACAGGATCTGGAGTTGTGGTCTGGCCCCTGGGGGTACTGGGGAGCTCCCAGCCCCCACCCAGACTCCAGAGAAGAGATGCTGTCCAGGCCCCAAGGTGTACAGTCCTGGTCCCACTTGGCTCCCTGACCCTCACTGACCAGCATGGGGATCTGTTCCACAGGCAGCCACCTGGACAGCCACCGGAGGATGGCACCCACCCCCATCCCCACCCGGAGCCCATCTGACTCCAGTACAGCCTCCACCCCAGTCTCTGAGCAGATCGAGCGGGCCCTGGATGAGGTCACATCCTCGCAGCCTCCACCACTGCCACCACCACCACCCCAAACCCAAGGTGAGTGAGGGGGTCTCTCACTGATCCCTGTGCTGGGAGCCCCCAATGGCCAGGGTAACACTCCCCAGGGGCCTGGGCCACCAAGACTGTACTGCCCTGGAAGTGGCTATGGCAGGGAGGATCCCTGGTGTGGCAGTCAGAGCTGTCTTGGTGAAGTGGGAATCAGGTCTTCCTCCCAAGACTTTGAAGTGGCCTACAGACACTAGGTAAAACAGCAGTGGGGCCCCCCGCGGGTACGGAAGGGTGCTCTGCATGGAGCTGTTAGTGGAGGCCTTCTTTTCAGGAGGTCACCAACTCTTCAGTGCATGGGCAGGGTAGATAGGGTGGCTGCCCAGGGCCTTCCCTGACTGAGCTGGTCACATCTGTCTCCTCCATTTGTGCTGTAACAGAGAACCAGGAGCCTGGCCTTGGCCTGGATAGCGAAGGGACAAGCAAGGAGGCCAGAGCTGCAGCCCCTCAGGCCTGGGCTGGCCCCATGGAGGAGCCCCCTCAAGCACCAGCGCCTCCCCAGGGACAAGGCAGCCCTATAGAGGACTTTATGTTCATGGCAACTCCCGAGCAGGCTATCCTGGCTGCTCCTCTAGAGCCTGCCATAGCCAACCTTGCTGCAGCCGATGGCCTGGCAGCTGCTGCTGTGGACACCAACACTGCTGCTGTTGACACCGCTGTTGCCACCACGACCACCCCTGCCGCTGCTAGCCTCATTGACCTATGGCCTGGCAATGGGGATGGTGCCCCCACACCCCACACTGAGCCTAGGGTCCCCACAGCACCATTAGGTGCTGAGGTCACTCTGGCAGAGGTGCCCCTGCTGGACGAGGGGGCTCAGGAATCAGTGCCACCAACAGGTGAAGTCTGTGCCAATCTCCTCAATTTTGATGAGCTGCCTGAGCCGCCAGCCACCTTCTGTGACCCGGAGGCAGAAGTAGAAGGGGAGCCCCTGGCAGCCCCCCAGGCCCCAACTCTGCCCTCAACTCTGGAGGAAGTGGATCCAGAGCCTGAGCCAGAGATAGAGCTGGAGCCAGAGCCTGAGCCCCACCTGCTGACCAATGGCGAGACCACCCAGAAGGAAGGGACTCAGGTAGGTCAGGGCAACCTGGTGGGAGGGTTGGAAGTCGAGGTGGGAGCAGCGGGGCTGACCCTGGGTGTTTCAGGCTTGCAGCAGTACCAGCCTTTCTCCGTGACCCACATTAATAGGGGGAATTTATTCCATTCCCCTTCTCTGGGCCAGCTCTGCTTTTGTTCCCAAAGCAGGTATCTGTTTCCTTAGCAACCAGGGATGGACTCACCGGTTGCCAGGGAAACCGGCTCAGGCTTGATAGGTCCGCCTTAGCCTTGCTGGGTGGGGCCAGCGTGACCTGGTGCTTTCCTCCTGCAGGCCAGTGAAGGTTACTTCAGCCAATCACAGGAGGAGGAGTTCGCCCAATCAGAAGATACGTGTGCAAAGGCTCCGCCTCCTGTATTCTACAATAAACCTCCAGGTAGTGTGGGTATGGAATATGGGTGGGAATTAAGAGTGCTGTACTGGGTTCAAGTGTGGGCAGGCACATCCCCCCTATATAGCTGGCACAGTTATCAGGAGTTGGGGGACAGCCTTGGATCTGTGGCCATCTCCTTAACTCCCCTTTCTTCCCAACACCATAGAAATCGACATCACCTGCTGGGATGCAGACCCAGTTCCAGAAGAGGAGGAGGGCTTCGAGGGTGGCGATTAGCAGTGGCACCCGCCCTAACGCTACCCTTGCCAAGGCCACTTACCTGCTCCGGCCTCTGGCCAGATGGCTGGTCGCGCCTGCACTCGAAGCAGCTCCGCCTGGCACCCACTCTGGATTCCAGCCCTGACCGGGGACTTGGCCGCTTCCCCACCCCCAGGGCGTGACTTTTACAGCTTTTCTTTTTCTTTTTTTTTTAAAAAAAAAGTTGATAGGAGACTTGTACAGTTGACTGGTTTTCCTCCCGTTGGTAGTTGAGACGCTGTTGCAAATTCCACCCCCCCCCTCTGCCCCGTCCAGATTGTAGCGCTTAGTCCTCCCTGCTCAATCAGCTGGCCAGGGTGGAGGCCTCACCCTCCTCGGGGCCTGACGAGGGGGGGAGCTCTGGTGGGAAAATTTACCCCACCTGTTTTCCTAGTTTTATGTTTCTTGGAAAAATATCACTTTGTATTCTCTGTCCAGGGCTTCAGATATTTTGCACGAATTTGAAAACATGGCAATAAATGGCTCGCCGGCTCTGGCTCCCTGGGACCCCCTCCCCGCCCTTCTCTTTACCCACCTGGCCCAAAGAAAGTAGCAGGCCCAGCTGGGGCCCCTCAGCCTCCCAGCCCTTTCCTGCCCCCTCCTGCTGGGCAGGTCCCAGGCCGGAGGCCTTAGGCAACATTTAGGTCAGGGCTATGGGTGGGGCCTCGAGGCTTGGATGGCCCCTCCCCAACTCCTCCCTATTTGCTTGGGTTCCTTTTTCACATTCAGTAACTGTTTTTTTGAAAGCACAAACTTCTGTAACGGGTCGTGCTCATGTCTGTTAATAAAGAAATCCAGATCCCTTTGGGCCTTCAGGGGTGGATCTGGGGCGGGCTGCTTGCCCTGACCTCCAAGGCCGCAGGGGGCGCCTTCACCTTGATTTCCCGGGCTGGGAAGGTGGGGTCTGGTTTAGAAGCTGGCTGACCTCAGGTTTAGTTCTGCAACCTCCAACCACTTAGCAACTGGAAAGTGCATTGATGTTTTTGCTCTCCGCCACGTCCCAAGCACACCTGGTCACCAGAACCTTCGGTGCAGCACTGGGTAGCCCCTCCACTTGTTACCAAACCAGATCACACACCTTTATTATCCTCAAAGTGTAACAAACGGGGTACGAAATCCCTCCCCACCCTCCACCCCGCAGTCCAAGGGAAGCATTTAAAAGGCCCCGTAGTCAGGCCAGGAGTCCGCTAGTGGGGCCCGGGTCGCCGGGTGCCCCTCTATACGGCTGTAGTCCTCCCGAACAAGGGGATGGAGACCGGCAGGCGCCAAGCTCCGTGCTCCAGCGGCTCGCGGCTGCTGAGCTCCGAGTCGGTCCAGCTGGGGAACACCCGGCGGCCGCGGTCCGCCTGGAGGCAGAGTGCAGGGCAGGGTGCAGCGGGCCGCGGGGCGCTGGGCAGATGCAGCGCCGACGTGTATCCTCGGTCCAGGTAGAGGGGCTTATAGCTGGGCGGTGGCTGCTCCTGTTTCTCGGCGCTGTCGCGGCGGCTCAGAAAGGGCGTGACGATCTTGCGATAGAGGCCGCGCGTGTCCGTGAGCACTTCGCTGTAGGGGGGCGGCGGCTCGGCCATCAGCACTGCCTCTTCGTAGCACGGTGGCTTGGACATGTCCGATTCCGCTGCGGAGTGGGAAACGGCCCAAAGGCTTCAGGCCACCCGTCCCCAGCATCCCGCAGACACTTTGGCCAGCCGCCAAACCCAGGCCCAGCCTCAGCTCCCTCCGAGGTTGGAGGAGTCTGCCCACTGGAAGACGCAAGGGCGCTAACAGCGGAGAGCCCGCCTGCGGCCGAGGCCTTGCCCAACCCTGTCGCCTCCGGAGTAAGTCCGCACTTACCTTGGCGCGGGTAGCTCCAGGGGCGCGGTGGCACGGAGAGGTGCGGCGGCGGCGGGTGCGGCAGCGCGTGGTGGTGTGTGTGCGGATGCGCGTGCGGCTGCGCGGGCCCGTGATGCAGCAGCGGGTGCACGTGCACGTGCTGGTGCGCGTGCGCCGACGCTTCAAGGCGGCCGCGGTGCGGCGGTGGCGGCGGCGCGAGGCCCGGGGGGCTCCCAGCCAGGCTGCCCTCGAGCTCCAGGGGCTCCAGCTCTAGGGCGCGCAGATTCTGCTCACGTAGTCGCTCCTCCTGGCGCCGTTTGAGGCGGCGGCGCAGGAAGCTGCAGAAGCAGCACAGTAAGACGATGAGCCCCCAGATGAGCCAGAAACCAGCGAAGCACGTTAGGAACGTGTACGTGCCCTGGGACATAACCATGGCGGCGGCGCGGGCGGCGGGTCCTCGGCTGTTTCACTGGACACTGGGCTCCTCTACGTGGCCCCGGGCCCGCGCCACACTCCCAGACACCGCCAGCGTCGCTCGGGGACCTGCGGCCGGGGGATGCCCGCGGCGGGGCTCAAGTCGTGTGCGGGCGGGCGGGGGGCAGTAGCACCGGTGCCCGCTCTTTTCCATGGCGCCGGCGGACGCGCGGACCGGCCTCACCCGGGACCGCGTGGGACCTATGGGACAGACACAGGGCGAGGTGAAGGCACGCTGCAACAGCCCCGGACGACTTTCCTGCCTGCGCCTCTGCCCTGCGCAGTCAGGGGGAAGCCTCCTCTGCGGAAACCCCCGCGCTCCCCGTGGCCCCAGTGACGTCACGACGAGGGTGACGTCACGCCCCGAGGTTTCCCCGGTAGGGTTTTCCTGGATCTGAGATTGTGCTGCTGCCGCTGAGCCCAAGAAATTCCAGGCTGGCCGGCAGGGGGCGCGAGAAGGCCAGGCTCAGCCGTCGCGCAAGGGAGATTCACTTCCCCCATTGCTGGGACACAGCTCCAAAATGGTTTCGAAGCTGTGGGTCGATGCACCAGGACGCTGAAGAGAGGCCTCAGTGCAGTTGCTAGGCGGTAGGGAAAGGGTGGTTCACTTTCTAGAGCCCCACAGGCAGCCTCTGGCGCCCAGCTTCAGCCCTATGCGTGTGCTTAGCAGCCCCTAGCACTCTAGGTCTTGTACCCGCTTCCACCCCTTGGCTGCCCGAAGCGTGGAACACCCCAGCCCACACCGCAGCCTCCCAGCTGTCGCTGCTCTTGTAAGAGGGCCTGGGCGGTGGTTCCCGCTGCTACTGCAAGCCACCTACCTTTGTGCCCAACGCCCACCCATTGGCTGGGCGTCGGCTGTTCCCGCTCTTCCTACCGGCGAGTAGCTCTGATAGGGACCTCAACTGTTGGAAAATTTTAGTTTCAGGTAACGGCTAATAAGCTTAGTAATCAATGTATGTAAAAACTATTGTTTCAGGAACTGAAGGAATGGCCACCTTGACTTCAACTAATAAGCTTAGTAATTAAGTTATGTAAAAAGCTATTCTTTTAGGAAATGGAGGAATGGCCCACCTTGGCTCCAGGGTAAGAAGACCTCCGCCCAGGACAGAGAAAGAATGCTGCAGTTTTTATCTCATTAACATCGTCCTTAATTCCAAACCCCTTACCTACACCCTTTTTCTCCTTATAAAAAGGGCCCATTTACAATAGAAGTAAGACAGTCTATTAGGGAGCAAATCTGCTGTCTTCTCAGATCCCCCATCATCTGAATAAAGCGCCCATAAAGATTCAATCCCTGTCTCAGCTTATTGGGTCTGGTAGTGACAGGCAGCACAAACACAGGCATTTTCAGTTTCTACTCCACTTGGCCTTGCTCTTCTAGCTCCAGGAAGTGCGGTCACTTCCCCTCAATTCCTTTTCCTTTCTGTAGAAGGGAGAAGTACCTCATCTTTGGTGTCACCTGGTCCCACATCATTCCAGATGGGCACCTCTCGTTCAAACTCCCCTCCACAGCCAGGTTTGAGAGTTTGCATCCTAAGAGGTATGTAGGAGGCAACCCTGACTGTGGAGTGACAGGTGGCAGGCGACTATTCACCACCCCTGCAGAACAGAAATGAGCCCTTTTTGAATGCCTTATACTCAGGGGCTTTCATGTGCAACCTTTTGGGTAACTAGAATTATTCCTACTTCACAGACAAGGAAGGGGGGTGGTGCAATTAGCTGTGTAGATGGCAGGACGCAGTGTTATAATTTCAATCCAAGCCTGGGGTAGGGGAGTGCTGCTGCTGGAGCTGCTTCGTGGGCTTCTTCCAGGAGCCTCATGGATACCCCTATCTATCTACAGCATGTCCAATGCAAAGACATTTTCAGCTCTGGGGGCCATGGTGGGCCTGAGCCCCAAGCTGAGGGCTCCACATCAAGCCATCTCAGACTCATCTGGCAGCAAGCTGGGGGGAAGCCAGGCCACAGGCCACCCCAGATGGCTTCTGTCTAATTTGACTCCACAGCTGCCTTGTGCCATGTGCCACATGGCGCCTGTGCCAGTCCCTTTCTCCTGGGCACAAGTTCCAGAACAGACAATGGCAGAAACAATAGCCCCGCCCACCCCCTCCACAACCCTGCCATGAGGCTGCCATGGCGACGCAGCCAAGATTAAAAACTCCTCGGCTGCCCGTCACCAGGAGTTAATTAAATCTGTTGTTCTCCCTTTCCTGAGCCCACAGGAATTTTCAGGAATGTTCTAAGGAAGTGGGCACTGACTAGGAGGCCCCTTGGCCTGCAGAGCAAAAACAGCTCCGGGTCAGAAAAGGAACTTCTGGGGCTGGAGGTGATGTTTAGCTGAATTAGGCATACCTGTCCAGACCTTGTTCTAGGCCCTTTCCATGGAGAATCTAGTGTGATCTCCCACACCACATTCTCCATGGGCAGGGGGCAGGGGTTGTCCTATTTGATAGATGAGGAGACCAGCTCAAAGGGAAATGAATTTGCCTCAGGTCACACAATGAAGGGGGAGGGGCATCTAAAATCTGTGTCAGAACACCTTCCCCTGCATGACAACCGAGCTGTACATGAAACGCCTGGTTCATGTGAGCACTGGCATGTGAGAACTTGGCAGCCAAAGGGACACTGGACAAACTGGCAAGCTGGTAGCCTAAACATGCCTTTTTGTTCTTTCCCACCAAGGCCATGGCCCTTGTGGCCATCAGCCCTCAGCTCAAGAGCGGGGAAAAAGGCTACAAGTTAGAGGAAAAATGGGATGGCAGTTCCAGGGCTAACTAACCAGGAACAAAAGACAGAGACAGACCATGCCCTCCAGGGCACAGTGCAGCTAGCTGGCCATTAAGGCAGACTGCGTCAGGCCACACCCAATACCAGCTGAGCGCCACTGTGGCCCCTCAGCTAGGAGGCAGGAACCACTGCTGCACTTCACGCGAGGCCACTGTGTGTCTAAGAGAGGATACCTCACAGCTGAGCTGGCCCTTTGTCCCCACACTGGTGCCAACAGCCAGTTTGAATGGGCGGGACCCAGTCTGAGGCCTGCCCTCTGCCCAGTATCTGGCCCAGAGGAATTGCTCAGTCCATGTCATCTAACCAGCAGTAGGTATTCAATCCATCATCATCAGGATATTTGTCCAGGTCTTTCCACTTCGCTTCCTGACCAGGCCAAGCTGCTCAAGTGCTCCCCAAGGAGCTCCTTGCTCCTTGGGCCCCTGTCATGCTTCCAGCACACCCTGCTCAGCCTCTTGTACACAGCCCAGCCCATCCAGACTTCACAGCAAATACCTGCCCTGAGTCCAACTGCAGCTGCATTAGTGTGGTGCTTTTAGACGAATCATCCTTAAATCTGCCATTTTATGATTTGTTTTCTGTTTGTTTCCTCTTTCCTTCCTTACCTTCATGCGGGTTATTTGAACATTTTTTAGGATTCCATTTTGATGTATTTGTAGAGTTTGTGAGCATAATATTTTGTACTGTTTTCTAGGGCCACATGCTCACTGGGAGCACAGCAGGGGGATGAAAGCAAAGCCCAGGGCAGTGAGCTTCCTAAACTCCATGTCACCTCAGTGGTGAGATCTGTGCAAAGGGCTCAAAGATGCTCAACAAACGTTAGTACTTCCAGAGACTTCTGAGCTGGGGATGCAGAGATATGCATGTCCCCAAGGTGCTCCCTGCCCAAGAGCTGGATGCTACAGGATGTTCTCACAATCACTGAGAACTGTGTTGGCATTTTCCCCATTTCACAGATGAGAACACTTGACTCAAAAAGATTAAATGACACCCCAGGTCACCCAGATCTCTCATTCTGGGTCTCATACACCCCTGAAGGCACCTGCCACACTGCCTCTCTGCATGAAGAACCCCAACCTCAGACCCCAAAGATCTGCTACTGGGCCCTTTATCTCAGCGAAGAGCCCATTGGTCACTCCACCAAGTCCTGTTTTTATGTTTAGTGTAGTGTGCTTTCATCTGTCTACCTCCTTTGGTCTCCCTGCCTCTGCCTTGGCCAGACCACCAGCATCTCTCACTTAGGCCCCTATGCCCATGGTCACCATCACTCTCTCTACCTCTGAGCTGGGTTCCTGCCCAGCCTACCCACTCTCCATATTGCCCGTTTCCCCAGGCCTTTTCCTGCTTGAGCCCTCCAGTGACTCCCCATTGCCTCAGGAGACAGCCCAACTCTTTACCGTGGTTAGATGGAAGCCTCTCAGACTGGAGTAAGCAGCAGAGCCACGTGGAGGGCTTGTTAAAACAGAGTTCTGGGCTCCACTCCCAGCTCTTGGATGGGGCCTGAGAGTTTGCATTTCTAACAAATTCGCAGCCCGTGCTGCTGTTGCTGGTCCAGAAAGCATACTTTGAGAACCACTGACCTAGACTGTGGCCTTGGAGATGAGTTCCTGCCAAGGCCTCTTCAGCCTCCCCTCTCAACTCAGGCTCCGCAGCCCCATCCTGCTGTGCCTCAGCTCTGCTTTCTCTCCCGTGGGGCCTGCAACCCAGCCTCACTTCTCGTGCCCCAGCACTCACTCACTACTCAGCCTCTCGGCCTCTCCTGGCACCTGTCTGGACAAGTCAGCCCTGAGCCACCACCTCACCCCCCAGATTGGGTGAGAAGCCCAGTGATGTCACAGTGTTCTGTAGTGGCTTGTGCCCAGCACCAGAGGCTGCATCTGTCTTGATCACCTGGCACACAGTAGCTCAAAAACCACTCGTTGGACTGTCCAGCTACCTATTTCGTCTTTTAACCTTAGGGCCAAGGAACACCCCAAGAGCTGGGTCAGATCCAGTCCATTCCTGGGAATGTTGGCCCTTCATCAAAATGTCACTGAGAGAGGCGCTACCACCCAGCTCTGGGGCCTGACAGGGTGTTTTGTAAGTGAGCCGAGGACCACACATCTGTGTGAATAAAGGAAGACTCCCTGGAGGCATTTGCCAGGGTCTGTGGTGAGGGCAGAGGAAACCCCAAGCAGTTGGGGTTCTGGGTCAGGAGGTTCCCTGCGAGTAAGGAGCTCCTGGTCAAGTGACATCCCAGGGACTCAGACCAGGGGACAGAGGAGGGAGGAGAGTGTGTGTAAGGAGCGAGGGTGGGGTGGAAGAAGGTGGCTGCAGGGGTTGGGGGCAGGTGGAAAAGGGTAAATGGGGGATAAATAATGATGGAAGAAAACTTGACTTTGGGTGGTGAACACGCAATACAATATAAAAGATGATGTATTATAGAATTGTATGCTTGAAACCTATAATTTTATTAACCAATGTCACCCCAATAAATTCAATTAAAAACAAAGAAAATTTAAAAATAAATAAATGTTTTTAGTAAAAGAAAAAGAAAAGAAAATGGCTGTCGCCCTGGCCGGGTAGCTCAGTTAGAGCATCATCCGACACAGGAAGGTTGTGGGTTCGATCTCCAGTCAGGGCACATACAAGAATCAACCAATGAATGCAAAAATAAGTGGAACAACAAAAATCAGTGTTTCGCTCTCCCTTCCTTTCTCCCTATAAAACCAGTAAGTGAATTTAAAATAATTAAAAAAGGAGAAAGTGGCTGCTAATCTGTCCCCTGTGCCCTGTGTCCGCCAGGCTCCTGCAAGCTTCTGTACATTCAGTCTCTCAGAGCCACCCAGGAGGTGGCTGCTGCCATCCCATTCTACAGACAAGGAGCTGGACCAGCTGAGGACTATACTGTGACTCCCAGGTGACTTTGAACCCCCCTGTCCTGGCAGGAAAGGCATTTCAAGAAGGCACTAGTGACATTTTTACACTCCTCCCACATCAAAACAGATGAACTCAGGCCAGAGAGATGATGGGAACTGTCCAAGCTGCCAAAGTCAGCCAGGCATGGAGCTGGCCAGAACCTCCTTTCTGGCTAGGCCAAGGTACTGGCTTGGCACCCTTATCTGTAGGTAGTATCTCTGTGACCCAACCCAGGCACTAGGTCAGGAACCCAGGGCTTGGGGAACTGCAAACAGGACAACAGAGACTGAGGCCCCTGGGGGCTTGTGGGCACAGAAGCCTTACCTGGGTCAGTGTCTAATGCACTCAGATCTGTCCCTCCAAGGGAGCTGGCCAACAGCTTGAAGGTGAAGAGGGGGATGAGGATCGCCTCTTCTGAGAGGCAGCCAGGACTAACACACAGAGCACTAATGGGGAAGCCCTGGGTTTAAATTCCACTTCTGCCCTGTCCTGTCCTGCCCTGCCTTGCTGGGGCTGTGCAACCCCTTACCAGATATTCTCAGTTGGAGCTAAAGACTCCTACCTGTAAGACAGGGATGATAAAACCTGCCTGGAAGCCCAAGGGAGGAACAAAACTGATGAGGGAGGTGAAAAATACTTCAAGACCAGCATACACAGCTGCATGTGACAAACCAAATGCCAGCATCTTGCAGCCTCAAGAGGTCTGGAAACCAGACCACAGTGCTACATCTGCACAAGCCTGGCCAAAAGTGCCATCACACCGTGGACCAGAGATCCCAGCCTCGTGACTTGCAGGCTAGACATGGTTTATGGGTGTGTTTTTGTTTTGTTGGCCCACAATCATTTTAAAAATAGTCTAATTAGTTGCCAACATTTAAAAACCAGGGGTTTTTACATAAAAGCCTAGATGTCTGGCTCATCCTGAAAACTGGACAATCTGGTCATACCTAGGCTACACTGTCACGTGATGACTGGCAGTAGCCAAGGAGCTCCTTGGCACTCCTCACTCATTCCGTTGCCCCTGGGCCCTGGAGGCATTTGAGTCTCCAACTACTAAGCTAGACTGAGCACCCACAGGAGTCAGCACCACATAGGCCATTCCTTGATAAATTCCTTCTCCCATAGCTAGCCTGCAAGCTGATCAGGCAACACACTAAGGTCTAGGCCCCTAGGGTTCTCTCAGGGACTAAGGCAGACCTCATGGTTTGGTTGTCCCCAGAGAGAGAAAATGGAGGGAGGAAGGGAAGCAGCCAGCAGGGCAGCAGAACAGTCCTACAGAGCACTGTGGGGAGCAAGAATCTGGCTGACTTGTCTGGAAACAGGAAAGTGTGCCTAGGTCAAGCCGGAAAGATGGTGTTTGCTCCCTGGAGGTACAGGAAAGATGGCTGAGAATGTCCCTCTTGGAGGCTCCACATTTCTTTTCTGCATGGCTCACAAGAGATGATAATAGGAAGAGGGGCTGTGCTCACAGAATCGGCACTAGAAACCTAGCTCCACAACAAATGGCTGTATGACCTTGGGCAAGTCACTGCCTTCCCAAGCCTCAGGAGGTTCCAGTTCTACAGTGGGGTCAAAAGCTTACCTTGCACAACTGTTGTAAGGATTAGGAATAACAGGTGTGGACCCCTCAACTTGGGCCTCACACAGAGCAGGAAGAGAGGGAAAGGGCCTGTGAGTAATCCTAAAGGCACTGCTGTCTGTGGGAGAGGACTCAGGACTGACTTATGGTGCCAGCCACCCATTGGCATCAATGCCAAGGTCTCAAATGTGCAGGGTAATGGTCACCTTTGGTGCCTAGGACACCTCCCTAGATAGGAAAGGAAAGCCAAAGGTGGCGGCTGTGGTCTGTGGTTGAGGCTTGCGGTCAGTAGGGGCTGGCCATCTGCTGAGTCAGGCCCAGGAGAGGCTGCCCAGGACCATCTCTGCCCCCAGCACACTGCTGATGAGGGGAGGTTGGGAGGGAGTCCGAGGTCATTTCTTCAGACTCCACTGGCATTCTCCTGGAGGAGCTACCCTGGATGTCGGGCATCCCCATGTGGTGCTGGCCAGCCTGCCAGCCAGCCTGCATGCCATCCAGCACAGGCTGGGCTTTGTGCTCAGACAGGAAAAGGGACACTTGTGAACCAGACAAAGGACTGGGGCACTCCCGTCTGGACGGCCTTCAGCTTCCCAGGGTTAGCAGCATCCTTTCCTCTGCCCCTGCCCCTGCTGCTCCCAGCCCTCCCTGGAGAATGGTGGTTTGTAACTCGGAACAGAGAGACCCACCACCCACCCAAGCCACGTTTGGCACATGCCCCCAGCCATGAGGACGAGGGCTTCAGGCTTCTTTCAGCTCCCCTGGTGAGGAACATCGTCTCTGGGGCACCCAACTCAGGCCGGGCCATTTCAAAGGCAGGTGATGGTAGTGGTGGAGGGGGATGGCTGGGCACAGACTCCGGACCCAGTCTCCATGCCTCCTCCTGCCACGGCAGGCCAGGGCGCCCCCACGTTTAGAGCCACCCCAGGAGCCCTACTGCAACGACTGCAGCCACGTGGGAGCCAGATCGTGCCCAACGGGCGCTCATCCCCAACCCCCACCATCGACGGGCTTGTGGAGGAAGGCACACCCAGTCGAACCAACGGGGCTAAGTTACCCCCAACTGGAGAAGGGGAGTCCCAGCATCCCTTCTCCCCCTGTACCCTGGGGCTGCAGCCCCGCCTGGGGTGGGGGAGGGGTGGGAGGGAGCATCGCCGCCCCGCAGCCGCGTTGCCGGGGAGTGCAACCCCGTTGCTGTGGCAACCGTTTCCAAGCGAACCGGTGGCTGCTCGCGCCCCGCTTGGTCTCCCTCACTAGCGCCTTCGCTCTCTCTCCATCCCTCCCTCCTTGCAGTGGGGGCTGGGGGAGGGGCTGGCCAGGGCGGGGGTCCTGGGCGGCAACCCGGGTCCAAGGTGCGGAGCCGCCCGTGGGAAGGGGCCAACCCGGGGGCTGTCTTCCGCCCGCTCTCAGTGTCCACCAGCTCACTGCTACCGCCGCGGTACTCACGGGCCCAGGCATCCTCCTCCAGCTCGTCCTCTTGGCTCCGGGAGAGCCCACGGGGCCCGCGGACAGTCCCCAGCCGGGGGAGGCGACGGTGGCCCCGGGGAGCTGACTGTGGCGGTGAAGGCGGCTCCAAGCAAGGGGCTGGAGCCGTGGGGCGCGCGCACGGGCGCGTCCTCGCGTTCTGAGCCCGGCGTGCGCGCGCGCGGCCGCCAGCAGAGGGCCCCAGCCCCCCGCGCCTCGCCGCTGAGGAGCCGGTCCCAGGAGCTACAGGAAGAGGACCCACGCCCACCTGCCGTGTCGGGTTCCCTCTGCACAAGGAAGGTGCTGGCCACGTCTCACCCCTTCTGGTCACAGGCAGTCTGGGCCGTGCACACGCCGGCAAACCCAACGCACACAATCGGCCGAGCACATTGGATGCTCAGCCAGGCAGCTGAGGTTCAGATCCCTTACACACACACACAGCCCCGAAAGCACACTATAGTCCATGCCTTGGCCGCCTAATGACAGGGACTATACACATGCAGTGGGCAGAAGTTGGAGCAGGCAGGTACCCCAATGTGGTCCCAACTCGGGAATTCGTGTCCTCCTCCCAACTTAAGGCTCCTCCCACTGTCCCCCCAGTAAGCTCACATCACATGCCTTAGAAGTAGCTTAACTAGTGCTGGGTCCATATGGCTAGGTTCAATGGACCCTGCTCATCCCCAGCAACAGAAGTGAGCTCTGTGGAAGACCCCCTCTGTCTAGGCTTGCCTGAACCTGTCTACCAGCCACTGAACTGGGTTCTCTGTTTCATGGGGGAATATCATTGCATCTCAGGGATGTCATTGTGGAAGACCTATGAATACAAGTGTCTTGCTCCCTTGATGCACAGTGGGCAGGTTTCCAGTCTGGTTATTCACAGTCCTTGGGTTTGGACTCAGGCTCTGCAATGCAGTCAGGGGCCTTGTCTCCGTGTCCCCAGCTCCCCGCTTCAGAGCTGGGTGGCCAAGAGGTGAGCTTAGGAAAGGCTTACCTCTTGGCCACCTCAGCTCTGTTGGAAAGTGATTCTGGGAGTTTCTGCTGCCAGTGATGCACTGTGAGCTTTAGGATAAGGTGAACCCTACCCCAAGGGGGAGTATGGTGGGAGGTCTGGACCTATGCAGGTTTCATGTACTCACTCTTACACCTTCCTAGGGTTGGACTCTCGGCCTCTGTATGCTGATACCTCCCAACCACACCCCCCAAGCTGGAGTAGAGGGGCAAGGGCCCCTTGGTTCCAACTTCATGGGCAGGGTCCAGCGGGTTCCTCCACCCTGCAACAGCTGCTTACCAGCCGGAAGACCTCAGCAAGGCCCTCTCCTTACCCCATTTCCCTCAGGTTTATATGAGGTGGCGCACCTCCAATCACCATCCAGAGCCGGACAGCACAGGAAGCCCTATCTGCTAAGCAGTGCTCAGAGCCTTCTGGTTGCCCTGGAGAGAACTGTCAGCTTGGCAGTCAGCACTCACCCTCTAGTAGACAACAGCCCTGTCAGTGACCTAGAGGGTCAGGGGTGAGATGACTGGCTGTTCCAGTGGTTTCTCATAGCCACCTTGTGAGGGACTAGGGGTCACCCTCACCTTCCCAGAAAAGGAAGGGGCCTAAGCAAAACCAGCTTGAAGTGACCAGGCTAGGACTTAAACCCACAACTAACAGCAAAGCTCATGTGGCGTCTACGGCACAGGGTACCCAGCACAGAGGTAATAAGCAAGTGTTTATGGTGGTTACTGGGTACCTGGAAGGTGGGAGGCAGGCCCAGGTTGCTGAGAGATCACAAAAGGGCAGTCTGTCAAGTGTGGGACAGCTTTGTGGCCAGCAGGGTGCCAAGCCTTTGCATAGGTGAACACCATGGAACCAAATGCTTTTTAAATCCCTGTCCCCACGTAGAGGGCTCCTCCAAGGCCTGGCTCACTGCTATTTTCAGAGGACCCTCACGGATTCCCACATGCCTCTGCTACAGCCTAACCCCCAGTACCACCACCGTCTCACCTTTGCCTGGCCACATTCTTTCCTTCAAGTGCAGAGCAGAGGGGTGCACAGGAACACATGCACAATGATCCCGGGCCAGGTAACCAGGTAAGGCAGACGGTGTCTCTAACAGCAGCTCCCACCTCACTCCCCAGGCTGCTCAAGCCCACAACTGATGGCCCAGCCATCTTGGCCTTAGAGGGGACACTGCGAGCTGGGTCAGTCTCATAAGCACAGGTAGAGTCAGGACCCCCACATGCCTCAGTGGGGACCCAAGCTTCTCCCTTCACGGACCATCCCATTTACAGCAGAGTGAGACACCAAACAGGTGAGCTCAAAGGCTACCAAGGCCTCACTGCCTGGAGGCTGGCCCAGGGTTTCCTGGGCCTTGATTGAGGGCAGCCCCCAGCAGGCCCACCTCCAATCCCTTCCCACTTCAAGCAGGGCCAGGAAGACCCCTGGAGTACCAGGAGCAAGAAAGAGGCAGGCAGGGGCTGCTGGCCAGGTTTGTGCTCAAACTGTATTCACAGACACGTGGCAGCTTATGTTGGACAAAATGAGTAATAAAAATTGGCTTTAAATATGGAAAAACCAGGGTCTTGAAATCCCATGCTACCCAACACTGGGACCAGGGTGACCATCACGATCTGGGAAGGACTGGGGCAGGGGTGTCTAAGGGTGTAGGCACACACAGCTTCAGCCTACCCCCTTCACACACGCACGCACGCACGCACGCACACATAGGGAGGGGTAGGTTATTGCTGGGTACATGTGTTGATGGTTACGAGGGAAGTCTGGAATGTTTGAGGGTTGGCCAGGGACAACGCCCCCTTCCTGCCTAGGATGGAGCGTTTCTGCAAGAGGTGTCCAGGAAAGGGCCCAGCGTGAGATGAGGCGCCCTGGGAGCTGGAAGGCAGAGGCAGACCCGTCTGGGACAGCCTAGGCAGTGGACTGATGGGTCCCAGGGTCAGCCCAGTGTCTGGTCACACTTTGGCACAGGCCCCAGATCCAGCTCTGAGAAGTGCTAAGGAACAGCTCGAGCCCCAGAAGTGGTGGCCTGAGCTCAGGGCAGCAGGGGCAGGCACAAGTCTCACTCGGAGGTCGGCGGTGGTGAGCACAGTGCTGGGGGCTCAGGGCCCGAGGAGCTTGGAGTCTGGCAGTGGCCCCTCTACCCGCTCCAGCGTGGGTCTTCAGAATGCTTGAGTTGCTGTGTACATTCGTACAAACACATAAATACAGAAAGCCCCAAGCTCCACAGACCAGAGCTGAAGGGACGCACCTTTGTCCCAGGGACAGCTTAGGCCTTGCCAAACTCAGCCAGACCAGGGGCTGAGGGGCACAGGACACTGGGGACAGCTCCGGCTGTGTTTCCCAGGCCACAGCTTGAGTGGACAATGGGGAGGACCACTGTGCAAAACTGTAAACAGCACTTGGAGTAGCTGCTACCGCCAACCACCGGTGGGGGCCTCGGGCTGGGGGCTAGAGGCGGGTGGGGAGCTCTTCTTCGCTGTCGCTGCAGCTCCCACAGCAATCCTGGAGGGTAGGGAAGACACGGAGGGAGAGAGGCAGAGCAAGCGCTGTTAGCCACCACTGCCACCACTGGGTGGCCCTGCCAGGGCAGGCCAGGAGCTGCCCAGGGCCATGCTCTGGGGAGGGGACCCCCCACGAGGGGCCTGGACATCATGTGGAGGCTGCCAACCACAGGCTGAGGTAAGGGGGACCTGGTGGCCCCAAGGATCTGTCAGGGCAGGGCTCCAACCAGCCACTCTTCCCTGGGGCCAGTGGAGGCAGGGCTTGGGGAGACAGACGGCTAAGCAAGGCTAGCAGCTTGAAGGTGCCAGGTGCAGGGAACGGAAGCAGTAGGGGGGGAGGGTGGGGAGCGGACACCAGACTTCTTTCTCCCACATCTTGCCTCTGCCATGGAAGGGCTGCCAGTGGCTCCCCGAGGCCAGGCAGCAAGGCCAACCCACGGAGAGCCTACACTGCTCACCTCTGGAAAGAGAAAAGAGGCCATGAGCCCAGCCAGGGGTTGGGGACAGGCGGGAATGAGGCCCGAGACCCTGGGCACCTCTGGCATGGCTGGAGGAGGCCCACTCAGCACATGCAGGCACCGGCTCGGCCTCCCACCCACCGTCCCCTGGAGCAAGGCTGGGGGCCCAGGAAGAACACTACTGGGGGTTACCTGACGACTGAAGAGTCTCTGCAGTAGTCCCTTCTTGGGGGGCGCAGGTGGCTGGCCCTTCCAGTCCAGGTCTGGGGGAACTGAGCCATCCATACCGAAGACATTCAGCTCTTGAAAGCACTCGGTTTCCACCATCTGCCATAGGACAGGCAGCTGTGAGAAATGCCCCCTGGGCCACCCCCTGGAGCCCACCCCACCAGCTGGGCAAGCCCCACCTCATTCTGCCAGGGGATAGGCACGCTGCCTGTGGCAAACTTCTGGTAGAAGTCCTGGTCGGTGGGCTCCAGTTCCACGCCCTTAACCGTGGAGAACTGCTCAATGTCCAGGACATCCTTGCAGTAAATGGCCTGGGGCTTGGGGGACAAAGGCTGCATCAGACAGGAACACCACCTGTGCTCGGGAGGACAGCTCAGTCCTGAGAATGGCTCTAGCCTTGCTTGGCCTGGCTGTGTCTGCCCCTCACAGGTCTAAGCATGGAAGTCCCTCCTTTGAGGCTCCTTTCCCTCTGTAAACTGGGGATCATTCTCCCTCACTGACCCACCCTAGCCAGCAGCCTCCACAGTGCCTGGTGGAACCATCACCAAGCACTCCCTCCAACTGCACACAGTGGTCTGGGTGCTCAACTGTTAAGGGGAGCGCAGGTTGGGTCTCAGCACACACTTCCAGCAGGGCCCCCCTCTTGTAGGGCCCAGGGCTGAGGGGTGCTCTGCTTTGGGATGTTCAACAGCTTGCTCCACCCCTCCATGTTTCACAGCCAGCCAAGGGATTAACCCCAGCTGGGAGCCCACCTCAGTCTAGAAGGCCACTTTTTTTTTCATCGTTACACCGTCTTCTACACTTGATCTTAGCCAAAAGGCTAAGAAACAATACACTGTCTTCTAATTCCTATACTATTAAGGGTGTCGATTAAAACACCATCATGTAGAACAGCATAGTTGATGCCCTGGCTAGTGTGGCTCAGTGGATTGAGTGCCAGCCTGCAAACCAAATGGTTGCTGGTTCAACTCCCGGTCAGGGCACAGGCCTGCGTTGCTGGCCAGGTCCCTGGTTGGGGGTTTCAAGAGGCAGCCAATCAATGTTTCTCTCCCTCCTTTTCTCCCTTCCCTCTCTCCCTCCCTTCCCCTCTCTAAAAATAAGTAAAATCTAGCTGGCCCTGCCCTGACTGCAGTGGCTCAGCGATTTAGGCGTTGGCTGGCAAACTAAAAGGTCACATGGGTTCAACTCCTGGTCAGGGCACATGCCTGGGTTGCAGGCCAGGTCCCCGGTTGGGAGTTCAGAGAGGCAGCCAGTCAATGTTTCACAAAACGGTATTTCTCTCCCTCTCTTTCTCCCTCCCTCCCCTACTCCCTATAAACAAACAAACAAATAAATATCTTTGGAAAAAATTAAAAATAAAATAGCACAGCTTTGGAAAACAGTCCAGCTATTCCCCCAAGGTTAAACACAGCACTCCTGTATGAGCCAGCAATTCCATTCCAAGAGAAAAGAAAACCTGCATCCCCACAAAAACTTGTATGTACATGTTCTTAGTAGCATTACTCATAATAGCCAAAAAGTGAAAACAACCCTGATGTCCATCAACTGATGAAGACAAACAAATGTGGAATATTTACACACTGGAATATTGTTCAGTCATAAAAAATAATCGATATAGACTACAATACCTAGGAACCTTGAAAACATTATGCAAAGTGAAAGACACAAGTTACAAAGCGCCACATAGTGTATAATTTCATTTAATGAAATGTCCAGAACAGGTAAATAGTGATTTAAAGATTAGTTGTGCCCTCGCTGGTGTGGTTCAGTGGACTGAGCACCAGCCTAAGAACCAAAAGGTTTGATTCCCAGTCAGGGCACATGCCTGGGTTGCAGGCCAGGTCCCCAGCTGGGGGTGTGGGAGAGGCAACTGATTTCACCTCTCTCTAAAAATGAATTTTTTTTTTTTTAAAGGGAAAAGATTAGTGGTTGTCAGGAAATGACTGCTGGTGGGCACAGGGCTTTGCTGGGAAAGGGAGAATGAAAAAGATCTAAAATGGATTGTCGTGATGGCTGAGCAATTGGAATATGCTAAAAGCCATTTAATCATATACTTTAAAATGTGTGAATTGTATGGTATGTGAATTAAATCCCAATAAAGCTCTTAAAAACTATATTTTCACTGCTGCTTCTAAAAAGTGAAAGTCCAAAGCATCGGTTTTCTAAGCTGTGAACACCAGCCCGGGGACATGTGAGGGAAGTGGGAGGGCAGGGCAGCCTTGCAGCCATCACCCACACCAGTGCCCACGTCTCATGGGGTGCCAGTGAGGCCAACATGACACAGCCCTGCAGAGCTGGCAGCCTGCCAGTGGGTCCCCCACTTCCAATCACCTCCTCTATGGCCCACCCCCACACTCCCACACGTCACATTCCTGCTCAATGTTCCCCAAAAATACTCATCATACTTAGAATAAGATGCGTCTGTCATAGAGGCCCCTTGTGGCTGTGTCATCTCTTGAGGTTGGTCCCTGCCCCAGGACCTAACTGCCTAGCTGTTTCTCCTTCTTGGAATGCTTGCACCCCGAATCTTGGCAGGGTTCTCCCCTTCACATATTTCAGGTTCTGCTTAACCATCAGTTCCTCAGAACCATCAGGTCTCAAGATACCGCCCCTCCCCTACCATCACTCCTTATCTCCTTAGCCTGCTTTATTGTTTGCTGCTGCATCTCACATTATCTCACAATGTCTTGGGAGGCACACCAAGTTGATGGCTGTCAACCACACATGCAACTGTTTATTCATTCCACAAATATCTGAGTGCCTAGATGGGCCAGACCTAAGATGAGGTCAACAGAACCTGGTCCTGCCTTCATGTCCTAGTTGGAATACACACCAGTAAGTGAAAACATTTTGGGGGGCCTGAGCCCAGGGCAGCAGGGGCAAGCACAACTCTCACTCGGAGGTTGGTGGTGGTGAGCACAGTGCTTGCTGGGGGCCCAGGGCCTGAGGAGCCTGGAGTCTGGCAGTGGGTCCTCTGCCCATGCCAGTGTGGGTCTTCAGAATGCTCAAGTTGCTATGTATATTTGTACAAACACATGAATACAGAAAGCCCCGAGCTCCATGGACCAGAGCTGAAAGGACACACCTTTGTCCCAAGGACAGTATAGGCTTTTCCAAACTCAGCCAGATCAGGGGCTGAGGGGCACAGGACACTACGAACAGCTTCAGCAGTATTCCCGGTGAACACAGGACCTAGTCCTCTTACACATGGCAGGGGATCAAGCACATGACCTAACCTTAGCCGATCGGAACCTTCCCTGTGACGTTATACAGAAAAGTCTGAATTTATTGGAAGGACAGTCAACTTATTGGGAGGACAGGTTGAAGCAGAGGAGCCAACAAGGCACGGCACCCTGACATTAGCCCTACTCTGTCACTTCCTGGCCATATGAACCAACAAACTCCTTGTTGGGCACCAATCAGTTTGAGTTGGATTTCTGTCACTTGGATTCTGATAACTTGAGGTTATTCCTGCCTGCAGGATGCCTGACCTTGAGATGCTCAGTAAATGCCTGAGATAAGAGGACGGGTTCTGCCCACAGATGGGAGGTCCGCATCGCCATGTGTGGTGGGCAGCTGATATTCTGCCAGCCCGAAAGCCCTTCCCCCTGCTGTTTCCAGCACCTTGGTTTTCCTTTTGGGAACTGGTCTCCCCCATTGGCAGTGCTTCAGGTAGGCATACCATCTGGGTGGGGCCACCAAAGAGCCTCTGAACAATCAGCTGCACTGAGCATCAGCCTTTGGCCTTTTTCTTCCGTTTTGAAATTATTGGTCAAGAGGAGGCCCCTTATCTGCTGGGATGGCTAAGCTGGTAGGATGTGGGTTTGACCTGCTGGGCCCCCCAGTGCCACTCTCTGGGAGTGAAGTAAAGACTGCACATGGGCCAGTACATGGAGAGGGAGAGGAAGAGAGAATTCCTGCAACTCAGGTGGAGCCCCCGATGGAGCTTTTCACTTCTGTGAGCCCAGGGAATTACGTTTTGTTGGTTAAGCCATTCGAGTTGAGCTTCCTTACATTCAAACTGAGGTTGTCCTGACCCCAAGAGCCCCCAGCCCTCATCCTGGCCTGGTCCTGCCTTTGAATTGGTGGCACTCACATCGGGCTTGAAGGGCGGCTCCAGCATGCCAGCTCCCAGACGCTTGAAGTTCAGTTTCTTAAAGAGGGGGTGCTCCTTCACCTCACGGGCACCGCCTCCATGACACCCCAGCCGCTCCGCAGGGTCCTTGCAGAGGAGCTGTAGCGGGGGAGGGGGGTCAGGGTGGCCTTGGCAGATGTGCCTCTGGCCCCAGCCCGGGCCTCCCGCTGGCTGCCGTACCTGGGAGCAGACAGAGCGGGCCTGCAGGGAAAAGCGATCGGAGTACTCTTCAGGCACCTCCTTCACCAGCCGCTCCACCTCCTCCCGCTTAATCTTCTTTTTTCTCTGCTGGAAGGGCGACTGGCCAGCGATCATCTCGTACAAAAGGCAGCCTAGCGCCCACCAGTCTGGGCTGAATGTGTACCGTTCGTTCTTCACCACCTCCGGAGCTGGGTGGGTGGCAAAGGAGTTAGGGGTGCCCAGGAGTGCCTAGTGCACAACAAGGCAGGGGATCTGCTCAATCACCCTCCAGCCAGGGAGGCACCATCAGGGCCTGGCAGGGGCCGTGATGAGCAGGAGAGCTCAGCCTGCACCAAAGGGAGCTGATGCAGCCCCACAGGGAGCCCACTGTTGTAATTTTTCAAAGTCTGAAGTCTATATTTTTAATGTGAAGCTGTCTGGCTTATTCAATGTTGGCAATCAATTTTAATTGTTTCAAAATAATTTGAAGCATAATCAATATAATTTTTAAAAACAGCCCTGGCTTGTGTGGCTCAGTGGATTGAGTGCTGGCCTGCAAACCAAAGGGTCACCAGTTTGATTCCCAGTCAGGGCACATGACTGGGTTGCGGGCCAGATCCCGAGATGGGGGCATGAGAGAGGCAACCACACACTGATGTTTCTCTCCCTCTTTCCCTCGCTCCAAAAATTAATTAATAAAATCTTTATAAAAAAAAAAGACAAAAACATAGTAATTTGATTGATCTTCTGGCTGGAAGTGTCATCCTATGTACCAAAAAGTTGAGGGTTCTATTCCCAGTTGGGGTGTGTTTGGGAAGCAACTGATCTCTCTCTCTCTCTCTCTCTCTCTCTCAAATCAATAAACATATCCTTGGGTGACAATTTAAAAAATTAAAAATTATTTGGTTGGAACCCAAATGTAGACCAAAGGAGGCCTGCAACCTATGGATTTAGTATTGCACCACAGAAAGGAAGAAAGTTACTTGCTGGATGCCCATACCGCCTAGCAAGAATGAGTTGCCTGTACTGCCTCTTCATCTTTGAGGCCACAGATAGAATGACCACAGTCAGGGGAAGTGAGGCTGGGAGAAGGGAAATGCCTGGCTTAAGGACACACAAGAAGCGGGGGACAAGGAAGAGACCACCTGTAGTTGGGGATCTGTCTAGTGTGTCGTGGTCCCAGAGGGAAATTCGGGGCCTCCTCTTAGCCCCTCTCTAGACGGGGACTCCTACTCTGAGTGTGGGCAGGTCAGGGGAGCGCAATGCTGGGTCCAAACACCTGAGTTTAAGTCCCTTCACTGGCAGCCTCCTGCAAGCCCAGCCAACAGGAGCTCAGAGAGTGTTTAGTAAATGAGTGAAGTGGCTTCACATGTTGTGTGGGCCCCTGGCTGAGTCTTGACCTCATGATCTATAAAAGAGGCACAACAGCTCTTTCTATTCCCTGAGACACAGGAGACTCCCAAACAGAAGTTGGGGGGCCAGACCCAAGTCAGGGGGGGACTCACCCATGTAGCCCACGGTACCCACACGGCCTTTGATGGTCTGACCCTCAGGCACATGCACAGCCAGCCCCAGGTCGGAGATTCGGATGTGACCTGAACGTGGGTAAAGTGGGGAGCCTGTTAATCAGGTGGGTAGGACCCCAACCCACTCCACCCTACCTCTGTGGCCCTCACCCACCATGGTCATCCAGTAGGATGTTCTCTGGCTTCAGGTCCCTGTGGGGAGAGAAGGGTAGGGTCAGATGCTGCTCAGTTGCCAGGAAGTCAGACAGGGCACCCCCACCCCGAGCTTGGTTGCATTCTGGGATGAGATGTGTGGTAAGGTATAGGGGTCATCTGCTGCCAGGGTGACAGATAGCCCTGGCCCCTCCCAGTCCCCCTGCTGCAGCCCCAGCTTGAGGGAGCAGACAAGAACCTATGGAACCAGGACACTGGGGTTCACTAGGCAAATGGAAGGCCATCTCCCACCTAGGGAAGCTCCCCAGATGTCATCAGTAGACTTGCTCACCCTGGTTTCAAGGAGTTCCCCCCAGTCCTACCCCCAAGGCTAACTGGTAGAGTCAGTCTTTCCTGCCTGTCAAATGGGGCTGCTCATCTCCTCAGGGGCTACTGGGAGGCTCCAAGGAAGTCATTGCCAATAACAGTAATAGGCAGAGCCTCACTGCCAAGCCCTGTGTGCCTGGCTCCTGGCTCCAGTGAATTTCATCAAATTATTTCATTTGGTCCCTATGATAATCTGCCAGGCAGGAATTATAGCCTCCACTTTCCAGGAAAGGAAATGGCGTTGGGAGCAGGAAGTGAACTGGCACAAAGTCACAGAAGGGGTGAGAGCACCAGACTCCACACCCATGTCAGCTGGACCCCAGAGCTCACTTAGAGTAGGCGAGCGCCGAGCCTCCAGCCAGTGCATCACAGGCCTCGGATGGGCCCGTGGCTGCGGTGTCTGCCCCAGCACACCCGCATTCTTTCACCACCTCCCTGCACGCCTAGCTGCAGCGTCAGACAGGTGGCAGAGCTCTGCACCTGTATACAATGCGTTCCCGATGCAGATCCTCCAGGCCACAGCAGATCTCAGCAGCGTAGAAGACGGCCCGTGCCTCTGGGAAGCCAGCCTGGCCCATGTGGTAGATGTGGAACTTGAGGTCACCTCCATTCATCAGTGTCAGCACCAGGCATAGTGCATCCTTAGTCTCGTAGGCATAGGCCAAGCTCACCTGCGGCCAAGGGGACCCGAGCCCTCAGGCAAGGACCACAGGCCACCTGGTGGTAGGGCTGGTGCCAGCGGCCCAAAAAATCCTGTTTAGTGCCACTCCTGAGGCCCAGCCTGCTTCCCAGGCCTGGTGTCAAACACCCCCAAATCTGCCCCTCCTGGGCATCTCCAAGAGTGGGAGGTGGTGTCTGGAGAGTGTGGGCAATGGGTGGGAGAAAGAAACCTTAGCCTGGTATGTGGGGAGGGAGGGCAACTGTGTGGCCAAGGGGCAGGGCAAGGTCTTCTGTCTGTACTTACTACAAACCTACTGTTCACTTTCTCCAGGATCTGCTTCTCATTGAGTGCCATGGCCTCTCCCTTCCGCTTCTTAATCCGCTTCTTCTCCAGTTTTTTGCAGGCGTACATCTTGCCTGTTGCCCGCACCTGGCAGGCGCACACCTATAGCCAGGGTAGATGGGGCAAATGGGAACCAACTGTGCTCCTGCTGGGAGTATGGGGGCTTGGGGTGGGGGGAAGGGCTTGTCCAAGACCCATCCTACCCAGCCTACGCAGTCTGCAGGGCTCTGACCTGGCCACTCACCTCCCCAAAGCCACCTTTTCCCAGGACTCGGTACTGCCTGAAGGTGTTTTTGGTCACTGGCTGCCTGTGGGCAAGGGTTTGGGAAGCAAATGGGCTGAGCAGGGGTCCGAGGCCCGTGACAGCCCCAACATCCTGGCCTGCCCCTGCCTAGTCTTCGAGGAGCTCACCTTTCCAGCCACTTCCACTGCAAGAAACGGTTGAAGTAGATGCTGTCGAGGTAGTCAGCAAAAGGGGCTACGCTCAGGTACTCGTGGGTCAGCCTACAGAGAAGGCCCAGCCCACTGGTCAGCCCAATATCCTAGCTTCCCAGCTTGATGGACCAGGCCTCCTGCCGCATGCTCAGCCCAAAGGCAGCATCCTCAGCCAGCCCTCTTGCTAAGCCCCCTAGGACACCCGTGCTGAAGCTGAGGATGCTACAAGAGGGGATACAACCTGCCTAAGGTAACACGGCAGGGGCAGGGCTGGGATGTGAGGCTGAGCCCTTCACCAGCAGATGAACTATGCAGTCTGCTGGGCCCACAGAAGCTTCCTCCACAGGACGGCTCTAGGCCCGTGGGAAGGGAAGGCTTACCGGGTGAGCTCCTGGAAGAGGTCTTTGCAGGGCCCTTGCTCCAGCCGCTGGGCGCAGTTAGTCACCATTTGCCGCGGGATCTCAGGGATGAGGTCAGGACCCTGGGGACAGGCCACAAACAGGTCAGCAAAGGGGACCCCTTTGGCCAGCTGCTACTCCTAGGGCACCTCTACGGCAGGTATCTCAGGTCTGCCTGTGCTGGGGGTGGCGGCAGGCCAGGAATTTCCCAGCCTATTTGGTTGCTGAACTTGGTTGCTGCCTCTACCCTAGAGGCAGGGAGAAGCAGAGCCGCTAGTAGGCCCCCGGGCCCCCTCTGAGGCTCCGTGTCTGTAGTGCTGCCTGGTGAGCCCGGAGCAGCTCCAGGGCATCTGGGCCTAGATGGTGGTCACTCCTCTCCCCACCACCAAGCTCTGCCACTGCTGTCATCCCTCCATCACTGCTCACTCACCGTGTGGCTCAGAAAATTCTGCATTAGCCGCTGCCCACATGCCTTCCTCTTCTCATCAGGGGTCACTTCATATTCAGCCTGCAGGGTGGGAGGCGGAGAGGCTCGAGGTCCGGGAGAAGGACAGGTGCAGGATGCTGGGGCACACAGGGTCTGGGACCTCCATCTGCCCTGGGTGCTGGGCTGGGCTACACTCACCACCCCATCCAGGAAGGCAATGCAGCGGGTCAGCTCGGACCTTGTCGCGCAGAACTCTCGGAACAGCAGACGCCCGATGGGCTGCCGCTCGCACAGGCTGTGGTAGTCACGCTCTGCAGGCAGAGGTGGGAGCTGCAAGGTTCCTGGACCCGGAGCCTGCCAGCAGGACGCCCCTATCCACACCACCACGCCCTGGGCCCCCACAACAGCATCCAGCACTGTGGTACGGTATCCTTACTCTCCTGCACAGCCCTGCACTGTGGACCTCTGCCACGTCATAGCGTGGCACTTTGAAGCCCAGTGTTTAGTTCCAGGTCACACAGGCAGGAGTGTGGCTCTGGAACCAGGGTCCTTGCCTCCCCCACCTTCTCCTGGTTCACACCATTGGCATTTGTCACAGTACTGGGGCTGGGTGTGGTCTGAGGTTCCGGCCAGGCCCGGGCTGGGCCCACACCTGCTGCCTGCCTGCTGAAAGTAGGGGAGGAAGCTGTGGCTTCCGGCAGGCTCCAGGCAAGGCCGTGGAAGCTGCCATGATCTACTTGCCCAGGGGCCTGGGCCACTTCGATGTTACTCAGACCTGGGGCCCCAGCCCGGATAAGCAGAAGCTAGGGTCCTGGGACCTTCTGGTCAAGGCTTTTGCTGGCCCCCACTAAGACCGAACTAGGTGGCGCTGAGCACAGGTCTGGGGTTTTCAACACAGTCAATGTGTGGGGTGGCTCCAGCCCCTACTGCAACCTCTGTCCCCTTAGCTCTGCTCTTTCTAGGCCTGGCCCTTCCTTCCTCTGCTCTTCTTAGACAGCCCCAAATTTGGCCCTCCCCTGCTCCCCACATTCACCCCACCCACACCCTGCTATCCTGTTTGTGTTCTGCCCTCCACCCATCACAAGCCTAGGAACTGAAACCAGGTGGGTGGTAGAGCCTCAATCTGCTCCTGGACCCCTCAACCTTGCACCTCTGCCCCAAGGCAGGTCTCAGGGGAGGCTCCTTGGCACCAGCAGGTCCTCCTTGCCTCAGCACCCCTGGTCCCCAACCCAGGCCTCACCGAGGCTGAGGCGAAGCTCTTCACACTGGCTGATATGGGGGAACTGCAGCATCTGTCGCCATTTCTTGCTTTTCCCCTTGCGGTTCCCACCGCCACCTGTGGGAGCAAATGGGTGCAGGCTCTTGCCACCAGCATGCCTCCTCCCCACCCTCAGTGAAGCCCAGAGGCTTCAGGGTCCAGCCTAGGCACAGCTCACCCAGGGAACCCAGACATACACTCCAACATGCCCTGCCTGGGTTCCCGGACACACATGGTCCCCTGGGCCCTCCTGCTAGGGACTCCTGCGCTGCAGGAGCCAAGAGGCAGAGAAGGCCAGGCCACTGGGGGAGGGTGGGGTTTCTGGACAGCCTCAGCTATTTGCTAGCAGGTCAAGTTTCCCAGGTGAAGAAAGTAGAAAAGAACATGACAATAGAGGGAACTGTGTAAGTCAACACCAGAAGCAAGAGATTCTAGGACATATGGGACATGCCTGAGAGCTGCCAGAGCTAGAGGGCCACCTGAGTCATCTGGCCCTGCATCAGGACTACCAGAGACTCAAATAAGGTGGTAGCAGGAGGGCTGACACTCAGGATGCCCACCCCTGCACACAAAGGCTTCCCTGGCCCTGATACTGGCCTCATTTTACCCAGGTGACCCCTTCACTGCAGCTGCTGAGACCCAAATAGCAGCCCAAATGTCTACAAAGCCAGACAGGTATGGTAAACATGGACCAGATGGGTGACAACAGGGAGTGGAGAGGAGTGTGATGAACTGAACCAGCCCTGCCCCTTTCAATACCTATACAGCTCCAGCTGCAGCTTGGTTGCTGCTAGGCAGGAAGGCTGGCTCAGTGTGGCCAGCTCTTCTGATTTTTCAAAAGCAACTGGGAATCCAGGCTGTTACATGAAATATTCGTTCCTACTTTTTAAAAATCCCACTGTAGCCAAATAAAAAATGTTGAAAGAGCTAGCCAGATGTGACCCATGGGTCATGAGGTTGAGAATGGTGGCAGCGGCCTGAGTCTTGGCATCAACAGATCTTGGCTGGGATCTCCAATTCACATTTTGGGCCCATCACTTGCCCACTATAAACCTCAACTTCTCCATGTGTACTTTGGATCCAAACCCAACTCCAGAGGTGTTATGAGGGTGACTGGCAGAAGCTGTGTCCAGCACCCAGTAGGGCTTTGGCAAGAGGTGGGCCCCAACTCCAGCTACTCAATAGCAACCTCAAGCTACCATCTTCTCTTGCCTGGCCTCAGTTTCCCTTCTGGTTTACCCAGCCTTGTTTCTATCTGGCCTTGCCGAAGGCAAGTGCTGCTGGGGGTAGGGGCTGCCTCCTAGGGAGGAAGTAGGGCTGGGTCCCTCAATGTGTTCCCTGACCCAAGCTGCCCAGAGGAGGAAGTGTTGCAGGGCACCCATTGGGAAACCCACTAGTGGCCCTCCTGCAGCCTGCACCCAGCATATCCCACAGTCATTGCCCCACTGTGAGTAAGCAACAGACCCCTATCCCCAACCTGGGCGAGGCCTCCCCAGAAGGGGAACTCCTCCCCCACCCCCACAGGTCCCTTTCCCCAACCCTCTATCCGCCTGCCTCCCCCATCAGTTACTTCCTCCTCCCCCTCCTCCCAGCCACATTGAGCAGCAGCAGAGTCACATGCAAATATCCTGTTCTGGAACTGCTACTAGTAAGTGGGGCTCCTCCCCGCCCTAGATGGTCCCCTTGGGGTGCCTCTGGGCATCTAGAAAAGGATAGACTAAGCAAGGACTCACATCCCCAGGCTATGGTGCTTCACCCTCAGCAGTTCTGCCAAGACCTGGCCCAATTTCATGAAAAAACAGACCCTGAATTGAACCAAGTTGTCCAAGATTACAAACCTGAAGGTACCAGAGATACTTATTCAGGACCGGAACCTAGATCTGAATACATACACCAATGGTTCTTAAGCCACTTATAGCCTAAGATCAATCACTTGGCAAGCTGGCCAAGGTCTGACCCCACAAGCTGTCAGCCAGCTCATGAAGGGATTCCAATGCAACCAGTCTATGGGCCAGGGTTTGGGCCTCAGGGACAATAGGGATTTCCTTTAGTTTTCCCATTCTGTCCCCAAACACTGCACAAAAAAGGTTACTAAAGTTCAGAGAGAAGAGACATGTCTAGAGCCACGCAGGTGGGAGGAACAGACCCAGGTAGGGTGAAGGTTCCCCAGTGGAGGCATAGATCCCCAGTTTGGCCATAGCCCCCTGTGCCTCACCCATGGCCTAAAGAAGCCTGTCTGAAGATGCCTATACTCTCTGGCCAGGCAAGGCAGTACCCTTGGCAGCCTGAGGCCTGAACGGACTACATCCTTGGGAGGGAGGCCTGGCCAGGCTCTCCTCATCCCTCCTCCCTGGCTTGCTGGATGACGAGGCAGAACAGAATAGGCAGATGCCCCCAGAGGCTGGGAGGAAGGCCCGTCCAGGACTCGATAAGGCACAGGAGATAAGAAAGGCTCCGGGCACTAAGGACCCAGCCTGCCATGCCCATCTCCAGGCAGCACCTTCCTGAGGTCTATGCCCACTGGGCAGACAGAAGGCACCAGATGCTGTGCCAGCTGGGGTCTCTTCCGGGGTTCCTACAGCCTGTGTTGGGAGCATCCTATGTCCTATGCCTGGATCAGTCTTACAACGTAACCTAGGGAATAGTCCTTGCAAAACAGGGCAAAAAGATGAAGCAGACAACTCAGCCTGGAAGCCCAGCAAATTGTGGAAAACTGTTATGACCTCTTTATCTTAGAGTTCCAAAAAGAAGGGTCTTGGGCACTGCTGGTCGCCAGCACCCTGGACAGGACACAGTATAGAGGGGTGTCTGGTGACTAAGTTACCAAGGTGGGCACTAGCAGGTGAGGGAGGGGCTGACTGACCAGCAGGCAGTGAAGACCAGGTTTGGTCCTTCTGTGTCCCCAAGGACTCTCTAGAGCAAGTGCCTGCTCTAGAGGCATCTGGGGTAGGAGCCATGAGGAACTCAGCACACATTTGGTTCAGCCAGGCTCCCTCTTCTAGGCTTGTACTTAAGAGCCCAGCAGGCCCAGCATGCTTGCTTTTCTCAAAGCTGCCTCACGCTTATTTCTGTGCCTGTGTGTCCCACTAGACTGTGCGCTTCCTGAAGGCAAAACTTGCAACCCACTCACTTCTGACCCCAGTGTCATGAAGCCCGAGCAAGTGGCAGTCATGTTGGTACCATATGTGACCAGGAGCAGTTTCCCGGAGTTGGATATTTGTTCATTCATTCTCCAAACCTTTACCCAGCACCAACTTTGCGTCCGTCCAGGCTGTGCGCCCGAGCCTGCGCCCGGGCACGTGGGGGTCAGCTACCCTTTCCTGGGGCATTTTCTCACCTCTCACCTGGGAGAGGCCTCAGAGAAGCTCTCCTGGGTCTCAGGTCCCACCGTTCCCTCTTTCGTCCTCTAGGTTCACCAGATCAGCTCACTCACCCCCTCATCTCGCCCCGTTGCGAGGGCGGCGGCCTGACCCCCGCCCCTTCCTGGGCCCGGGCTCCCGCGGGCAGGTGCGGAGGAAGACGTCGAGCCGGAAGAGCTCGTGTCTGCGAGGGATGCGGGGCGCAGAGCTCGCTGCCCTACGGGATGGGGTGACGGGGTCACCCTACCAAGCTCAAAGGCCGCGCACGCCCACGTTCTTTGCACCCGGCCGCCCGCCCGGCCGCCTCACCTTCTCGGGCCTTGAGAAGCACCGTGTTCGCTACGATGTTTTCGAGCTCCATGGGCTGCGGCGCCGCAGGGCCGCGCCGCCGGCCGGGAACGCTCGCGGGAGCCGGGGCCGGATGGCGATCGGCACGGCTCGGCTCCGCTCGGCTCGCAGTGACCGAGCCCGGGCCTCCCGGGCCTCCGGGCCGCCGCCGCCCGCCGCGCACTCTCCGCCCCCTCCGGGGGGGCCACCCAGTTGCCTCCCCGCCCCTCCCCGCCTTCTGTTTACTTTACTCGGCCAATACTTTACTCGGGCGAGCGATCCCCGCGCGGTCTTCCCATTAGACAACCTCTTCATCATTCCCCGCCCCCAGAGCCAGGGATCCACTTAAAGGAGTTGGGAGGCGGGACTTGGTACGTCACCTCTCCCTGGTTGGTTTGCGGTGGAGTTCGGCCCCCATGTTCGAATTTGTGGCCTTCGTAGGTTACTGAACTGCCAATTAGGGCCGAGCCCTCCACCAGGACGACTGAGCCGTGTTCTCTGGGTCACTCCCGGGAGGCCGAATGTTCAATAGTTCTCAGCAGTGCGTTCAGTTTGCGCCGCCAGGTGGGGGTGTGGCCCGAGTCCCTTCAACTCGCTTAGGCTCTTCTAGGGTTTGTAGGGGATACACTGTATCCTGGGCTTCCTGAGGCCGAGCCGCCAGCTGCTTTGGGCCCCATTCCTGTGGGTCGCCTCATTCTAGAGAGCGCACGTCAGAAGCGGGGAGAGGCCCAGAGGAGGCTTGAAGCCTCCCAGCGGCTCCGTGGGCTCCTGATCAGCCTCCTTAGGCGCCCCCGCCCCGCCTCCGCAGCCGGATGTTGTGATTTTTCCCCACCCACAAGGCCTCGCCAGTCCTTGGTCCCTGACGCCTTATAAGGCAGCGCTATCACCCCAGATGCAGGGATGAGCTCACGCCCGTTATACAGGTAGTAACTGAAGCGCCAGAGGCCCAGTTGCTGGTTCCAGGCCGAAAACCAGTGAGAAAACACGGCCAAAAATTTACAGCTAATCACCTTTTAGTTCAACATCCTATTCCCTTCCACCCTTGGTACTTCACACACCAGGAAATGGAGCTTGCCCAAAGCCAGTGAGTAAAACAGAAGCTGGTTAAACTGGGCTTCTGTTACCTATCCAGTCATTCATCCAAAAATACAGAGCATCCACTTTCTGCCAGGCACCGAGCCAGGTGCAGGGGAATACAGAGGTGTCAGCAAGATAACCAAGTTCTCTGCTTACATGCTACAGGGGGGATAAAGATGATAATCCTGCAAATAAATAAGTAGGCCACAGAGAGTGGTGCTATTAAGACTGAATATTAATAAAAGGAAATCTCATTTGAAGTGGAATTGTGATCCAGAAGGGGGAGCCCTCTTTTGCATTACCCCTGGAGGTTAATTCAGACCCCTCAAAGAAGCCAATTAGGAACTTCAACAGAAAGAGACACACTTTGCAGGTTAACGGTACTTGACTAGTCCAGCAGGCAGGAACATTTCCTTTTCTTCCCCTGAACTCTCCCTTTCTTCCAGTGGACTTTTCTTTTAAAACAACCCCTCCCAATGTGCTCCTTTTTTTTTTTTTTCTTTAAAATAACGTTCCTCTCCTTTGCTTTTTGGATTTGCCTGTGGTTTTGTTACAGCATACTTGTTCTGAGCTGCAATCCTCTACTATTCTTGAATAAATTCCCCTTGTTGGTGAAATAACCGGCTCGTTTATTTTTATGACAAGACAAACTAAGAGTGAAGGGGAATGGTCTCAGAGTATGACAAAGATCTGGGGGAAGAGCTCAAGTAGAGGCAACAGCAAGTACAAGGCCTCTGAGCCGAGGGTAGGTTCGATGTGTTCAAGGAACAGGAACGCCTGTGTAGGTAGCTTCAGAGCCCAAGGGTCCGACAGGAGATGAAGGAGCAAGGACATTAGCTAGATTGTAGAAGGCTTTGAAGACCATGGTAGACATTTGTTTTTCTTACGCGTAATGTGAAGCCTTTGAAAGGATGATTTATACTTCAAAAAGATCACTCTAGCTAGTGAACTATAAGGGGGCCAAGAGTGGAAGCAGAGAGAGCAGTCGGGAGGCTATAGCATCACAATAGAGGTCATGGTAGCTTGGACCAAGAAGATGGATGGCAGTGAATGTCGAGCAGAAATTTTCAATTTTTTTCATGTCATGGCCACACATAAACTAAAATTCACACCAAAACAAAATTTTTTTTGTTGATCTTACAAAAAAAAAAAAAAAAAAAAAACGGTATAATTTTGATTCATTCATACCAGGTGGCTATTGTTCTGCGGGCTGTTGTCATTTTTTATTTTATTTATTTATTTTAAAAGACTTCATTATTTTTTTAGAGAGAGGGGAAGGGAAGAAGGCAGAGATGGAGAGAGACATCAATGTATAGTTGCCTTTCGCCTGCCTCCAGCTACACACCTGGCTGGAGACCTGGCTTTCAACCTGGTTATGTGCCCTGGCTGGGAATTGAACCTGTGGCCTTTGGGTTCACAGGCTGGCGCCTTATCCACTGTGCCATCAGCCAGGGCTTGCTGTCATTTTTTAAATTTGACAATCTAGTGCTCGCTTTGGCAGCATATATGTTAAATTTGACAATCTAAGGCAGTAGTCCGCAACCTTTTGGGCACCAGAGATGGGTTTCATGGAAGACAATTTTTCCATGGGGAGGGGACACGAAAGGAGGCGAGCTCAGGCAGTAATGCAACCATGCCACTCAGCTCCTGCTGTGAAGTGTGGTGTGGTTCCTAACATGCCTCAGACTGGTACCAGTCTGTGGCCCTGGGGTTGAGGGTCCCTGATCTAAGGGAAAAGAGGTCAGCATCCTTGACTTAATAGGTATTGCATGTTTTAAAAATTCTTACAGCACGCAGGTTGAAAATTGCTGATATGAAGGAAAGTACATGGATCTAGGACACATTTGGGAGTAAAGGTAAGTACCTTGAAAGAGGGAAATCCATCTAATAGGACAGAGGTCAGGTACCTTGCCAGTGAAGGCTGTTGTGTCCAAGTGAGACCTGAGAGTTACATGAGAATGTACAGGGGTCAGAGGTAACTTGAGTGGGGAAGGAAAGAGCCTTCTGGACAAAGGGCCAGTGCATAAAGCTCTGTGGAGGAAGGCAGTAAGCACTCATGCATTTGGCCCCTAAGGGCTAATTTCAAGTGCATAGGGCATGGGATAGGGCTTGGAGGCCAAGAGGACTTGGAGGGGCTTGGGTCAGGGAGGTCTTTGGAAGCCAGGCAAAGAGCTTGTTTTTAGGGTAGTGGGGAGCTGTTGTTGAGAGTGTTTTAAGCCAGGAAACAGTGTGATTAGGTTTGCTAACTCTGAGCTACACTGTAGAGAACCTGCTAGGAGTGGGGATCAAGGACTTGGAGAGAGGGACTTCAGCTGCCTTGCAAACCACCCTCTTCTTCAGAGGAAACTCATGAAATGCAGAGACAGGCCCTGATTTCCATTATGGAAATCAAAGGGAAGGCAGAATTTTCTCTCTAAGATTCTTCCTTGCTGGCGCATGTTTTCAAGGCTTCCAATTAGGTATTTGTATCCAAAGCAAGTAATTAACATGAAGACATCAGCAGGACCATTTAGGATTCACTCTGGAAGCAGTGGAAAGGGAGGGGTAGGTGGTCAAGCCTTCTGGGGCATGGACATTCAGCAAGCCCCTAGGAGCATACAATCAATTTCTTATCTGCCTGTTACCCAGAATCGTCTTCCATTGTTTGCAGCCAGCCAAGTGTCCTGAGTAAGACAGGCAAGAGGCCTTTAAGGGGGAAATGCTAGAGTGAGGAATGACAGTGCCCTTGGGGGGAGGGGGGTGGCAGTGGCCAGGAGGTACCACAAACAAGTGGCCAGATTGAGAGCAATCATGGAGCTGGGACAAACAGGACTTGGTGATTGACAAGGGGTGAAGAGGGGAAGGTGTCAGTTAGGTGGTGGCTCTTCAATCCATTCTCTACCTATAGCCAAAGGGATTTCTATTTGACAGGAAATAGGATTTATTGGTGAGTGTTAAAGTGGAAGCAGAGACTCATGAGTACAGAGCTCACCATTTTTCCAGGGGAGCATGATTAGGGATGTATTTGGCATTAAGAACATCTTGGCTGAAGCAAGACCTAGGATACAGCTTGTTCTTACAATACCGGTAACACTGGGCAGGGCAGTGGCCCCCTGCGACACCAGGATCTTCAGTGACACTGAAGGGAAAGAGCCAAAGCAATTTTTTTTAAAGGGGAAGTTGCCACCCACCGTTTATGTTAGCATGTAAGCAAAACAAGAAATGAATGGTCAGGGTCATTCCTTGCAACATTGTCCGAACAGATGGCCCTTTCTAATTATCCTTTTCTTGGAGGGGCGGTTACTAAATTACTTTTTTTTAAAGGAACGGTACAAATGATAAGGAACATAAGTAGATGATTTGGTACAACTTACAGAAGTGGTAAGGTGCCCAACGTGCATGCCCTGCCTTAGTGACCGGAAGTCAGCCCCGTGGCTGTGGGAAGCTGGCCTAAGGCTTAGCTCTCATCACTGTCTCCTTAGAATGTGCTCTTCAAAGGGATGTTCTGCTAGACTGGAGAGCCCCTGTCCTGCGCAAGCGAGTTATAGGTCGCCCAATTCTTTGATGGATTTTGCCTGCTCATTCAAGTAAGAAGTCTCCAGGAAGTCACACATATGGGGGTCATTTTTGTCAGTGGCCAGTTTGTGCAATTCCCATAGTGACTGATTCCCACTACGCTCTGTTGCATTCAATTCATTCACCCAGTGGTCGAGGCCTGGTTTCTTGATATCCCGAAAGAAGACTTGGCAGACTCGGCCACCTCGTTGGTTCTGCAGCTTCATCAGTTTCCCAGGGGGAACTCTCCTCATGAGATTGGGCAAAGTTCTTCAAAGCCACACCATCATGGTCAAAGTAGTAACATATAAACAGGTAGATGTCATTGATTTGGTGGTTGATGGTGCCCTTCAAGTCCTGGTGATAGTTTGGGTGCACCTAAGAGGGAGACCCAAGGGTGCCATGAGGAGTGGAGCAGGAGGACTGGATCTGAGCAGCCCATGGGGATAGAGGATGAGCTCTGAGTCTGTCTGAGCACTACTGAAGTAAGAAACCATGGCAACTCTCAGCCAAGACTGTCCTGCACTATTATTTATTTATTTATTTAGAGAGAGAGAGAGACAGAGAGAAAAGAGAAGGGGAAGGGAGGGGAGGGGAGGGAAGAGAGATGTTAGCACCACCAAGTGGGGACCTGGCCTGCAGCCCAGGCATGTGCCCTGACTAGGAATTGAGCCAACTCTTTGGTTTGCAGGGCAGCTGCTCAATCCACTGAGCCACCAGCCAGGGCGTAATTAGTCTTTTTTTTTTTTTTTTTTTAATTTTATTGTTGTTGTATTACATCCATCCCCTTTTTGCTCCCCTCTGTCCCCCTCCCCACCCACCCATTCCCCCCTTCGTAATTAGTCTTAATAGGGACTTTAAGGTACAGGAATACTATGTAGTTAAAAAAAAAAAAGTGGACAGGTGTTCTTCCTGCACTGACATAAACAATCTCCAAGATACATTGTAATATAGAAAAGCTAAGTGCAGAGCAGTGTGTACAGTTTGCTACCATTTTTTTTAAAGGGTCAGGATATGCTAGGTTATGCTGCAGTAACAAACACTCTCAAAATTTCAGTGACTTGAAACAAGTTTACTTCTCAGGTTCACCATATGTTCAGCGCAGGTTGTTGGGAGGTAGAGAGGCTCCTTCACTCAGTGTCATCACTCAGGGACCTATGGTGACAAGGGCTCCAGCTGAATTTGTGCTTCCACAACGGCAGGTGGTGAAAGTAAATGTGAATCCCCTGTGGCCCTGAAAGCTTGCGCTGGAAGTGATTCAATTCTCTTCAGCTCATATTTCATTGGTCAAAGCAAACTTCATTGGCCACAACTGACTTGAATGGGGTGTGGGGTACCACATCACAGGGAAGAACATATTTTCAATGATGAGCATGGTACTAACTCCCATCCCACAGATACTTTTGTAATGTGACCTTGCCACCCCCATGTCAAGAGGTGGGCTGTGATTTCCCTGTCCTTGGTGACTCCTGTCATCAGTAGAATCCAACGGAGTGATGCACATAAGATCTGAAGCTAGGTCAGAAGAGGCCATGGAGCCTGGTTCTCTAGTGATACTCATTCTCCAGAAGCTTCTCTCAGGATGTTCCCTCGGATTCAGGGACCAAGACATGAGAAGCCCAAGTGGAATGGAAATGCCCTGTGGGGGTGCACCACGTGTATAAGTGAGGAAGCCTCTGGGCAGTGATCCCAGCTACTGGCTATTGGAATCCGCCCCATCCATTGAAGTGTCCCCAGCTGAAGGCTGTGACATTTGTGGCAGAGAGACAAAGCCATCACTGCTATATCTTGCCTAATTTGGGACTCACAAAATCCATGAGCATAGTAGATCAGTTGTAATTTTATGCCACTAAGTTGGGAGTATTTTTTTTTAACACAGAAAGTTATATGGAATAATTATTATCTAGATTAATATTATTGGTTACATTTTTGAACAACACTCACAACCACCACAGACAGATTTGCTCCCATACGCATGGACTCACAGGGCCCGGGAACACTGGCTGCTTCTAGGAAGGGGGAATTAAGTGACCAGGGACAGGAGTGGGAGGGAGGCTTTCCATCATATACTCTTTTGGACTTTTTCTTTCTTTCTTTTTTTTTTCAGTTCGGCAAGTATTTATTGAGAATCAATTATACATCAACTACTGAGACAGCGAAGGAGACAAAAACGAAATAAACCTATGCTCAAATAAGAGTTTACTGATAGTTTAGGGAAAATATATCTTCATTTTTGAATACTTGGTGAAATAACGCTATGATACTCTAAAAAGGATAGAAAGGGTCACTGCAAGGTACAATGTTCAAATATAATTATGATTGAAGCACAATGTTTTCTTCATATTTTCTTCCATCTTTAATATTAAAATAGCTGCACAAAAGTTCATCAATATTGATGGGGTTTTTTGTTTTTGTTTTTTTTTAAAGATTTTTAAAAATTTATTATTTCCAGAGAGAGAGGAAGGGAGAGAGGCAGAGAGGGAGAGAAACATCAATGTATGGTTGCCTTTCACCTGCCTCCAGCTATGGATCTGGCTGGAGACCTGGCTTGCAACCTGGTTATGTGCCCTGGCTGGGGAATCGAACCAGCCACCTCTGGGTTCGCAGGCTGGCGCCTTAACCACTGTGCTACCAGCCAGGGCAATGTTTTGGACTTTCAATATCTTTTTTTATTGATTTTTAGAGAGGGAGAGGAAGAGAGACAGAGAGAGATATGTTGGTTTGTTATTCCACTAACTTATGCGCTCATTGGTTGCTTCTTGTATGTGCCCTGACTGGAAATCAAACCTGAAACCTTGGCACAGTGGGATGTTGCTCTAACCAACAGAGCAACTGGGCCAGGACTGGACTTTTTATCTTGTATCACAAGACTCTATTGCTTATTTTCAAAACAATCAACCTGATCTTATCACTTGCCTATTCAGAGCCCTCCAGCGGCCTCCTGGGGTGAGCAGCCTCCTGGGGTGAGTGGCCTCCTGGGGTGAGTGGCCTCCTGGGGTGGGCAGCCTCTGAAACGCCCCCACCCCCAATGATCCCCCTTTTTGGCATCCCCCCACCATGTGATGCCCTTCCCTTGAGCATGAGCTGGACCCAATGCTCACTTCTATGAAAAAAGAATGTAGCAAAAGTGTTGGATTATGTTACTAAAAAATATAGCAAAAGTCCAAGATTAGGTTACTAAAAGGCAGTGGCTTCCCTTCTACACCCCACCCTCACCTCCCTGGCTCATTCAGAAGGAAGCCAGCTGTCTTGTTGTGAGCTGTCCTCTGGAGAGGACTGCACGGCAGGAAACTAGGGACTCCAGCTGGCAACCAGAAATGACCTGGGGCCCACAGCCTTGTGAGTGACCCTGGAAGTGGATCCTACCTCAGCCCAGGTGACTGTGGTCGGCTGTGTGACAGGCTGACCCAGAGGCACCCAGTTACACGTGCCCATGTTCTTGACTCACCAAAACTGTTCCACAAGAAATATTTGTTTTTTAGGCTGTTAAACTTGGGGACAGTTTGCTATCTTTTATCAGCAGCATTAGATAACCGATATACTTCCCGTTACACTTAAAAATAGCCCCGGTGGCGGGTGTGGCACAGTGGATTGAGTGCCAGCCTGCAAAACAAAAGGCTGATGGTTCAATTCCTGGTCTGAGCGCATGTCTGGGTGGCAGGCCAGGCGCCCAGTTGGGATCGTGTGAGGGGTGACTGATCAATGTGTCTCACACACCAATGTTTCTCCTACTCGCTTTCTCTCTCCCTTCTCCTCTCTTTAAAAATAAACACAATTTTAAAAATGAAATAAAATTAAAAAGCTCCTCTCATGGCCTACCAAGGCCCAACTCAATGTGGGTGCCATGGCTCTCTCCCATGTTTGCTCACACCCTTCTTCCTCCCGTTGTGCGGTGAGGTCAGCCACCCACTGACTTCTTTCCACACCCGCCTGGAGTTGCCCTGTCCAATGCAGTAGCCACTGGCCATGTGTAGCTAGTTAAATAAAAATTAATTAAAATGAAATACAAGGAAATTCAGTTCCTCACTTACCTTTCCAGTGCTCAGTAGCCATGTGTGACAAGTGGCTACCATATTGGACAACACAGATAGAGGGTATTTCTATCATTATACAAAGTTCTGTCAGATAGCACTGGTCTGGAGGAAGGAGTGGCTACCATTTGTATAGTTTCCATGGTGACAGCCTGAATGAGCAAAAAATGGTGCCTCCCACGGAGGAGGAACGAAGGATGGAAGGGTGGGTACCTTTTTATCTTCTGAATTTGTCTTTCAACAGGCAGTTCTGACACCTTTTGAAAACTGTGCCCCAAGTCTCGTCCACTGGAGAAGACTGGGGTCTGGGTGTGTCCAGACAGTGATGGGCTCCCACTTCCCACCCCTTAGAGCCACACCCCTCTGTAGGAGATAGAAGCAAGGGCAAGGTGATGGTGCCAGTCTGCTCTGGTTCAAAGCAAGACCCAGATATGCAGGGAGGACTGGCGCAGATGTGTAGAAACTGCTGAGAAGGGGGAGTATGTTCCCAGGGGAAGGTTTCTTGTGAACATCTGTAAATTGAGCCCCAAGCATACACCAGGCTCTGCCTTTTTGCATGCATTTCCATTTAAACATGTCAGCAACTCTGCTGGACAGTGTGAGTGCCCATCCCTCTTAAAGGGACAATTAAGGTTCAGAGTGGCTGAGCCAGAGCCCATTGTCATGCTGGAGGTCAGTGGCCAACACAGGATTTGAAGATTTCCTGACTTCAAGTTTATTGCTGTTTCTTCCCTCCAGTTCCGGCTTCTAAGGTCATTATTTCCCCCTTCTTTAAACTACTGATTAACGGAGCTGATCACAAAGGGTTTTGTTTTAGGAACTTCCTGGTAACAAGGTATAAATTCTTGCATCAGTTAGGACTTTGGGTTGCAACTAAAATTGGCTGAGGTCAAAAAAGAAATTTAGTGCTTCAAGTAACTGAAAAGTATAGGTGGTAGTTCTGACTTCAAGTGCCTTGGGGTCCCCGGTCTCAAATGGCATAACTCAATATTTGTGTTTCCCAGATTCTGACTCTGCCTTTAACTTGTATTGTCTTCATTGCCAGGCAGGTTTTCCCTCTGAGATGCTAAAGATGGCTGCTAGCAGCGCCAAGCTCACTTCTTACCAAAGAGGATTCCTCTATTTGATGATTTCAGGAAAAATCCAGGGGCTGTACCTCCATGACTTGATTAAATGTTTTATGTATGTATGTGTGTACATATGTATGTATGTATTTAAGAGAGGGGAAGGAAGGGAGAGAAACATCAATGTTCAAGAGAAACATTGATTAGTGACCTAGGCATGTACTCTGACCGGGAATTGAACCCGTGACTTTTCGATTTGTGGGATAACACCCAACTTACTGAGCCACATCAGTCAGGGCTGGGGTCACCTTTATTTTACCCACATCAATGGGTGAAGGCGATGAATCTTCCCCAAGGGAGCATTGAGAGCCTAAAAGGGTTCCTGAACTCAGTTCCAATGAGTGTGCAAACTTCCCCACACCAACAACTGTCAGGCACCAGATCCCACAGATTAAGGGCTCAGTCCTGTAAGAGTGCCCTCCCCTTCAAAGGTCAGCCACAAGTCCGCCCTATTACCTGTGCTTCTGATTGACTGGCTGTGAAGGGTTCCACTCCTTAGGTTTGACTAATTGACTGGAATAGCTCTCAGAACTCAGGAAAACTCTCTCCCTCGCTAAATTACCAGTTCATTACAGAGCATATTATAGGACACAAACCAACAGCCAGGTAAAGAGATACATAGTTCAACAAAGGAGCTTCTGTCCTCCCAGGGCTTGGGGCTCTGGGCCATGGTGCATGGATGTGTTTTCCTTCCACAGCAGGGAAGCTCTCCTTAAAAAGAGCCAACAAGCTGTCCTGAGGTTTTATGGAGGCTTCTTTACACGTACTCACAATTGACTAGGTCAGTGATTTTCTTCTTCTTCTTCTTCTTTTTTTCTGTTTTCTTTTTACACCAGGGGAGAGAGTGAACGCAGTTCCCCACTACCACAAATTATGCAGTCGAGTTCCCCACATTTGGGGAAATCACAGGGGTCGGCACATCCCGAGCGCAATGGATAAGCCTTGCCCTGATCATGGTATCTCCCCTGCCAGGTAAGTATAGTCAGCGATTTTCAACCCATGTGCTGCAAGAATTTTTTAAGACATGCAATACCTGACTATTTTCCCTTAGACTGTCAAATGGAAAAAAAATGGCAGCAGCTGACACATCAATAACTGTCCAATGTAAATGAATCAAAATTATACCTATTTTCGTCAATTGGCAAAAAATATATATATATTTTTTTGGTGTGCTGAAGAATTTTAGTAACTAATTTACATGTGCCATGAGATGAAAAAAGTTGAAAATCGCTCTGAGCTAAGCCAATTGTGAAGATCTCGTACCCTGACCAGAGGTTGGGTTAGGGGTGTTAGGTGACCCAGTTCTGCCCAATGAGCCCCGAGTGGAGGACTGCTTGGGATTTTTGCGTGGCAGGTCTCTTCATTTCGAAGGATTTACTGGAAGAGAAGGTCTTCTTACTGATGTTTATGTGACTTCTGAAGCTGTGGCAGCCATAAGGTGACTATGAGTCAGCCTGAAGGTTTGTATACTGAAGACGACAGAAAAGAAAAAACGAAGAAATGACTTGGGTTCTTGATGACATTGTTAAATCACTGAAAGCATTGTTTCTGGAACCCCTCTATCTAGATCTTTTGTGATGTGAAATGATGAATCTGAATTTCCTTACTGCTTACTTAAGCTGGGTTTTTCAAAGCCACCCTGACAGTGCCAGACCTCCAACTCTTCTTACACTCCTGGGTGCTGGGTAGTTGCTCAGGATTCACAGTTCTGGGGGAGAATACCAATTGGCCAAGTTTAGGTCTATATTTTCAACTGATCCCTGGCTGGTATGGCTCAGTGGCTCAAGCACTGGCCTGTGAACCAAAGGGTGGCTGGTTCGATTCCACATGCCTGGGTTTCGGGCCAGGTCCCCAGTTGGGAATGAGAGAGACAACTGCACATTGATGTTTCTGTCCCTCTCTTTCTCCCTCACTTTCCCTCTCTCTGAAAATAAATAAATATAATCTTTTTAAAAATTCAACTGAATAAAGTTGAATATTTAATTGGCTTTATTAAGCAATTAATGAGTTGAGCAGCATCCCACCTAGCACCTAGAAGTGTGCTCAAGGGGTTGTACAAAACAGAAGGATTTTATAGGAAGGAGGGTGGGGCAAAGGCGCTATTAGTGAAATAAAAGAAAAGATTATTTTTGAGCCCAACATCTTTTCTTTGGGGGAGAAGAGGAAGGGCTTCCGTTCTAGAGGTTGCCTCTTCTCTCTGTAGGGGTGTTGAGGGCCTATGTGTCAGGTGCTTGACCAGAAAATTTCAGACTGATTGATTAAGATTGGGTTTCTGGGAGAGGATGAGGCTACAATTAGATGAGGTATTAAATCTAGGATTTGTATCAAAGGCTTTTTAGCACAAGTGACCCCATTTTGGGCCTATGGTTTTGTTTTGTTTTTTTTAATTTTTTTAAAATATTTTATTTCATCATTTTTAGAAAGAGGGGAAGGGAGAGAGGCAGAGAGGGAGAGAGACATCAATGTATGGTTGTGTTTCACCTGCCTCCAGCCACAGACCTGACTGGAGACCTGGTTTGCAACCTGGTTATGTGCCCTGGCTGGGGAATCGAACCTGTGACCTTTGGGTTCGCAGGCCAGCGCCTTAACCATTGTGCTACCAGCCAGGGCCTGTTTTTATTTTGTTTTAAACAAGTCCCTCTGGCTGGCTTTGCTAGGGTAGGGAGAGGGTTATCTGGTCCATTAGGCTTCCACAATGAGAGATGGTCACTAGAAATTAGTCTGTCACCACACAGAGGCGAGGAGTAACACACCCAGTAGAAATTAGGAGACAAAAGGAAGAGGAAGTCAGAACAGATGTTGAGTATCCAAATCCCCATGAAATGTCCACCTTTAGTCCCAAAGGACTTTACGCCCCATCTCACATTCCCTACGAAGCGCCCTGTGCTCAGCATGTTCCCCACCTGCGTGCTGCACGCAGGCTTCTGTGAAGCTGTATCACTCAATCTGCCTGGGAGTCTCCTGCCAGTCCCCAAACCCTTACTCATTGGGAAGACCTGTTCCTTCCAAAGGCCTTTCCATTCTGGGAAAGAAGGAGCCAATCTGGGCCTGGCTCTGGGCCATGGTCTATACTCAGACCAATCAAGAACTGACTAAGATGCTTTTCACTTTAAGGAGCTTGTCTAAAGCTAGTTTCCCTTTGTCTTACCTTTGAAAATAATTGTTGAAAAGGTGTCCTACTTCTCCTGACCTTGACTTGCTGGGTTTGTGTGCCAGGAAGTCTTCCTTGACCTCTCTTCCAGTAGAACTAAGAAATTTCTACATTCTTTTTCTTTCTTTCTTTCTTTTTTTTACCTGACAAAACAAACTTTTTAAATTTATTTTTATTTTAAATTTAATTTTATTGTTGTTGTATTACGTCCATCCCCTTTTTGCTCCCCTCTGTCCTCTTCCCCACCCACCCATTCCCCCACAAAGTCAATCCCACTTGTTGTCCATGTCCATGGTTCTTCCATACTAGGTTCTTGTCTAAACTGCTCCCCTTCTATGCCTCTTTCTCCCTCCTCCCCCCGCTCCCCTTCCCCCTGCCCACTGAAGGCCTATTTACTGTATTCATATATCTGATTCTGTTTTTGCTTGTTTGTTTTGTTCATTATTGTCCTGTAATGTGTGAGATCATATGGTACTTGTCTTTCAGAAATTTCTACATTCTTCCTCCACTTCATTTCCCACAATTATTTTGTATCAGTCAGGACTCCTTTAAAAATGAACAGAAATCCATTCAAGTTTGTTTTCTTGGCTCATGAAACTGGTGAATTCTTTAGGGTTCTAGTTTCAGCATCCAGGTTCCCAATGAAGTTATCAGAGATCTATCCATCTATACTAGATATCAAATGCTGGGTAACTAATCACCTTAAAACTTATAGCTTTAATCAACAATCAATTATCATTCCTCACAGTTTCCAAGGTTCAGGAATTCAGGAGTAAAAATATATTATGTTAATTATGCCTTAATAAAAACAAAAATTCAGTTTGGCTGGTGTGGCTCAGTGGATTGAGCGCCAGCCTGCAAACCCAAGGGTCACTGGTTCTAATCCCAGTTAGGGCACATACCCAGGTTGCAAGCCAGGTCTCTAGCTAATTCCCCAGATGGGGGCAGGTGAAAGGCAATCATACACTGATGTTTCTTCCCCTTTCCTACTCCCTTCCTTCCCCCCTCTCTAAAAATATAATAAATAAAATCTTTTTAAAAAATCACTTGAAAGCCTTGGCTGGTGGCACAGTGGATAAGGTGATGGCCTGTGAACTCAAAGGTTGCTAGTTTGATTCCCCAGCCAGGGCACGTAACCAGGTTGCAAGCCAGGTCTCCAGCCAGGTCCGTAGCTGGAGCCAGGTGAAAGGCAACCACACATTGATGTCTCTCTCCCTCTCTGCCTCTCTCCCTTCCCCTCTCTCTGAAAAAAAAAAAAAAAAAAAAAAAAAAAAAAAAAAAAAAAAAAAAAAAAAAAAAAAAAAAATTCACTTGATTAACAACAACAACAAAAAAGATATCCATCCTTCTCAAACTAATCTTAAAAAAAAAAAAAAAAAAATTCAGTAACTGCTTAGCTGGATGGCCCTGGTCTGAGGTCCCTTAGGAGGCTGCAGGCCGATGTTGCCTGGGCTGCAGTCTCCACTTTCAAGGTAGCCCCCTGCCCACAACTATCTCATCGGTACTTTTTTCTGATGTGCCTCTCCACAGGGCTGCCTGAGTGTCCTCACAGCATAACTGCCGGCTTCCCCCAGAGTGAGGGATCCAAGAGACTAAGGCAGAAACTGAATGCCTTTTATGACCTGGGCTTGGAACTCAAACACTATCACTTCTGCCATTTTACTGGACACAGAACAACTCCGACTCTGTGGGAACAGACTATACACAAGGGCATGAATTGCAGGAAGTGTGATCATGGAGGACCATCTTGGTGATGCCTCCCACATTGTCCTCAATCATTCCACCTGGTTTGCTCTGCTTTTCAACTCTCTGTAGCCTTCATTCTCAGGCAGGCCTTCTCTAAACAATGACACAGATGGCCATCAACATCTCCAGGCTCCCATTCTTAGCGACTCCAGTGGGAAGAAAGTACCCGCTTCCAAAAGTTCTGGTGAGAAAATCCCAAAGCTGACTCTGATGGGGCAAACTTGTGAATGGGCTTCTCTCTCAACCAAGCACTGTGATCCACAGGCTCATATGGGTCAGCGCAGGAGAGAGTCAACATGGGAGAGACTTAGCTGCTGGCTTGGAAGGTGCTGTGGCTATATGGCCAGAAATCCAGGCAGCTTCTAGGAGCTAAGGTGGGCCCTGGCTGACAGTCTTCAAAGCAATAGCCATCTCAGTCCTGCAAATGCAAGGAACTGAATTCTGCCAATCATCTGAATAGCTTAGAAGTGGATTTTCCCCCAGAGCCTCCAGAGAACTCAGCAGAAAAACCAGTCACGTAGTGCCAGACTTTCAGTCTATGAGCTTGTGAACTAACAAATGGATATTGTTTTAAACTGTGAAGTGTATGGTTCATTTTAGGCAGTGTGAGAAAATCAATACACTTCTCAATGGACTCCACAATTCCTGCAGCTGGGAGCTTCTCTTGGGTCTCCTTAACTCCTCACCCACAGTGGGACTCGGAACACAAGAAGTCCTTCTTCCTGTGTCCAGTCCCACTATCTGGGAAAGAGAGGGAAAATCCAGCTCCTCATCGTTCTACCCCAACTTCCCAACTGCCAGCTCCCTGCTCTTAGGGGTCTACCACGTAAGTTGCTCCGCTTGGCTTTCCACAAACAACCTGTGCCCCACCAGGCCCAGGAGGGCAGCTTGACCAATCTCCACTTCCCAGGCCTCAGAGACCTTTGGCCAACTCCATTGATCTGGACTTCTGGGCAGGTGGTTGAAACAACAGACAGACACCATGAGGGCTCTGCTGCTCCTGGAGTTTCTGCTGCTGAGCCTGGAGTCAGCGCTTTTGGTGAGGGCTGTGGGGATTAAGAGGATTGTATTGGGATGGCCCTGGGGGCCCATATCACAACCCTGGCCTCTGCCCATGACTTGTTGGTCCAGGTGACAGGAAGGCCCACGTGCCGGTGAAGTTAGCCCAGGAGGCCGAGAGGGCAGCAGGGGGTAGGGAGTAGACAGCAGACCCTGTGGACCCAATGGCATGGCTTGCGTTTCTGCAGGAGAGGGTCCTTGAGGAGGGAGGAGGAAGAAGGGGTCTGGGTCTCCTAAGGAAATCTCTGCATTTCTGGGCTGTGAGATGCTGGGGACTGACATGGGATTAGGGTGGGCTATGGTTTTCTGGGCAAATTCCCTGCCCTCTTCTCTCCTGTAGGCTCCACCTTGGAAAGGCCCCAAGGTGCATCAACGCACACCAAATGAACACACAGTGGGTAAGTAGCCGGGCTCTGCCCCGTCAGATACCCTTGGGTGGAAATGAGCATGATTGGGGGTGTGCCAATTGTCGGTTCTGGGCCCTTGGACTGAGGGGCGGGACCCTGGGCACAACCATCACTCTTGTCCCCAGAGTCATCTGCCTGGCATTCAGACCTGAGCACCTGCTGTGTACCAGGTCTATGCCAATGGGTGCTGGTGCCTCTTGAGAGCAGGGCCTGGGCTGTATGTGAGGATCCACTCTAGCACCTGCCAATTTTCCTGTTTCCCCAGCCTCTCCCATTCTTTTCCTGTCCTTGACATATTTCATAGGCATCCGTCATGCCACACAGAGGCCAGAGTCCTTGATACATAAGAAGAGATCACAAGCAGGGTTCTGGAACCCAAATGCCTGAGAGCAAGTGACTTGATCTCTCGAAACCTCAATTTCCCCAATTGTAGGCCAGGTTGGTTATAGTAAACATCTTAGGGTTGCTGAGGAGAATTTATGGCTCATAAATTCAGATTAAAGCACTCAGCTCACTTTCAGGTGCATGGCCAATGCTTAAAATTTTAGCTTTTCTAATTAAGCTCTCCTTTAGGTGACAATACCTGCCATCTCCTCCTCCTCAAAATCTACTCAATTCTGCCAGGCTCTAAATATTCACCTACACTTGTGAACTGATGGCCGCTTCACTGCTGAGCCTGGCCTGGTGGCTTCAGGACTAGCCCCTTCGTGTGGCCCTGAGGCCCAGCACATCCAGCATGGATTTCCTCAGCCTCCTCCCCTCATCACTCCGCACCCAGCCAAATGGCTCTCTGCCCTCTTATCCGACCCAACCTGGATGCCCTGCCCTTGCCTAATCACCTACTTAGGATTCTCCTCATCTCTGTCTATCCCATTTGCCTCTTAAAAGTTCTTCTCAGGCCCTGGCTGGGTGGCTCAGTTGGTTAGGGCATTGTCCCAATACACTAAGGTTTCGGGTTTGATTCTTGGTCAGAACACTTACAAGAATCAACCCCCACCCCCTCAAAAAAAAAAAAAGAGAGAGAGAGAGAGAGAAAGAAAGAAAGAAAATAAAAGAATCAATCAAATCAATACATGGAACAAATCAATGTTTCTCTCTCTCAAATCAGTAAAAAAAAAAATTTCTTTTTAAAGTCCATCTCAGACCCTCTCTCTTTACTGTTCTGTTCCTGGGTTAGCCTTAAGCAAGTGCCTTTAACTTTAACAGCAGAATAGCAGCTATTGTTTACTGAGTAGGTACTATGTGCCAGACTCTGTGCTGAGATTTTCTGTGCTAAGCACTTTTTTTTTTTTTTAGAGAGTGGGGTAGGGAGAGAGGGAGAGAGACATCAACGTATGGTTGCCTTTCACCTGCCTCCAGCTACAGACCTGGCTGGAGACCTGGCTTGCAACCTGGTTATGTGCCCTGACTGGGAATTGAACCAGCAACCTTTGGGTTCTCAGGCTGGTGCCTTATCACTGTGCCACCAGCCAGGGCTTGTGCTAAACATTTTACAGGCACTATTTCACTTAAGCTCCACAATGCTCCTCTGAAAAGATACAGACAATCCTTATTATTTGTGTTAGTCACTGCAAACACTGAATTAGCAAATATTGAACCATTGCTCTGAGAGAAGATTTAGAATTGAGTTCCTGTGAGCCTCTTGTCACAAAGTTTTGTGTTTTTTTTTAATTAATTTATTTATTTTTAAAGATTTTACTTATTATTTTTAGAGAGAGGGCAAGGGAGAGAGGTGGAGAGGGAGAGACATCAATGTATGGTTGCCTTTCACCTGCCTCCAGCTATGGACCTGGCTGGAGACCTGGCTTGCAACCTGGTTCTGTGCCCTGGCTGGGGAATCGAACCAGCGACCTTTGGGTTTGCACCTAATCCACTGTGCCACCAGCCAGGGCGTGGTCACAAAGTTTTTTGTGTTTTTTTTTAAATTTTATTGTTGTTGTATTACATCCATCCCCTTTTTCACAAAGTTTTTTTTATCAACTGTCAATACACAACCTTGTTTTATGTGTGATTCTGTTTAAAGACACCTTGCTTAACAGGTCTTGTTGATGCATTAACACTGACTTTTCAGCCAGTGGCACATGCCTGGACAAAATTATCTAAGATACATGCATTGTCCATAAGGCACATCACAGCCACTTGCACACTGGAACACAGCACTTTGGCACAAAGGGGGCCATTTTCAACAGCAAATGCACAATATGTGAAAAATATGGCACTAAATAGACTGTGAAAGGATACTTGTTTACAGCAGGAGATCTGAAACAAGAAGCAGGGTCACCTGGCTTGACCTCAGTGGGAATGTGGGCTTCTCCAGTGACTCAACATGTTGACTGTTCTGTGCATGCCTGCGAGTGATTGCATAAGCCTCTGAGGAACTGATTTGGGTTTTACCAATAAAGTTTATTGAGAAGACAGATTAGTAAATGCAGAATCTGGGAATGATGAGGCTTGGCTGTACTATTTTAAAAAATTATTATAGCAGCCCTGGCTGGTGGCACAGTGGATAAGGCGCCAGACTGCGAACCCAAAGGTCGCTGGTTTGATTCCCAGCCAGGGCACATAACCAGGTTGCAAGCCAGTCTCCAGCCAGGTCCTTAGCTGAAGGCAGGTGAAAGGCAACCATACATTGATGTCTCTCTCCCTCTCTGCCTCTCTCCCTTCCTCTCTCTCTGAAAATAATAAATAAAAACTCTTAAAAATTATTATAGCAATCTATATTTTATTGCCAAAACTTTATAGAAATTACAAAAATGCAAAGAAAAAAAGTCATCCATAACCCGGAATCTTCCAAAATTCTCAAGATTTTGAGAATGTCCTAGATTTTTTTTAAATGCAGATATAAATGCGATTGCACAAAAATAGGACCATACAGACATGCTGTTTGTAACTTGCTATTCTTCATTTAAAATTATGAACACCTTTCTGTATTAATATATCTATTAATATAATAAACATTTACATTGTTTATTGTGGTAAAAGATACATAACATGGCCCTGGCTGGTAGCACAGTGGTTAAGGCGCCGGCCTGCGAACCCAAAGGTTGCAGGTTCGATTCCCCAGCCAGGGCACATGACAAGGTTGCAAACCAGGTCTCCAATCAGGTCTGTGGCTGGAGGCAGGTGAAAGGCAACCATACATTGATGTCTCTCTCCCTCTCTGCCTCTCTCCCTTCCCCTCTTTCTAAAAATAATGAAATAAAGTCTTTTTTTAAAAAAAAAAAAAAGATACATAACATAACATTGCCTATCTTTTTTTTTTTAATTTAATTGTTGTTGTATTACATCCATCCCCTTTTTGCTCCCCTCTGTCCTCCTCCCCACCCACCCATTTCCCCCAAAGTCAATCCCACCTGTTGTCCATGTCCATGGTTCCTTTATACTAGGTTCTTGTCTAAGCTGCTCCCCTTTCTTGCCTCTGCCTCCCCTCTCCCCCCAACCCCTTTCCCCCTGAACATTGCCTATCTTAACCATTTTTAAGTGAACAATTTGGTGGTATTAAGCACATTCATAATGTGCGACCATCACCACCACCCATCTCCAGAACTTTATTTCTTGCAAAACTGAAACTCTTTGACTCTACTATTATTGCCAGTTCACAGATGAGGAAACTAAGGCTCAGTGTGATCAAGTGACCTCAACATTCAACAAGTATTTATGAAGTGCCTAATTTGTGGCAAGCACTCTTTTAAAGTGAGGGGCTGCAGACTGACCCAAGGTCACAGAGTGGTAGGTGCTGGAGTTGGAGTCCGCTCAGCTATCTGACTTCAGGACCCAATTTCTTAAGCAGGATGCTTGCAGGCACAGCGATCTTTCGGAGGGCCTATCCTCTTTCAGCTAGGCTCTGAGGGGGGTGCCTGGGAGACCAGCACAGGGAAAGTCATCAGAGAGTGTGTTGTCCCTGCAGTTCTCACTGTCACAGGGGAGCCCTGCCACTTCCCTTTCCAGTACCGCCGGCAGCTGTACCACAACTGCATCCGCAGGGGCCGGCCTGGCCTGCGGCCCTGGTAAGTTGGCTCAGAAGGGGTTGAAGCAGAACCTGGGGAGATGGATTCTGCTCATCCTTCTCCCTAAGGAATCTTATCTGGAGAAAAGAGGCTGAGGTAGGGAAGGGTGGGCCAGCCAGCCCCCTGGGCAAGCAGGGAGCCTTATCTCTTTCTCCAGGTGTCCTACTACCCCCAACTTCAAGCAGGACCAACGATGGGCGTACTGCCTGGAGCCCAAGAAAGTGCAAGGTGCCATATACAGCCTCTGGGGTGGCCCAAGGTCCTCTTCTCCCCCATGGTTACTCTCCTGAGTCTCATCAGACCCTACCCACCTGGGATTCTGGGCCCCCCAGCCCCTTCTCTCTCTCCAGAGGGAGAAGTTCAGGGAGGGAGTAGGCCTATTTTGTACATGGGTAAACTAAAGCCTGGAAACAATGTCAAAGGGTAAGACATGCAGGTTCAGGTATGGACTTGGCTCCCACATGCCTGACCCAGACTTCCCACTCTCACCCCCACTGTGTCCATCTCTCAGACCACTGCAGGAAACACAACCCCTGCCAGAGGGGAGGGACCTGTGTGAATACACCTCAGGGCCCACAGTGCTTCTGTCCAGAACGCTTCATGGGGGAGCATTGCCAGAGAGGTGAGGAGATGCTGGGGAACAGGAGCAGCCTACTCAGGAGGTCCCAGGACCCTCGGAGACCTGGCATGATTCCCCCCTCTCCTGAGACCATCATCCAACTTTGTCTCCAGAGAAGTGCTTTGACCCTCAGCTTTTCCGGTTCTTCCATGAGAATGAAACGTGGCATAGGCCTGAGCTAGCAGGTGTGGCCAAGTGCCAGTGCCAGGGTCCCCAAGCTCATTGCAAGCCACTGGCCAGCCAGGGTGAGTAGATCCGTTGGGAACTAGCTAGGAGGAGAACAGGTCAAAGGTCGGGAGAAGGGCGGAAAAGCTGACAGAAGTCCAGGTGGTGCGCCTATGCCAGGGGGAGAGCTCTCTGTGGGGTCCTTCAGCCCAAAGGTGGCTCAACGCGCTCCTTCTCCCAGTCTGCCGCAACAACCCATGCTTCCACGGCGGCCGCTGCCTAGAGGTGGAGGGCCACCACCTGTGCAGTTGTCCCAGGGGCTTTGCAGGACGTGTCTGCGAAGTGGGTGAGTCTTGGTCTAGCGGGAGGCAGAAGCCTCACCCCCAAGTGGGGAGGGCTGGGGAGAGGGGCCGAGAGAGTGAGGAGAGTGGCTGAGAGCCGCGTGGAAGACTGTACCAGCCGCTGGCTGCATGGAGCCTCCCCTCTTCCCAGACCTTGAGGCCAGTTGCTATGAGGGCCTGGGGTTCAGTTACCGAGGCACCGCTGGAACCACAGTCTCCAAAGCACAGTGTCAGCCTTGGACCTCGGAGGCCACCTACGGGAACCTGACTGCAGAGCAAGCGCTGAACTGGGGACTGGGCGACCATGCCTTCTGCAGGTGGGCCGTGTGGAGCAGTGCAGAGCGTCCCCCTCCTCCTCGGGGCGCTCCCCACACTCTAACTCCCACACTCCTCTCCTGTGATTACAGGAACCCCGACAATGACACCCGCCCGTGGTGTTTCGTGCGGAGAGGTGGCCGGCTGAGCTGGGAATACTGCAGCCTACCACAGTGCCAAGCCCCAATAGCTGCAGCGCCCCAGGTCCCACCTCCACCCTCACACCGCCAGGATGACACGGGCCACTCCTTGTCCATGTCTATGGAGGAAAAGAGGCCTCCTCTCGTTTCTGGAGGTAGTGGAGGCAGGAAGCCCAAGCAGAGTGGGTGCGGGAGAGCTATGTCGCAGCCACTCCTGGGTTTCCCTGGCCTCAGCCCGCTCTCCTCCAGTCGTGCAGGTGCTCAGCACCGGACAGGTGGGCTGCGGACAGCGGATCCAGAAGCGGCTGTCCTCCCTGACCCGCATCGTCGGGGGACTGGTGGCGCTGCCCGGCGCGCACCCCTACATCGCTGCGCTGTACTGGGAGCATAATTTCTGCGCTGGCAGCCTCATCGCCCCCTGCTGGGTGCTGACCGCGGCCCACTGCCTGCAGAACCGGCCAGTACCACCTGCCCACAGGCAGCTCGGAACTCGGCTCCTTTCCTCTGGGGCTAGCTTCCCCGCTACACCTGAGCCCACGCCCTGTCTCCCGCTTTTCCCTCTTGATTTCCCCTGGAAGATGCTGAAACCCAGGAAGGGGCTGGGGAACAGGGGGCTCCTCCAAGCTGCCTGTGGCCGGCTCTGAGCGCGCATCCTCTCCCCACTACACCCGCAGGCCGGCGCCTGAGGAGCTGACTGTGGTGCTGGGTCAGGACCGCCATAACCAGAGCTGTGAGCGGTGCCAGATGCTGGCCGTGCGCACCTACTACCTGCACGAGGCCTTTTCACCTGTCACCTACCAGCACGACCTGGGTGCGAGGGGGCGCCCCACGGGGATCAGGGGAATGTGAGGAGAGCTCGGAGGCCGGGGCCTCACTCTCCTCCCTGCCCGGGTTAGCGTTGCTGCGCCTGAAGGAGAGCGCGGATGGCAGATGCGCGCGCTTGTCGCCTTTCGTTCAGCCTGTTTGCCTGCCCAGCAGCGCCTCCGATCCCGATCCCGCGGAACCCGAGGCCCTGCTCTGCAACGTAGCCGGCTGGGGCCACCAATTCGAGGGTAGGCAGAACCGCTGGGGGCAGGAGGGAGACCTCTGGCTACCGGGATAGGTAAACAAAGCGCGCAGCTTTGATATCATCAAAGACCGGAGGCCTGACCTGGTGGGTTGTGAGAGTGCGCAAAGCCCCCGTTTCTGCAGCCGCCCCTCCCACAACTTGGGATTCATTGTTGGGGGCCCCCAAATAAATGAGGGGCACGGGGAGAGTCACACTTTCTCCTGGTTCCCACCGGGCGCTGGTTTGCAAGACTCTAGTGCACGGCCCTGCGCTGGAGCAGGGTGGGTAGTTATGGTTCTGAGATGCTGGCTGGGAAGGAGAGTGGGCTTCCAAAGCAGGCCTGCTCTGCCCCTCCCATTCGCATCTCGTTGTCTCGGGCCTAGGTTTTCTGGTCTTTGAAATGGGGTTGCCGGTAGCTCTCTCCCTCACGGGATTGCTGAGAGGGAGGCAGGTGGTCAGTGGGTCTGAAAGAGCCTGGCACAGCCAGGTCCACTGTCCAGGCGCTGAGAGGAGTCGGGAGAGGTATTAGGAAAATGTTCTTGGTTCGCAGGGGCGGAGGAATATTCCAGCTTTCTACAGGAAGCGCAGGTGCAGCTCATCCCGCAGGCGCACTGCTCCTCCCCGAAAATGCATGGCGCCGCCTTCATCCGTGGCATGCTCTGCGCTGGTTTCCCGGAGGGTGGCGTTGACGCGTGCCAGGTGAGCCCTGGGGTCCGCCTTGCGCCCTACCTCCACCTCGTCAAGTGCAGACACCAGGCCAAGGGCACTGAGCCTTGTGTCCTCGATCCAGGGTGACTCCGGGGGTCCACTGGTATGTGAGGGTGAAACCCAAGAGCGCCAGCTCATCCTGCGAGGTATTGTCAGCTGGGGCTCCGGTTGTGGCAGCCGCAACAAGCCTGGTGTATACACCGATGTGGCCAACTACCTGACCTGGATCCAGGAGCACATCTCTTCCTGGCCGCACAGGAACGTGTCTTTTCCTCCTTAGCGATTCTGGAATGGGAGGATGGCTGGACATGATCCTGGACCGCAAGGATTGTGTTTCAGCGCTACCAGTCTGGTGTCAGGCATGGCATAAACAATAAAGTGCTTTTGGAAATGCTTCAGAGGCCCAGCCCTCTCCACAGCCCTCAGAGTGCAGGAGCTACTGGGATCTTATACAAGATTTAGATTCCTGTCTGGCTGACATTTACTGAGCCAGGTGTACGGAGCCCTGCGCAAAGTGACTCCACATATTATTCCTCATGTGAAACATTAATATTTTATGTTTTTAGGGAAGTTCTCAACCTCGACTGTCCATCAGGATCATCTGGAGAGATTTTTTATCCTATATCCAAGATCCACCTCAGATCAATTAAATTAGCACGTATCTCTAGGGATGGGGATGGGGCATGGGGCAGCAGCATGTTTTAAAAACTCTCCAGGTGATTACCTGTGTAGCAGGGGTTGAGAACCATGGTTTGAAATGCTTAACCTTATCATAGGGGTGTGGACCCTTGGGGCTGGCAAGGGGCATAGAAGTCCTTCACTACCACCCAACCTTGTAGGAGGGCAGTGGGTCTCAAAATGTGATCCTTGGACCAATAGCAAGTGTGTTGGGAGGGAATCTGTTAGAGATGCCTGTCTGCAGGGCACATGTGTACTACTGAGTCAGAAACTCGATTTGGGGACTAGCAATCTGTTTAAGTGCTTTCCAGGCAGTTCTGATGCTCCTAACAGTTGAGAGCCATATTCTGGGACCAGGTAGAGAGGTACCACTGTCCAGATGTGGCATCATTTTCTTTTTTTTAATCCATATGTACTACGCTTGATGGGTCATCTAAATTGGTTTTCATGGATTATTGTTTTTTTAAAGATTTTATTTCATTATTTTTAGAAAGAGGGGAAGGGAGAAAGGCAGAGAGGGAGAGAGACATCAATGTATGGTTGCTTTTCACCTGCCTCCAGCCACAGATCTGACTAGAGACCTGGCTTGCAACCTGGTTATGTGCCCTGGCTGGGGAATCGAACCTGCAACTTTTGGGTTCGCAGACCGGCACCTTACCCACTGTGCTACCAGCCAGGGCCCTCATGGATTATTTTGACTCTCACGCGTTCCCCTACCTCAGACTAACTTTGAACCACGCCCTCATTTGCCAGCAGGATGTAGCTGGTCTATGACGTGATCTACCACCACGTCACAACCCCGGCCCCACATCCGGCACAGTGCGGCAGGCGTTTTAGGCTGGAATAGCCCCGAATCCCTTGAAAGTACTAGGTGCAGTGTTTACTCAAGCCGGAATGGGCGAGTGGAAAGGCTATATCAATGCGGTACTGCGCGATCAGCGTATCGACGACGTGGCCATCGTGGGCCACTCGGACAATCGCTGCGTGTGGGCATCGCGGCCAGGCGGCCTGCTGGCAGCCATCTCGCCGCAGGAGGTGGGTGTGCTCATGGGGCCTGACCGGTGTACCTTTCTGCAGGCGGGCCTGAGCGTGGCAGGCCGCCGCTGCTGCGTCATCCGAGACCACCTGCTGGCGGAGGGCGATGGAGTGCTGGACGCACGCACCAAGGGGTTGGATGGGCGCGCCCTCTGCGTGGGCCACGCGCCGCGCGTGCTCCTTGTGCTCATGGGCCGACGGGGCGTGCACGGGGGCATCCTCAACAAGAGGACACACGACCTGATCAAGTGGCTGCGCACTCAGGGCACCTAGCAGTACAGCCAAGTTGGCAGCGGAGCCAAAATAAAGTGAGACCTGGGCCTGGCAGACTTATTCTCGCGCTGTGTCGAGGGAGGAGAGGAATTGCTGAGGAGGAAACCAGTTTCCTGGAAGCTCCTTGTAGAATGGTTAGCTGGCAGGCTGAGATCATGAGTCCAGAGGCTTCCCAGCCTCCTATGTCCTAGACTTGGCCCTCACATAGAGACCTGCAGAGGCCTCTGACTGATTCCCCAGGCCAGAGTCAGGGGTGGGGGCCTTGCAGCCTTCCCAGAGTCCTAGGGACACCGCATCTGAGCCAGAGCCCTAGGGAGTAGCCTTCTCACGCACTCGAGCTCAGCTAGCTCAGACCTGAACATCCTTTCCCCAAAAACTTTTCCCACATGCCCTGCCCTGGATGGGTGGGTGGCTCAGTGGGTTGAGTGTGGGCCAGGTCCTTGGTTGCGGGCATGCAAGAGGCAACCAATTGATGTTTCTCTCTCTTTTTTTCCCTTCCTTCCCCTCTCTCTATAACAAACAAACAAATAAATAAAATCTTTTAAAAAACAAACAAACTTTTCCCCATGAACTGTAATGGGAGTCTCCTTCCACCCTAACCCTACCTAGACTGGACGTCAGTGTACGTCTCACCCTTACACTTGCCAGAAGAAAGCACTAGCATAGATTGTGAATGAGTGAGAGGGTGTGGCTGGTAGCTTGGGGATCATCCCAGGGCCTTGCATTTTTCCAATACATGGACCTCAGAGGGGTGTGGGATGGTGGTGGTGAAGAAATGTGTCCAAGACTGAGTCTGGGACCTACGGCCTTCCTGTCTCCTTGGCCAAAGGCTCCAGAGATGTCCCTGGACTAGAGGGAGGAACTTTGGCACCTCTCACCCCTTGACTTTCTGCCTGCAGGCCTCAGCTGGGGTAGTGGGAAGGCTATGGAGGAAGAGGAATTGAAAACTTAGTGGGTTTAAATGAGGCATGTTTATTGCCAAAGATAGAGGACACGGGTAGGAGGAGGGGGTATGGCTGGTCCCTGCTCCCTGTGTGCATGGCTTCTTTGGTCCATCTTGAAATTCCTGGTCCCCTCCCCTAGTGGTCCTGATAAGCCATTACCTGTCACTAGTTTTTGGGATAACCGATCTCATGCCAAAAAGAGGGAGGGAAGTTGTCAGTGAGGTGGGGGAGTCCAGAGACAAGGAAAAACCAGAGCAGGCCAGCCTGGTGGGTTGGGGGATGGAGGTGCAGAAAGCCCTGATGATACATGCCTTGGGGGTGGCCCCGGGCCTTGGGGGGCTTTCAGGCAGTCTGAGTTGTGGATTGGACTCACTAAGGCAGGGCCCAGAGGATTGCTGGGGGGAGTTTGCAGGCGGTCTTTGGGAGGGGAAGTAGTGCCCCAAACCATGGTTTCTGTTCACCAGTCGATGAGAGCAAACAGATTTTCAAGTGCATAATGAAAGTTTAATTCCTTTGAATCAGGCAGTGTTTGGAAAGGGGGTTGTATTGGTGATGCAGAAAGCCGGGTGAGGATGAGGAGAATGGTGTTATGGGGAAAGGAAAGGGACACGGAGGGGGTGAGAATTCAGCCAGTGACTCAGGCACCGACCACATTTATGTATGAGCAAACAGTGGCAAGTCACATACTCAGACCCACCCTCTCCCTACAGCCCAGTGGGGGTTACGTGGACACAAGTACATGAGTATAATCCTCCAGACAATGTATAAAGGCCTGGAAGTCACACCCAGCACCTGCAGCTGGCACAGAGCTCCACAGGTGCACCATGATGTACACACGTGCCAGCTGCCACACAGACTCACTCACCAACTCTCAGTCACTCAGCCCAAACCTCTGGGGATCTGCACAAGCATAGGAGCATGCCCGTAAGACATAGACACACACACCTGCCCTTCCACCCCAGGCACCAGGCACAGGCTATTCCCCACCCCAGGTGCAGGCTGGGCCACAGCCTAGAGGTGGGTGGCATTGTGGCGAGCAGGCAGGGCAAGGCGGGGAGAGGGTGTGGCAGGGGGAAGTTCCTCTAGGAAGACCCTGGCAGGCAGTGGGGGTGAGCGGGGCTCGGGCCTGGCACAGCACAGGGTGGCACGGGTGATGAGTCGGTCCAGGGGCTTCAGGGAGTGCATCCAGGAGGGCAGGAAGTCCCATGTCTGCAGCCACTTGGGCAGGTGCTGTGGGCGGTGACTCTGCAGGATGCTGATGAGCATCACAAAGGCCAGCAGGGCCACGAAGGGTGCGCCCACACCTACCATAGCCTGCCAGCCTGCCATGGAGATGCCAAACACCAATGAGGGCAGCAGCAGGAAGCACAGCAGGAGGTACAGAACAGCAAACCAGCGGTACTTGGCAGTGCGTTTGCCTAGTGCCTTGGCCATGCGGATGGGCAGGCGCATGCAGGGCACTGGGTACCACAGCAGGATGCCCGAGATGTTGAAGAAGAAGTGGCAGAGGGCAATCTGCAGAAAAGAGGGTGAAGGACCCAAGGTGGGCATGGATGTGGGAATAGATAATAGGGGCTGGTTAGGCCTGGGAAGCAGGAACATTACCACTGGGGTTGACATGCCTCCACTAAAATACTGCAACACTTCTGGGTCAGTTCATAAATAACCACTGTCCTGAGCTCTCTGTGTCCCCAGAACCACTGTCCCAGGAATTTCCTAGCAGATCCTGCCCAAATCCAGCAGCTCAAAGATTCTTCCTAGCCCTGGCTGGTGGCACAGTGGGTAAGGCACTGGCCTGCGAACCCAAAGGTCACAGGTTTGATTCCCAGCCAGGGCACATAACCAGGTTGCAAGCCAGGTCTTCAGTCAGGTCTGTGGCTGGAGGCAGGTGAAAGGCAACCATATGTTGCTATCTCTCTTCCTCTCTGCCCCCTCTCTCTCTCTTCTCCTCTCTCTGAAAATGATAAATTAAAAAAAAAAAAAAAAAAAAAAAAAAAATTCTTTCTAGTTCTGGCTTAGCAGCTTTGGCCTCCTGACAGGTTCACACCCTGGCCCCAGCTCCTGGCTTGTCATTAACTCCTTTGCTCCTAGAATGAACAGGTATCCCTCTGCCATGTCCCCTACTTATCCTTGACCCCCCAGACTGGACCAGGCCCTCTCTTACAGCTCCTCAGAGTGTACAACCCACTCGCTGTTCACTAGAGCGACTCTGAGTCACATCTTCCTGGTAGACACCAAGGTCCTGAGGGTGGCACGAGCTCTACTTTGCCCGTATGGTTGTCTCAGAGCCTGGCAAAGCAGGTGGCTCCTCATCAGCAGTCAAAAATCTGTTTCACGTTGTCCCACCCTGGGCCAGCACCATGCCCCAGTCCCAGCCTGGTCCTTTCTCGGGCAGGGCCACTTTCCCAGGCACACCTGGAAGGCACTGGACAGCTTCTCCCGGGGGCTGGCCAGTGCGGCCAGAATGGCTGTAGTTGTGGTGCCGATGTTGGAGCCCAGCGTGAGGGGATAGGCGCGCTCGATGCTGATCACACCCAGGCCTGGGGGCACAGGGCAGATGTGGTCTCCACAGCTTCAGCCCTTTCCCTGCTCCCCAGCCCCCCAGCCCCTCACCCAGAGCATGGGCACTCACCGATGAGTGGGGTGATGGCTGAGGTGAACACAGAACTGCTCTGGACAACAAAGGTCATGCCAGCACCCACCACCATGGCAAAGTAGCCTGTGGCCCAGGTGAAGGGGGTGGGGAAGTCTGCAAGGAAACCATCCCAGCAGGGTCAGTGGTGGGGGTGGAGAGGTGTTGGGACTGGAACGGGGACCCTCCTTGGGGAGGAGGTCTTGGATGCCAGCTTCCAGGTGGGACCTTGTCAGTCCTCTGCTCGACTGTGATGGCTTCCACTGGCCCTCCAATCTGGAGTCAAGGCTCATCTCAGCCTGGCTTGATCACACTTCACCCAGCTGTTCCTCTCCGGAATGTTCACCGTTGGGGCTCAGCGCTGTGTTACTGCCATGGAAGGCACCGCCCCCCACCCAGCCCTCGGGCACCTTGTTTCACCCTCTCCTTCCTCCCAGCCCCCTTCCAGCACTGGTCACGCAGCAGCCTCTGTGCCAGGTGGTGCCCTGAAAAGCTCAGAATGAGGCTTACAAGAAAATCAGATGGTGTCCCTCCCCATCCCCAATCCCCCAAGTGCCCCCATTATCCTTCATAAAGCCCAGACTCTGAGCACAGCCTGCAGCCCTGTGGTCACTCCTGACCTCCCCGACCTCCCCCTGCCCCTCTCCACCACCCTCACCAAGCCACATGCTGGCCACCTTTCTCTGCCTCAAACCTACCCAGCTGGTCCCTACGTCCAAGCCTTTACCCTTGCTGTTCTCCCTGCCCTGAAGGCAGTTCAGCTACATCTTGACTTCTCATTTAGGTCTCTGCTCAAATGTCACCTCCGCACAGAGGCCGCTGGCCACCTGACGGGAGCAGCCCCTTCCATACTCCATAGTGTTGCCATTTTAGCTTTCTCCTTGACTTATCTCCCTCACCCCCAACTCCATCGTTTGTGTTCCATTGCCTGTAGGCTGTGAGCCCGAGAGCAGGACTGCCTCTGTGCATGTCACCTCTCTGCCCCCAGCACTACACCAAGCTTGATGACTAGTTGTTGATTCAATCAAATAGAGGCCTCTGAGAATCTCTTTAGAGACACCTGCTGATGGATCCTCGACACCAGCACCACAGGGACCTAGAAATCACCCAGTTCAATCTCTTCTTTGCTCACATGGGGAAACCGAGGCTCAGAGGTGGTAGGGCTTCACCCAGATTGCAGAGCAAGGCAGCGGCAGGGTTAGTGAGATCTGGAAGGGCCCAGTCATACTTGGTGCTCACCAGTGTTGATAACCTTCTGAATGACCTTGGCCACCTGGCCCTTGAGCAGGGAGTTGAGCATCTTGACGAGGAGGATGAGGCAGGTACACAGGACCACCAAGGAGCCAGCCAGCAGGATGAGCCCCACAACCAGGTCAGGCAGCCTCGTGTCCACAAAGATGTGGTTGCCTGTTGGGGGACAGCTGCTGAGAGCTGACCCCCTGGCTCCCAGCTCCCCACCTTTGCCACACCCTTGGGCCTAAGGCCCTACCTCATTCTCTTTAAACTTCAACAGCAGGCCTGACTCAAGCCCAGGAGCTGGGCCGGTTGGCAACTGTCCTTCCAGATCTACCTCTGTCAGGCTCTGTGCCTGAAAGGCCAGACCTCTCCCATGCTGCAGACACTCACATTTCTCCATGGTGGCATTTCCAAAGGTCTGGCTGCCGTTGGCCTCTGTCCTGGGCAGGGGGATGGGAGCCTAGATTAAGAGGAGAGTGATTTGGAGAACTTAGGAAAATACAGCCTGGGGTTGGGGCTAAAATGGAGATTAGGGAGAGATGGGGCATAGGGAGATGGCCTCCTGGCTGCATGCCCTTGGGTGGCTTGCTTGTCCTTTCTGAGCCTGCCTCCTCTGCTGCAGAGACGGCAGTGAAAATTTCTGCTGCACAAGGATCTGGCCGTGGTCAGCCCTCTGAAATTCTGCCCCATTAGTCCACTGAACTGGCTCTCTGGGTTCATAGGGCCTCCTGGCCCAGTGGCTTCTTATTCTTGTTTCTTCCACTCTCCTTGGCATGAGGCTGCTGTCCATAGTTCTCTTTTGAAATTTCTCCCTTTCCCCTTTTTACTACCAATCCTTCTTGGTGCCTTCTCTACCCAGCCTCTCACTTGAGGCCCAAGCTCTATTTTCCTCTTGCTTAATTCTTTATCTGGAGAGGGTTGGGGGCAGGGGACCACAGGCCTTATTGCCAATGAAGTGATGGGGGTTCTTGGGGAGGCACCTCAATTCAGAGGACTCAGGGCCAGGCAAGTAGCCTAAGTGAGGAAGTGGTGGGGACAGTGCGCTGGGACTATAGGGGCAGTAGCCACTGAGCTCCAGGCCACTGTCACCGTGCAGGGGCACAGCCCAGTGTGGCTGAAGGGCTGGATTCAACAAGAGACCACAACTCTATAGTTTTAGATTAAAATCTTTCAATGTGTAGACTTCTGGCCTAGATGGAGATAGGTGTAGGTAGACATGCTTGGTCTCCTTGAATAACCATAAAAAGGATTACAACTAATCTAATACAAAAACAACAAGAACTACCAAAAAATTGAACTGTATGGAAGTGTGACAACCAAGGATTTAAAGAAGAAATACTCATCCAGATGGATAGGAAGGGCAGAGATGGGGCAGAGATGGGGCAGAAAGGACATGATGTGGCAGACGTGAAGCAGAGGCTGCAGCTGGTGAAACAAGTGGTCCCACATTCACCAGTGGTGGCTAAAAGCTGGGAGGAACACCTGGGGAGTGATCCCAGGTCCAGACTAGACCACACAGCTCGTGGTCCCAGTGCCAGAAAAATAAAGCCTCATAGCTTCTGGCTGTGAAAACCTGTGGGGGTTGGGCAGTGGAAGAAACTGCCTGTCTCTCAGGAGATTCTGTTTAGAGGACCCCCAAGGTACTAGAACATACTCACGCCCATCCACCCTGGGAACCATAACCAGGCCAGTAGCTAGAGGGGCACAATCACATATGAAAAGTGGGCGAAGTGACTGTGCCAAGCTAGTGGCATTGTTCTTTCTCTGACCATTCCCCCACATACAGTGTCACAAACTGGTGAAACTGCTTGCTTGCCTGGCACTGATGAATACCTAAGGTTCTACCCATTACAATGTAACAGATGCAGCAGCTCTACCTAAGACACAGAAGCAAACACAAGGGGGCTGCCAAACTGAGGAGACAAAGAAATATGGCCCAAATGAAAGAACAAATCAAAACTCCAGAAAAATAACTAAGTGAAAAAGAGACAGACAACCTATCAGATATCAGGTTCAAAACACTGGTTATCAGGATACTCAGAGGAATTATTGAGTATGGCAAATGTATAAGGGAAGAAATGAAGTCTACACTACATGAAATGAAGAAAAATCCACAGGGAACCAATACTGAAGGGAAAGAAGCAAGGGTTCAAACCAATGAATTGGAGCATAAGGAAGAAATAAAATCAACCAATACAGAATGAAGAAACAAGAATACTGGCTGGTAGCACAGTGGCTAAGGCGCCGGCCTGCGAACCAAAAGGTCGCAGGTTCGATTCCCCAGCCAGGGCACATAACCAGGTTGCAAACCAGGTCTCCAGTCAGGTCTGTGGCTGGAGGCAGGTGAAACGCAACCATACATTGATGTCTCTCTCCCTCTCTGCCTCTCTCCCTTCCCCTCTTTCTAAATATAATGAAATAAAATCTTAAAAAAAAAAAAAAAAAAAAGAATACAGACACACACATACACACACACACAAAAGGGAAAAAAGCCAAGGAGAGAATAAGAAGACTCTGGAACTTCTCTAAAAGTGCCAACATCCAAATCATGCCAGAATGAGAGGAGGAAAAGAAAGACATTGAAAACTTATATGAAAAATAGTAAAAGAAAACCTCCCTAATTTGCTGAAGGAAATAAATGTACAATTCCAGGAAGTACAGAGAGTCCCAAACAAGTTGGACCCAAAGAGGACCACACCAAGACATATAATTAAAATGCCAAAGGTTAAAGATAAGGAGAGAATCTTAAAAGCATCAAGAGAAAATCAGAGAATTATCTACCAAGATTCTCCCATAAGACTATTAGTTGAGCCCCGGCTGGTGGCACAGTGGATAAGGCACCAGCCTGCGAACCCAAAGGTCGCTGGTTCAATTTCTAGCCAGGGCACCATAACCAGGTTGCAAGCCAGGTCTCCAGCCAGGTCCGTTGCTGGAGGCAGGTGAAAGGCAACCATACATTGATGTCTCTCTTCCTCTCTTCCTCTCTCCCTTTTCCTTTCTCTAAAAAGAATAAATAAAATCTTAAAAAAAAAAAAGACTATCAGTTGATTTCTTAAAAGAAACTTTGCAGGCAAGAAGGGAACGGTAAGAAGTATTCAAAGTGATTAAAAGCAAGGACCTACAAGCTAGATTACTCTATCCAGCAAAGGGTATCATTTAGAATGAAAAAGTTGATAAAGTGTTTCCCAGACAAGCTCATCATCACCAAACATTATTATATGATATGCTAAAGGGACACATAAGAAAAAGAAGATAAAAACTATGAACAGTAAATGACAACAAATTCACAACTATCAACAACTGAATCTAAAAATAAAAAATAAAAACAAACTTAACAAACAACTAAAAAATGAACAGAACCATAGCTATGGAGATCATTAGGAGGGTAATCAGCTGGAAGGAAGAAAGGGGAATGGGGAGAATAGGGAAAATGGTGCAGGGATTAAGAAGCATAATTGGCCGTGGCTGGTGCAGCTCAGTGGATTAAGCACCAGTCTGTGAATCAATGGGTCTCCGGTGTGATTCCCAGTCAGGGCACAAGCTTGGGTTCCCTAGTTGGGGACAGCAAGAAGCTACCACGTTGATGTTTCTTTCCCTCTCTTTCTTCCTTCTTTCCCCCTCTCTAAAAATAAATAAATAGCCCTAGTTGGTGTGGCTTAGTGGATTGAGCGCCAACCTGCGAACCCAAGGGTCTCAGGTTCAATTCCCCAGCCAGGGCACATAACCAGGTTGCAAGCCAGACCTCCAGCCAGGTCCCCAGCTGGAGGCAGGTGAAAGGCAACCATACATCGATGTTTCTTTCTCTTTCTTCTTCCCTTCCTTCCCTTCTCTCTAAAAAGAATGAATAAAATATTAAAAATAAATAAATATATTTAAAAAAAAGCATAATTGGTAGGTATAAATTAGACAGGTAGATGTTAAGAATAGCAAAGTAAATGGAGAAGCAAAAAAACTTATATGTATGACCCATGGACATGAACTAAGGGGGCAATTGCTGGAGGGAAAGGGGAACCGGAAGGAGGGGAGCAAAGAGGAAAAAATTTGGATAGCTGTAATAGCATAATCAATAAAATATACTTTAAAATCTCCCAATTTGTAAATGTTGACAACTACTTTAAAGGTTTTTGCTTTTTTTTTTTTTTTAAGGTTTTAAAAAGTTCATTATTTTTTAGAGAGAAGGGCAGGGAGGGAGGAAGAAAGGGAGAGAAACATCAATGTGTGGTTGCCTTTCACCTGCCTCCAGCTACGGACCTGGCTGGAGACCTGGCTTGCAACCTGGTTATGTGCCCTGGCTGGGAATCAAACCAGTGACCTTTGGGTTCACATGCTGGTGCGTATCCAACTGGGTCGCCAGCCAGGGCAACTTTAAGACATGCTTTACAGTTCTATGAAGGTCGGTCTGGTCTGAGGAGCATTCATTTGTAGCCTCATTAGGTTAAGGAGTTATTATTTTTTTTAATGCAACTTGGGTCAACGTCCCTTTTCCCTAGGCCCAGCATGAAAGGAGAAAGTGGGCTGGGTGTGGCTTGGGACCCATGATCTCACAGAGGAGAAATGCAGCCCAGGAAGGGACAGTTACCCCAGAACCCCCAGCAAAATGCAAGAGCCACAACTCTCCTCTTCCCATAAGCAAACCATTCTGCCTCTTTTGGAAGCTGATATGGGTGCTGGTTCAATCCCCCCAGAGCTCTGCATCCCGCCCACCCACCTCTGGCCTCCCCTGGTGCTGAGGGTGCAGGTGCAGATGGAGTACTGGCACTTTGGTGTTACAGTTCCACTAGGTTTGACTTTAAACCGTGTCATTTAAAAAATGTGTGGCACAAATAAGACCTACTTATGGCATGGGGCACTGCTCAGCTGTGTTCCCAGCTCCACCAGAGCCTTGGGGCACCTTCAAGCAGGCTGAGAAACCAGGAGGAAATACTCTGATGGGCTCAGGTAGAAAAGCCAAGCAAGTAGTAGGAACTGCTATGAAGGTGAGGGACAGAACCAGGTGTGAGGGACCGAGCCAGGTGTTTGCTGTCGGGTAGATCTGAGTTCAAATCCTGCTTCTTATACCAAGTGCCTTGGGCATGTAATGCCACCTCCCTGAGTTTATTTTCTCTAAAGCAGGACAATAAAAGAGATGTTTAAAAGGTTACAGGAACCCTGGCTGATGGCTCAGTGGGTAAGGCACAGGCCTGTGAACCCAAAGGTCGCTGGTTTGATTCCCAGCCAGGGGACATAACCAGGTTGCAAGCCAGGTTTCCAGCCAGGTCTGTAGCTGGAGGCAGGTGAAAGGCAAACATACATTGATGTTTCTCTCCCTCTCTCCCGCTCTTCCTTCCCCTCTGTGTAAAAATAATAAATAAAGCCTTAAAAAATACTTTAAAAATGTTAAAAGGTTACAGGAGAAAATGTGTGTGAAACACTCATCTAAGGACTTAGTTCTTGATAATGCCTCCAAATAAGGACAGATCCCTTCCCTCCCTGGGTCCATCACCTGGGAAGGGTGTGTGTGTGTGTGTGTGTGTGTGTGTGAGAGAGAGAGAGAGAGAGAGAGAGAGAGAGAGAGAGAGAGAGAGAGAGAGAGCCTAAGTCAGGATCAATGGCTTCTGCATAAATGGCCTGAGGATCTTGGCCCTGCTGGAGGGCACCTTGGTGGATCTTCCTTCCTGGGGGACCCCAGCCTGGACCCTGGGAAGCAGATGACCCTCCCACCCCAGATGAGTGGAGGAGGAGTCTGTGGTATCCTGGGAGGCTAGAGGACAGGAGCTCCTGGGGGTTGGGGGGGGGGGGCGCTGCAGTGTTGGCGCAGGGCAAGGGCGAGGACTAAGACCTCTGGGTTTTGGAGCTGTGGCCTTCCTGCCTTCAGCTGTGTGGCCCTGGCCGAGTTCTTGGGGATCCAGAGGTTGTCTCGGGAAAGAGGGAGAGGGTGGAAGCTCCAGCCCAGATAAAGAGCTAGCAAGCCCGGGTGTGTGGAGCAGACCCCCAGCTTGTGGCCATCCCTCCTGGGCCTGGAGGCGAGGAGGGTGGGGTGGAGTGCTGGGGGTGTGTGGCGGGGGTGGTGAACTCTGGGAAGAACACAGCGATGAACCCCAAGCAGCCCGGGCCTCAAATCCCACCTGAGCCGCTCCCAGCGGCACAATCCTGGACCAAACGCTAACCTCTCAGGGTCTCCATTTCTCCCCGTGCTCGCCTCTCCCCAGGGGCTAGTTGTGAGGAATCTTGGAAGCCTAGAGAGCTATCCCAAATGAAGGAGGCGCCTCTGGGAACAGAAGGAGGTGATTAAGCTCACACAGGAATGCTGGGCGCCAGAACTCAGTCCCCGGGGGAGCACCACGAGGCTGTGGGCCTGCGCACTGGTTTCCCCTCCGGGGGAGGGGCACTTAGGGGCTTTGTTTCGGAAAACAGGGGGCGAGCACCGGGCCAGCAGCGCCATCTCGTGGCAAAGAAGAGAACTCCTTCGAGCATCACCTGCCACCCCTGGAGGGTTATCTGGGTGACTGCGGTCATCTATCTGGTGGCACTCAGGCATGATGAGCAGAATGGGGAATGGACACGGGGTGGGGGCACCACACGGGCATGTGGAAGAGGCTGTAAGATGATAATTCAGGAACACAGGCTCCAACATTACTCCAGGACTTTCGTCCTACCTCAATCACATGGACTTGCGCAAGCCTCTCTGAGCCTCAGTTTCCTCATTTGTAACATAGGAATGTAATAATCGCTGCTTCTCAACTTTCAAGTCCTCACCAATTGCTTGTTGGAACCAGGCAGGTCTGGCTGACAGTCCACAGCACAACCACACAAGAAGGTAATTCCCAGGACAGTGTCGGGCCCCCAGAGCACCGAGGTGTTGGGACACTAATACTGTCTGTGGTTTTCTTTTGCCATCTGGAAAACCTCAGACTTTCAATCCTCTCCTTGGTGACATGGTTTGGGCAAGGTTGGGCTGAGCTTGATGAAAGCTGGAGGCAATGGGGCAGGTTGGAAAGGAGCATAGGGTGTTCAAAGCAAAACCCGAGTCTTCGGTGCAAGAGAAGCCACCAACACACATCACCTCTCGAGCTAGCACAAGGCTGCATGAACCACATTTCCACGGGGATTGTTCCAGAGAAAGAGAGAGCAAGCAAGAATAGGGAGCTCAGATCTCATCCCCCAGTTACTTTCCAAGCCGAGGAAACTGGTGTGTTGGGAGAGCTGGGATGGGAAACCAGGGCTCAGGCAGGTGGCAGCAGGAGCCATGAGGGCAGCCTGGCTGAGTGACCTTGGGCAGGCTGCTTCATGTCTCTGAGCCTCAGGTTCTTGTGGAAACCGAGCAGCTGATGTCCGTGAGGGTGTCAGTGGGGCAGGGGGTGGAGTGGAGGTGTGAGCTGCTCCAGTGGTACGTGCTACAGGGGTCCTGCTGGGTGCAGGTGGGCAGCGGGGCGTCAGTGCTGTGAGGAGTGCCACAGCTGCAGAGCCCCCTTCTGTGGCCTGGTTTATTTGGAAAATCGAAGTGCGGGATTTCTCTCCCTCCAGGTTTTGCTAAGTAGAGAGGGTTGTGAGGATTCAGGGAGCTCAGAGAGAACCCATGAGCTGGGAGAAGGCGGAGGCTGTTAGAGAGGTCAGCTTAGAAGCTGTCCACACGGGCTTGCAGGTGTCAGACTGCCCTGAACACCCAGCAGGGTCCCACTGGGGCTGTGTGCGGCTCAGATGCCAGGGAGCCTCGCAGGACAGGTCGAAAGGTTGCTCTCTGCCTGCCACACGTGCAGGTGAAAGGCTTGGTAAAGGGGAAAGGCTGGGGCTTTGAGTTCCCTGCCACCTTGTTCTAAATGAGGTTACTTCTTGTGTGTAAAAACCAAGGGGAAGCAGGTACTGTGGGTTATGGTTTTGCTGAAGCGGTTTCCCATTGATGGCCGGGTGAGAAAGTATGCTAATTGCCTGCTTCCTTGTTAGCCTGGTGGCGTGGCGGGTCCATGAGCATCCAGCTCATCCAAACAGATCTCCATTCCAGGCAGTAGAAGCCAGGAAGAAGCAGAAAAAGTGCAGAGGGACAAGGGGACACATGCCTGTGGGAGTCTCCAGGGTAAGGAGCCCCGATGTTGGCACAAGGGGTTGTTGTGTCTGCGGTGAGGTGTCCGCGTGGTCCGCTTGTCCTGCTCCCGGGCCAGTATCTTGTTCATCCTGCTTTCCTGGGCATCCTTATCACACTCTGTCCCTGCCCTCTCTCCTGGGCCCCCAAATGCTGCAGAGCTGAGTCACTAAGCCACTGTACCCCAGTGGGAAAGAGAGAACCCTAGATGGTGAGACCTGAGCTTGGGGCCCTCACATGGTAGGACAAGCTGCCGCAAGTTTCTTAGTCTCTTGGAGCCTATTTCTCTCCTTGTAAAACCAGAGGGTTGAGCCAGATCAGTGGTTCTTAAACTAAACTTGAGCATGGAGCAGACAGAGGGCTTGTTGAAATTAGACTGCTGGGCCTCCTCCCCTCCCCTGAGTGTTTTCTGATTTAGTAGGTGAAGGGGAGGGGCTGAATACTCTGAGTCTCTAGCAGGTTCCCAGGTGTTGCGGGTGCCACTGGTCCACCCTTTGGGAACCACTGGGCTAGATCAATTACACGCCCACTCTAATTAATTAGTAATAACTGCCTAGAGTCTGTGTGAGACACCATCACACCGTAAAAGGGCCACGGATTTGCTCTCTCTAAGCTAAGGGTCTACCTGGAGGATTAAAACAAAACAAAACAAAACAATGACAGTGACAGTTAGCTGTCTGAAGAGGCAGTTCTCTCACTTAGAGCCAAAGCTGGGACTCACCTCCGTGGGGTCTGGGTGGCACCAGATCCTGATGAGACTGTGGTTCCTCAGGGACTCGTCACCCATGGCAATGCTGGTGATCACAGACTTGTCCAGCTGTGAGCAAGATGTGGGCATAGTGAGGGCGGGGCGCCTACCACCCCCAGCCCCCACCCCCTGCCAGCCCTGCCCCACCTGGATGATGAGCTTAGTGAAGGGCTCCGTAAGGATCTTAAGCAGGTCAGGGGCATCTTGGCCTCTTCGGATGTTGAAAGAGGCCACCACCAGTCGGGTGACATGGTATAGGAACCCGGTGGCAGCCTCCAAGGGCAGCAGGACCAGAACCGACAGCCAGTTAAAGCAGTCGTGCACAGTGGCCCCTGCGAAGGCCCTGGGCAGGGAGGCCACATTGCAAGGTGGGCTGGAGCCTGGATGCGCTTGTTGGGGGGCTCCTGCACCACCCTCCCCCCACAAACACAGGTCCCTCACCACTCTACCCCCTCACCGCCGGAAGTCGGTCCTGTCCCCTGACTGCATCAGGGCCACGATGGTGTTGGTGACGGAGGTACCGATGTTGGAGCCCATGATGATGGGGATAGCAGAGCTCACCTCTAGCACTGGGGGAAGAGGGGTCTCTTAACTAGACAGGTGGGGTACACCAGCTTCTGCCCCACAGCTCCTCCTGCCAGACCCACTACCCATGTCCTAGCCCCAAAGGACATTCCAGCCATGCTCCCAGCTCCATCCAGCCTCAGGCACATGTGGGCACATGCTACATGGATGTGAATGCATGTGAACCAATGCACCTATGTGAACATGTGTGTGGGTGTGCATATATGAAGGCATGTGTCCTGTATACAAATATGTACATGCCATGAGCCATGGATTAGAATTAGCCTGTGCACATGAGTGTAACAATTAGTTTCATGTGTCAGCTTGGCTAAGTGGTGGTACCCAGTTGTTCAATCCAACATGGATCTACATGCCACTGTGAAGGTGTTTTGCAGATGAGATTCACCTCTCCAATCAGCTGACCTGAAGCAAAGGGGATAAACCTCAATAATCTGGGCAGCCCTCATCCAATGAGACACAGAGCAAAAGGCCTTTAGAGCACAGCTAAGGCTTCCCTGAGGAAGAAGAGGTTCCCCCCGTGCACTGCAGCCAGGCCTCTGCCCGAGACTTCCAGCTGCCCCTCCCTGCACGCTTGTGGTGCAGACCACCTCACAGTCTTCCGAGCAAAGTCCCTGCAAGGGCTCCTGCATGTCTATGCACATCTCCTACAGGTTCCACCTCTCAGATTTCACTGGTGCTGTTTCCCAACCAATGGAATGAGTAACTGTGCAGTGTTATGGAGGTGAGCCTTCCTGGGGCCATGCCCCCACTGGCTACCCTTCTAGCTCTTAGGACACCCCTTCTGGCTGAGATTCCTGGCCAGGCCTTGGAGGGCAGAGAGGGAGATGCCAGAGCTCTGCCCTTTGCCCTCAGCCCCCTGTTCCCACTCCTGCCCCCTGTTCCCACTCCTGGCCCCTGCCTGTCCTCCCTGACATGTCTCCCAGTCCTACCCAGCACCCCCAGCTGCCTACACTCGTTCCCAGCCCTGGGGAACCACTCACAGCTGGAGGAGACCATGCTGACAATGATGGATGTGGAGGTGCTGGAGCTCTGCACCAGAACGGTCACCAGGATGCCCACGACCAGCCCCGCCACCGGGTTAGACAGGATGGCATTGTCCTTGAAGATGTCGCCAGCCACCTTCCCTGGGAAGTGTGAGCCAGCATTGTCCAAGGCCCTTCAGGGACCCTTCCCCAGTCCCGTCCCAAGCCCTACCTCCAGCCAGCTGGAAGGCAGAACTGAGCACATCCAGGGAGCAGACAAAGAGGTAGAGGAAAGTGAGCATCAGGGGCACCTTGAGGAGCGTCACAGCAGCCCAACGCAGCTTCTGGGCGAGCCCGGGCTCTGGAGACAAGACAACCATGAGGGAGTTGGGCAGAGGGCTGGGTAGTGACAGCCAATGACTCTGCCGCCCCCACTCAGGCCCACCTGGCTGTGGCTCTTCCTCCAGGGCCAGCTTAGCAGGCAGTGGGTCATGGAGCTCCAGAACTTCCCCGAAGGGGCAGCCAGGCTCCGCAAGGGCCATGGGGCCCAGGCTGGGGAAGGCATAGGCAGAGGTCCCTGGGATCCTGTGTAGGACTGGGGAGGGAGGCTGGTCAGGAGTTCCCAGAGGCCCCAGGTGCCAGAGAGGGTAGGAGGGGTGGTGGAGGAGTGGAGGCTTCAGCTGGGAAGATGTGGGCAACTGGGGGTGGGGAGTGGGGGATGGGAGGTGGGGGAAACAGGGTCAGGGGTGGGAGCACACTCACCCTGAGGGCTGGGCACATAGGCAAAGGCTGCCCCATGCATCATGTGCCCCCTGACTGGGAGTGGGGAGACGGCAGGGCTCACCAGCCTCTCTCCGTAGGACATCATTCTGGGCACACGCTCTGGGGTCTGCAGCAATACTGAGTGACAACTGCGGTGTGCTGGACACTCACATGTCCACTCCCCACACCCACAAAGTCACTTGCATAAACATTTATGACGTGTGGTTCCAACCACACACTCATACCTGGAGATACACACTCAGGGGATCAGCACAGATTTGGATGTTTTCTCTCTCTCTCTCTCGTTCTCTCTTTCTCTCTTTCATTCATTCATTCAGCAAGTGTTTATTGAAAATCTGTTTTATCCCAGGCATACACTAGATGCTGCAGTACAGTAGTGACTAAGTATAGACACAACACCTGCCCTCCAAAAGCTCAAAGTTTGGTGGGGAAACATACGTCAATGAAATAATCCCTGAAATAGATGGGAAATGGCCATGAGGACAAGTGTTCTAATGATAGATATGGGTGCCACCAGAGTGGCCATGGTGGGGGCTTTTGGGGACAGAAAGAGGGGACCCAGCTGAGAGGAACCATCATCAGGTGTTACCAGGGGAAGAAGGGGAAGGGGCATGTGCTGAGGTCAAGCACTGTGAGCCCCTGCAGTGGGAAGGGCCAGGAACGTAAGGGCAGAGGCCGCAGGGTGGGCTGGGGATGGCACTTGAGCTTTGTGGTCCTGAGGTCCTGATAGCAGGGAGCAGCCACGGACCCCTGCTCGCTTGTGGGGCCAGCTGGGCAAGCTCTCAGGGGAGGGTCCACTGTCCTGTCTTCTCACAAGTGAACTTCCTTCCCCATCCATCTCCAACTGCCCCATCCCCAACAATAAACATTGCCTGCCACCTTTTTCTCCTGAGTGAATTCATCTCAGACCCCTCTGCTGTCCCCAAGTCTTTGAAGCCCAGGTTCGCTTTTAAGCCACCCTCTGAACTGCCCTAGAAGTTCTTGGCTGTTGAGACTGGAGGGATCCAGTCTGCTTCAGCAACGCCCCCTCCCAACTTTGTCCCATGGGGTCCTGGCTGTGAGCTGGGGGAGGGTGTGCTGAGCTGAATGCCAAGTCCTGGAAGGGGGCAGTCCATTTTACTTTGGGGCGTGGGCCATGCAGCCCTGAGACGGGAAGGGGGGTGGGAAGAGGGACACAGTTAGGACACAGGTGAGAGGCTGGGGTGATGAACTTTTTCTCACTAAGTGTTGGGGATGAGGTTGGAAGGAGCGGGCTCTGAGCTCACCTTGGGGTTCTGCATTTCAGCTCCTGCTCAGCTGCTCAGGGAAGTTCCAAGGGCCTGAAGAGAAGCTGGGACCCTCCACTTTATACCCTCTGGTCAAGGGCAAAGTCCCTAGAGCCCTAGCTGCCCTCCCTCTGTTCCCTGATTAACCTCATCCCTGAGATTCCTCCCAGTTAATTACTAATCGTCAGCTCTGCCTGGGGAATTAGATCCAGGGAGGGCTCAGACACATGCCCCTGTCCCTCCCTGGAGACCCGGGAGCCACTCAGCCACTGTGTTGCCAGGGTCCCCAAAGATTTTGTGGCTCCAGCCACTTTCCTTCATTCTTGGCTTGACAGGACTCCTCAGTATGTGACCCAAATATCCTGTGGCCTTGCCATGTGTGTGGGAGTCTAGGGGTTTGTGTCTTGGGGTGCATCTGGAGGAGAGGGAGTGTGTAATGGAAGAAGCACCAGGAGACTAACCCGGAGAGGCCACTTAGAGTGGAATCTTGGAGGTCTCCAATGCCCAACCACAAACCCAGGGTGCGAGTCTAACAGAAGGGCCTGTCTACATTTTAGAATGGTCCCTCTCAGTGGGGTGGGGTTGGGCTGTGTCACAGAGAGCATGTCTGGATGCAGAGAGATCAGTGAAGGGGCTGAGAGTTGATGAAGTCTAAGCCACCGTGGCAACAGGGGGGATGGAGAGCAGAAGATACATCCCAGGGATACTTGGGCAGTAAAATTGATGATGAGGAGCATGGGAGGGAGAGGAAATATGACAACTGGGTTTCTGGGTTGGGAAACTGATGATGATATAAGAAAGTTAAAGGTGTCTAAGGAAGCCTGAGAAATTTGTTTCCCTTTCATAGGACTATGGTACCTGAGCTGGAGACCTGATTCAAGATAGATGAGAAGGAAACTTCCTAAGGGATCAAGGTTTGATCAGATCCAGCAATAATGGGTTCCATTTAAGATCTAGCTGGGTAACTGCCAAACATTATGCATCCATCTACCTATCCACCCACCCATCCACCCACCCACCCACCCATTCACCCATCCACCCATGCATCCATCCACTTATACTGTACACCCATCATCCATCCATCCATCCATCCATCCATCCATCCATCCATCCATTTGTCCCTCTGTATAGCCATCTACTAACCCACCCAGTTAGCCAGCTAGCCTGTTGATATCCATCTATTGAGTTGGCCAAAAAGTTCAAGTTCATTTAGTTTTTCCTGTAGGATGGCTCTAGTAGTGCTTATTTGTCTTTTACTTCATTTGAAACAATTTTGTTAGATAGTATTGTGACAGCTTTCATTTATACCAGTGCATTAAAAAAAAAATAATCAACATTGATGAATTTTTGTGCAGCCATTTTAATATTGAAGATGGAATAAAATATGCAACGTTCTCAGCATATTATGCTTTGTTATTTCAAGAAAGGTAAAAATACAACTAAAATGCAAAAAGAAAATAAAGATGTGTGCATTGTATGGAGAAGGTGCTGTGACTGATCGAACTTGTCAAAAGTGGTTTGCAAAGTTTCTTGGTACTGTCGACATTTTAGATAATTCTTTGCTGTGGCGCTGTTTTATGCATTGGAAGATGTTTAGCAGCACCCTGGCCTCTACCCACTAAAAGCCAATAGCAGGAAACTCTGTTATGGGCACAGAGATGGGTCATATTCTTATTTCATTCCATGGCTCACTGAAAAGCCGAGCTCATTGCCATTTTATCGGTGAAGGTACTAGGGCTCCGGGAGAGGAGGTGACTGACCTTAGAATCCCGGGCTAACCCAGGGACTGGCTCATTGTTTGGATCAAGAGAGAAGCTGACCTTGCCAATCTTAGCTCAACATAGAGTAGAAACCCAACGAATGTGTTTAGCAACATTGGGTTGGCCAAAAATCCGTTTAAGTTCTTTCCATAAAATAAAAGACACAGTTTTCATTTTCACCAATAACTTTATTGATTTGGATGTGTTGAATATGTGCTGAAACTGTCCTTGAGCTCAGAGGTCTTGTTAAAAGCACATTAGGGGTGAGTCAGGGGCTGCTGGGGTGCCCACCCAGGAGAACCTGACACCCCACAGTGTGTCCTGCCCCTCCATCCGCCACCCCACTTGGCTGGACCCTGGGCAGGGGTGCCTGTAACCAAGGAGCTCCTTACGAATTGGGTGCTTCTTCTTTTTTCTTTTTAGTAACATTACGATCTCTGACAGTTTTGACATCTCCCTTCTCTGCTCTCACCGGCTGTGGGGGTTAGTGGGGGAGGCGGTGATGGATCACATCCAAAATATTCCCCAAAATTCTGGGGGTGGGCTGGGCTGCTACAGCCCCAGCAAAAGCCTGGGAATGTGTAGCTGACCAGAGCTGCTTTTGGACTCCTGAGAAGGTTGCTGTACTCCAGCCTTGGCCTCTCAGCCCCTCTGCTCCTTTCAACCCCCACCCCATTCACAGCCGGGCTCTTACCCATCTGCGACAGACTCTGTGTGTCCCCCTGAATGGTGACTCCTGCCCTGTCTGCTCATGTGAGCTCCGGCCACGGCCTCCTCAGCCCTCTGGGCCTGCAGGCTGGATGGTTGGCATTGTCTCCCAGGGAGAAAAGGCTGCCAGGAGGAGAAGGAGGAGGAGGAGTCTTGGCGAGAACATGCCAAGATCAGTCTGTACCGACTGTATCCGAGGAGCTCTGGCATGAACAGCTGGATCTTCAGGTCTGAAGCACTGGACTTGCTCCTTACAGGGGTCTCCTGCACAACCAGACCTCGGGTAGCAGCATGTGGTCCGTTCACTGGGCAGGAAACGGAGCAGGCACCTTTGAGAGCTCCTTTTCCTTCACCCCCTTGTCTCTAATTCACCACCCAACTCTCCTGGTTCCGCTTTTCTGGGAGCTCCAGACTACCACCCCTCACATGGGTTATTGCAGCGGCCTCTGCCTTCCCCCCTCCCAGTCTAGTCTCCAAAAGCCAGTCAGCTGGCCTTTCAAAATGCATTTCTTGTCATGTCACCCTTCTCCCTTTTACAGCTTGCCCCAGCTAGTCTGACAGCATAAAGACAGCATCCATCACAGCCTGTGACTTGGCTTCCCCTGGGAAGGGGCCCCAGGGAGGGTGCACAGTGGGGTGAGCTGTGGCTGGGCTGGGCACAGAGGTGCCCCCACATTTCTGGGAGGGCAGAGGAAGAGGGGTCAGCAAAGGAGACTGAGATCCCCACCTGCAGCTGGGCTTAGGCCCCAGAGGAACAGCAGAGAAGCAGGTACCCCAGAACCCAAAGTCTCCACGTTTTCAGAGACACCTGGTCATCTGGGTCTGCTGAGATGGCAGGTGATGTGAGCACAGAGCGACTTAGTGACTCAAGAGGGCCATCCTGGGCCGCAGCTGGGAGAAGAGGCAGCTGCAACGAGTGGGAAGTGAAAAGAACATGGCCAAGCGAATGTGACAGGTTGACAGATAATGAATTTCGTCCACCAACGAAAATGATTTCCCCAGGAGCGACGTGGCTGCGGAATGGAGAGAATGATGCCAAGAACAAGTGTGTGTGTCTGGAGCGAAGGGAGCTGCGAGGTGGGCGGGCACACCGGCTGTCTGCACAATTCTCCATTAAGACCCATTGCTCTTAAATATCTGATCCCTGGCTGGGTGGCTCAGTTGGTTAGAGCATCGTCCTGTATAACATACGATTGTGGGTTCGATCCCAGGTCAAAGCAGTTGTTCTTACCCTTGGGGTGACAGACATAGTAGAGGCCACCTGCCACCCCTTTGCGAAACAGAACAATCTCTCTTGACTCTGTTCTCTCTTGGAGAGCCTGAACTTCAATCTCAGCTGCCTGGCACAGAGCAGGCGGGGCCCTGAGACATTGTCCCATCCAAGCTCCATTTTCCAAGGCATGGGCAGCTGCCCTGAGAATGTCCTATTTCTGTTTGGGGGATAAGTGCTTTGGGCAATGATTAATGGTCATTAATGATTAATGGGTAGCTCAGGTGCAGGTCACTCATTGACTGATGAGGCCAAAGTCTGTGGCCAAAAGAGCTGAGGCTGCTTTAGGCTTTTCTCAGAAATTATCTTTTCCTCTATAGCTCCCTTCTTCATGTCTCTCCAGCCCTGTGCCCTGGGGTCTCACACTGGCCTTGGGACCAGGCCTGAGCGTGAGGCTGTGGACCCCTTGCTACCAGGTGGAAGTCCATGCTCTGGCTCCTGGTTCCAGGCCTGAAGCTCTAAGGCCTGGCTTTAGGCTTCAGGTCCTGGGCTCCTGCATCTGGGGTCCCCACTGTGGTTGTGGCCTGCAGCAAGGAGCTCAAAGCCCTGCACCCGAAGTTCTAGGGTCCAAGCTCTGGGTTCTAGGTCTTCAGCCCCTCAGCACCAGGGCAAGAAGATGATGGCTTCCTTGGCTTGTGGAGTTATCTCTCCACACCCATCTTAGCTGGCCAGGACTTCATCCTGGAAGCCAGCACCCTGGGCTGGTCTGGAGGTGGAATGCGGGTTCTATGATGCTTCTTGGCTTCTGCCTTGGCTCTGCCCCCAAGCCAGTGCTCTGGAGAGAAGAGCTGACGTGGCTACAAGGTACCCTTGCCAAGACCCTGCAGGAGTCACAGGAGACATACACATATTCATGTCCCCAGCTCTGTTTGGACCCCCAAGACCAACATGGATGTGAATGGCATCTCTAACAATTGTGCAGCGATATGGGCCTGAGTCCACTCTGAGCTACATCTGATGGAATGTAACCTACCATGAGCTACATTCCTCCCTGTCTGGGCCTTTGTTTCCCTGTGGAAGCTGAATTCCAGCCTCTAGTCTCCCAGAGGTCAGAGTCACTTGACCACCACGCCAGATCCCCTGCAGGGTGCACCTTGCGCTCACACATGGGGATGGGGTGGGGCATGTTCAGGGAGCGTGAGCCTACAGCTTCATCAGCACTTTCAGCTGGGCTCCAGGTGAGCAGCCCCTGCCTCTCCCCACCCGGCCCTGGCCCAGAGCCTAGGTCGCTGTGTGCCCTGTGCTCATCCACCTCTTACCACCCCCTTCCCCAGCCATTAAGTGGGATTAGGGGATAAGAGACAGGGAACAAGATTCCCTTTGGAGACTTGGAGCCATATGGACTTAGGTTCCCTGGGGTTCTTGAGGAAGTCACACCTGCTGGCTCAGCCTGTGTCCTCTATGAGGTTGGGGTGTCAGAGGCCTGCTGGGTGCTGGGTGGGAAGGCCAACCCCCGCCCCCCCCTGGGCTTCCCACCTGGTGGAGTGAGGAGAAGCAGCTCCAGACCTCTCCCAACTACCTAGGAATCTAGCTTCAAGTACTGGCTTTGGAATAGGGCCTATGGGTTGACCTGGGGGGCTAAAATGAGGATCCTGGAGGGATTCTGGGAAGGTAGAAGCTAGGAGGGAACTGTATTTCCAGGCCCAGGGCTGCTGCAGGGGACACATTGGAGTTGGAGATCACAGACAGGATTGTGGCAGAGAAACACACCCTGCCAGCCAAAATGTGCCCCCAGAGGTGGTGGGCTGAAGCCCACGAAGGAAGAATTGGGTTGTTTCTGGAGAAGGCGATGGCAGCCAGCAGTAATAAAGGAATAGCCTTGGGAAGTTCTTTGTGTTACGGTTATTTTTAAATTGCATTGAAAAAAAAATATAAAGCTAGGTGAAGGTCTCCTGTGAGCACTACTCCCAATTCTGATCCCCTCCCCATCTCCTGGTTAGTTTGGAATATATCTTCTGGAACATTCTCTCTCCTTTTTGTACACTTACAAGTGCCTGTGCATTTATGGTTTATTTATTTCCTCAATGATTTTATTTATTATTTTCAGAGAGAGGGGAAGGGAGAGAGGCAGAGAGGGAGAGAGACATCAGTATGTAGTTGCCTTCCACTTGCCTCCAGCTACAGACCTGGCTTGCACCCTGGTTATGTGCCCTGGCTGGGAATCAAACCAGCCACCTTTGGGCTCGCAGGCTGGCACCTTATCCACTGTGCCACCACCCAGGGCTTCGTCTGTGGTTTTTAATAAAGATTTCATGCTGTATGTGTTGCCTTTTTTTTTTTTTTTTTTTAACTGAACAATAGCACATCTTGGAGAATTTTCTACATCAGGACACGCTGTACCCAGGTCCTTAACTGCTGTGGCATTAGAGCATGGGTATGCCCCCATGTGTTGTTACCTCACCCCTCCCCCATCTACATTCGGCTGTTTGCCAGTTTTCAGCCCACTGTCAACCTTGCAGAGATGGGCCTCCTTGTGCCCAGGAATGACTCTAGTGGTACTGCGGGGGGTGGGGGAAGGTCATGTAAGGTGTGTTTTTAGCAGAAACTCTGAAACTGCTCCCCAGAGAAGCCATATCAATGTCTCCTCCATGAAAGGGGCCTGGCTCCCCATCAGGGGTTTCTACCATGTCTGGGTCCTCCCTGAAAGGTGTCCCTGAGTCAGACAGTATGGGGCTGGCTGGTCAAGCTCCTTGCAGAATCCCGGGCTGGTCATTCCCCCTCCAGCAGCAGTGGTTTTCTACCCACTGAGATGTTTTATTAGGAGAACAGAGAGATAAAGGATGGAATATGCCTCACTTGGGGATCTCAGTAGATGTGGATTTTTTCCTCTGCAGAGACTGACCTTTAGGGAGGCCCTTCTGACCCAGGACCCCCTTTTCTGTGAGGCAATCTCCTTGGTTCCCCGGTGGAACAGGCATCACTACTTGGATTTGGGGGGTTGTGTTGCAGAAGTGTGGGCTTGGCCTACAGGATCTGCCAACTTTGAGAAGATGCCCCATCTCTTACCTGCTGTCTCCACCTCTCTATCCTGGGGCATGGGAGGGTATCTCCTGCAACAGGGAGAAGACCCAGGGCTCAGGAAGTATGAAGGGTTTGCAGCTGATCAGGGAAGGAACATGGGCTGTCTCCTTCCCCAATCTCCAGCTGCAGACTGTGACCCTGGTGCTATGCAGCCCCTGCCCAGAATCCCCATGGCCCTGCTGTCTCTGCATCCTTTGCTGGGACTAAGTCTGTGGTATCATCTGTCAGCCCACTAGGCCAAGCGGATACAGAGGTGACTAAGAGAGTCACCTGGCCTGCACCATACCATCAGCAAATGGGTATGAATAAGATTGTTGAAAAGTGGGTTGAGAAGGAGAAAAACTGGGTAGAATGGTAGAGAATGAAGTTGGAGAGCACTTTATATAAAACGTCTTAGTCCATTTGGGCTGCTAGAACAAAAATGCCAGGGACTGGGTGGCTTATAAAAAACAGAAACATAGCTCTCCCAGTTCTCGAGGCTGGAAGTTTGAGGTCAAAGTGCCTACATGTTTGGGGCCTGGTGAGGGCTCTCTTCCAGTTTGCCCAGGAGATGGCTGTCTCCTCACTGTGTCCTGACATGGTGACAGGGGTGAAGGAGCTCTCTGGGGTCTCTTATAAGGGCCTGATCCTATTCATGAGGGTTCCACCCTCATTTCTAATCACCCTCACAAAGGCCCCACCTCCAAGCACCTCACACTGGGGGGTTGGCATTTGAACCTATGACTGTAAGGAGACACACACATTAGACCACAGCACAAGGTGACCAGAGAAGGCTCTTCTGAGGTGTTTAAGGCATGATTTTCAATGAAGCAGGACTTTGTGTTTACAGACCTGAGAAACCCCACACAAGCAGCAAGTATATACATATCAAAAGAACGTATGGGCTTGCCTAACAAGGAGTCTGGAAGTGGCTAATCTCAGGCATCTCCTTCAGTCCTTCTCTCCTGTGTTGCCCTCATTGGCATGCAGGTTCTCTCCTTGCGAGGCATTTCTACAAATTCCCAGTAGATGGTAGGAAATGACCAGGATTAGGATTGGGATTGGGTTTGGGTGAGAGGATCATCCATGAACTAAACTAATTGGCCAGGCCTGGGACCTGAACTTGCACCAGCAGCTAGGGGTCAACAAAGCCAAACAAAATGGACTGAGGGGGCGGAGTGCTGAAGCCCCCCTCTCCCAGGAGAGCTTGGCTTTGAGAGTTCTGGAGAAAGGCACAGTGGGCCAGCAATGGAAGAGAATGATCCCAATCTCTTCCAGTTCCATGATGGAGGTATGGCGGCAGTGGCGCTCCTAGCAGAGGGGACAGCCAGTGCAAAGGGCTGCCATGAGGATAAGAGCTCAACTTGGTGAGGTGGTCAGGATGCCCTTCTCTCCCCAGATACTTTCTTGAGGCTCCTCTGTCACAGCACTGGGACTGAGTCTGGCTTCTCTGCCCACAGGCTGAGGCCCTCCTTCTGGGAAGTCAGCCCTGCTCCCCCTCCTTGTAGGAAACACTAGGATTGTTGCAAGGACAGGTTCTGGCCTTTCCTGCTTTAGGGAGGGGCAGAACCTGTCCTTGCAACAATACCTAGTGTCCCCTACAAGCCTTCCTTGCATCCAAAGAAACTGCAGCCATGTCTGCAGGGACACATTCAACTCCCTAGAGAAGCAGAAAACAGCCACTAGACACTATGCTCAGATCAGAGCCCAAGGGAGAGTAGGGTAACACCTGGCGAGGTACAACTTCCCAGAGGGGTCTTCCCCTTCCCCTCCCTCCCTCCCTTTCATTCCTCACCCTCATTCTTTGTGTAGTCAGGAAGAGAGGTTCTGATAACAGGAAGTCAGGGGGCACATCTTGAGGTCCCCAAGAGCTTCTGGCACTGTGCCCTTGGTGACAGATGCAGTGTGATTTTGTGGGGTTGGGGGGTACAGAGTACACAAGGAACACACCTCATGGCAGAATAACAATAATTATTATAATAACAATATTATACATCCAGGACAAAATCAGCTGATCCAAGCCAACTGCAAAATCCGTATGTCCAGTAGGGTCCAGTGGGGAAAGGGCAGGGTTGCCTACCTGCACCCCAGGCCTTGCTCATACCAGCTCCCTGAGGAGGGGCCTGCCCCTCCTCCTGCTCCCTGATAAGGCTTGGCACAGGGTGGGGAGGCTGGCACTGCCAACACCACCCCTCTGTGTTGGGCAAGCCTGCATAGGGGTGAGGGAAGGAAGCCCCACATCCCCCCAGTGGCCTGCTGCAAGGGATGTGAGTGCAAGCCTGTGAGGGACCCAGTGATGGCAGCTGTGGGGTGTGGCTACTCTGAGCCTCTCTCCAACTCCTCCTGGCTCTTCCTTCAGGCCAGCCAGTGGCAGGGAGGGGCCAGGGTCATTCACAGCACAGACAGGGCATGCAGAAAAGGACCATGGCCTGCTTGACCAGCCAGGTGCCATGCAGCCAGCCTGGACTGTTGGAGAGTGTCAAAGAGCCGAGTCGGCAGTGCTGTCTGAGGGGTCCCCCTTGGGCTGGGCTGATGATTCAGTCTGTGGTGGGGCCTGCTGGGAGCTGGGCCCTTGGGCAGGCAGCTGCAAAAATTCTGGAAGCACCAGGTCCTCTTTGCGCAGAAGGCCCCTTTGGTCATGGGCCCCACTGCTTTGTACCCGGTTCAGCAGCTCCACTAGACCTGGGGGTAGCCACAGAATCAGGAGGCCCACCTGCTCAGAACTGCCCACTCTAGTCCACCTCAGTCCTGCTGCCATACTATGGCCACAACCTTCCTGACCCCAGTGCCAATGCCTCTCCTTCCCCCATCCCAGCCTGGCTGGTCCCCCAACCCCAATGGTCTCCAGCCCTCTTGTTCCAGCTCCAGTGACACCCAGTTCCCTGATGCCACCACCTCAGTAGTCCCAACCCCTCTGGTCTCTAGCTTCCACCCCCCACCCCTCCATGTACCTTCAATGTCACAGGTCTGTCGTTTCCCAATAACACTACAGGACGCCTCAGCAGGAGAGTTGAGCGGCAGTGGAGGAGGGTGGGTGGTCTTGTCCTGGGTTCTATGTGGGGCGCGCTGCAAGGACATGGGGTCAGAGCCACAAGCAGGAAGGGAGGTGTGGCGGACAAAATAGGGCTCCGCGCCTTTCACTCACCTGGCGATGGCAGGGGGATGTGTCTCTAGCTTCGGAAATCTTCGCACCTGCGGCAGAGGCAGACACCTTTTATGTTTGCCTTCCACCTGAACTCCCTTACTTCCTGATCAGAGCCGGTCCCAGGGACTACGCCTCGGGCCACCATCCCCTACCTGGGAGAGTGTCCAAAACCAGTTTCTTGGCCGCCACTGAGCTCACTAGCTTCCCCAGATCCAGCGGCTGCTTCTCACCTGGCTGCGGGGAAAAGTTAGCAACCCGCAGGACAGAGAACCTGCTCCCCGCAGCCCGGCCCCTGCTCCAGCCCCGCAGTCCCGCTAGCTCACCAGGCGCAGCTCCACCTGTTGCGGACTGAGGCCGTGCTTCGCCAGGATGGGCTGCAGCGCCTCCTGCAGACGCTTGGTGGGCTTGGCAGAGATCCGCACCACGCGCTGTAAAGCCGCCAACTCTAGGCTGCACAGGACCCTCTGGCTGTAAAAGGGCGGAGAGCCGGCCCCGCCTCTCCACCCAGCCTACGCTCCCCACCCCAGGGAGGGGGCGGGGCCTGGGCCAGGGGGCGGGCCAGTGTGGGGGTGGGGATTAGTCCAAGGGGCGGGGTTATACCAAGGGGTAGGACCTGCAGGGAAGAACTGGAGCTCGAATGCCGAATCGACCCAAGCCTCGAGGAAGTGGCACTCACTGGAAGGTGATCCTGCTCTCCAGTCTCACTTCCTGGTCCGCCAGCACGGTGCAGTCCTGATCCAGGACCAAGGCCTTCTGCAGACGCCAAGTAGGGTCTGAGTCCCTCCCCTCCACCCCTAGTTATCCCCGTTGTCCAAGGGAACCACCTTCACTTTTTCAGTGGCTGCCCTAAAGTTTGGAGGGAAGGACAGATGGGCAGGTGAGCCACAGAGATGTGGATGCGATAGAGACCAGGCTGGAGGTGAAGCCTGGCATGGCCAAGGCCAGGGAGAAGGGTGGCAAGAATGCTGGACACGCTCGCAATAGGAAGGAGTTATGGGAAACATAGGGATGGGGTGGGCACGAAACGATAAAGGGGCTGCTTGGGTGAGAGGCAGGCTTAGGTCCTGGATTCAGAAGGCACCTCTTCCTGGGCTAGGGCAGACAGCTGCCTCCTGGACAGCTGTCTGTCCCTTGTCTCTCAGGTATTTAAAACCCACCCAGACAAGCTGGAGGTATTTCCTCCTTCACCACTCGCCTTTGGTCAGCCACTCAGGTGTTCTGTCACTTTTTGGACAGTTGTCCATTTCTTTCCATCCCCACTTACTAAGGACACTTCTTGTCCCCTCACTGCAAAAAGGGCTTTTCCCCCAAGTCCGCTGTGAGTACTGGAGGATGTGAAGTGTCTGGCGCACTGCCTGGCACAGTAGGTACATAAACAGTAGCTGCAGTGATTACTGCCCCCAGAGGCTCTGCTACCTGCACCAGCCAGGGCAGGGAGGCAGCCTGTACTCTGCCAGAGGCTGGTGCTGTGCTGCAGAGACAGTTGGGGTGTGGGTGGTGAAGTTATATTTAGCAGTCATGAAAGCCCATCTGGGTGGTGCAGGCTGCTCTGGAGGCCTGAGAGAATGGGCAGAGCTCCTCCCACTCTTGCCCTCACACTTCCATGTTTCAGGCTCCTGAATATGCCCTGCACTTCATACCCACCTCCAGGCCATGAATTAAGCTCTTCCCTCTGCCTGAAATGTCCTATCCCCAGGGCTCTGACAGGCAGACTCCTCCTCATCCTCATTGACTTCTGCCTCTTCCAGGAAACCTTCCTGGGACCAATCAGAAATGCCTACCTCACCCCAGAAACCCTCTGGAGGTTTGACTCCTCATCCCTGATTGTATCCTGCCTGGCTCACCTCCAGCCACTAGCCCCAGAGGACAGAGCTTAGGTCCAGGCCCCTATGCCCACCCACCTGGCAAGGTTTTAGGTCTTGTCTACTGGGTGGGTGAAATCCTGACAGGTCTGGGATGCAGCATCCTTCCTTTAGATGCCCCCTTACTAGGTGGCTTAGTTTAAAGTGAGTTTTCCCCTAGGTTCCTCTTTAAAGCTATGCTAGTTTGTACCTAAAGGGAAGTTTTCATGGTTCAGGTGTGGTGGGATGCTCCTGGTGGCAGAGGAGGTGAGGGGCTCCCCCAGACACTGATTTCAGGAATGGACAGCCTGAACTAGAAGTGCTGGGGGAAAACCCAACTCCAGAAAGGTTTATCCCTACTCTGCAACACAAAACCATCAGAGTGAGGATGATGGGTGATGCTGGAAATCAGGATGGAGTGGAGTTAAGACAGGAGTTTTAGAGGTTGAGAGTGGATGTCTGAGTTTGAGTGAGGAGTTTGTGCTGGGTTGATTTGGAGTTGGGCAAGGCAGGAGGGTTGAAATTAGGAAGGGGATGAGGATAGGCCACAGTGTTGTAATTAGGGTTGGTCCAAGGGATTAGTAATGGAATTGGGGTTGAGCAGAGACAGGAATGGGGAGTTGGGATCAAGATCAGGAAGGGAGTTAGAGTTGGGGACCAGGTTCATTCTGGGACTTGGAGGCCAGGGTCGTACCTGCTCGTTGCCCACTAGGTAGACCTTGATGTCAGGTAGAGAGAGGCCTCGTTTCTCACAGATGCCTGACAGCATGGCACGAATGGTGAGGCCAGGTTGGACCAGGGCCAAGGAGGCTGTGCCATCAGGCAGGTATACACAGCAGTACTTCCCTTGCCGGCTTTCGCTCTCACCTTCTGAGCTCCCAAGGCTCTTCCGATGGCTCTAATTCAGGGCAGGAGTGGTGGGGAGGTCATGTGTGTACATTCAAGGACATGCAGACAGGTGAGCTCACTGGGGTGCACAGGTGCATGTAGGCACACAGGCAGAAGAGCACACCTGTCTTCCTACAGGAACACATGTATGCTCAGCTAGGCACATGGGCACCCAGAGGGAGGTCCACCCCTGCCCCCCACATACACACACACACAGCAGCAGCAGCAAGGGGCCCGTTGTGATGAGGACAGGTTGAAAGTAAGGAAGCGAAGGAACTGGCTGTTTGGGGAGCCAGCGGGAGTGGGTGACAGAAGTGGGGAGGGTGTCTGGGAATGATGGCGGCCACACAAAGGGACTCCAGCCTGCACTTCATCCCCGTCAGCAGTCGGCTCACCTCAGATTTGCTGCTAGAGAAGGCGAGGAAGCCGAGGTCCAGACTGGCGGATGAGTTGAGGGAGCCCTGGGACTCTCGTCTCAAGGCCGAAGTTGCCCCCGTGCCAGCCAGTTCTAGGGGAGAGGGGCCATGAGCCGGGCCGCTCCTCCCCACGCCCACCCCTCTGCTGAGCTCCCCCCCCCCAGCCGTCGGAGCTCTCCTGCAGGGGTCTAACGTGGTTCGGGTTCCTGCAAGCCTCGCTACTGAGGGGGCTTCATGGACTTCTGGGGTCTAACCTGGGAACCAAATGACAGGGGGACAAGGTGGTCACAGGGACCTGCGATTATGTTGGTTTTCACAAACAGTGGGACAAGGAGGAGGAAGGGGTGTTCTGAAGGCTTGCCTAAACTCCTGCCCAGACTTTTTTCTGAGGTCCGCTCCTGCCCTCACCCCTGCGAAAGGACTTGCGGAGAGGGCGGCCCCCGGAGCCCTCCGCCAGCGGCAGCTGGCCCAGCTCCTCCACGCCGACAGGCAACGACTTCCCGGGCTTCAGCTTCGGCTTCTGCAGGCACAGGGGAGGCGCTGGCACCGGGCAGCCCCGCATATCTGCACCGCCCCCCCGCCCCCCAGCCTCCCCAGCCCCTAGTCCGCACCTTCCTGGTGGCGTCGGGGCTGCTGAGGCGTGAGGAGACAAGTTCTGGTAGGGGGCGCCTCTCCTCCTCCGCCAGGAGGCACTCGCGATACAGTGGGGATTTGACGAAGCGTGCGTAGCTGTCGAATTTCATCAAGTTGAAGATCTACAGGGCAGGCGCCGGGGCGGTGAGCCAGGCAGGGTCCTTGGCGGGAGGCGCAGTTGGCCTGGTCCCTAACCAAGGCGGCAAGCCCGCCCCGCCCACCTCCAGGGCTCAGGCCCCACCCCCTACTCGGGGCCCCGCCCCCACTCTTGTCCCACTTGCTTTGCGACTAGGCCGCGCCCCTATCGTTACTAGGCCCCGCCCCTAGCCCCTCCTACACCGCAGCTCCTACCTCGCGACAGCTCCCTGCCCCTGCATTTATTTTCCTCTGAGCTTACAACCAGATTTGCCCCGTTCCCATCCCACCGTGCCTTACCCCTACCCTACGAGGCACAGGCCCCGCCCTCGGACCTGACCCCCTTCTGCTCCTGCAACCCCTTCCCCAGGTCACGCCCCCTCACCTGAAGCTGCTGAGCCCGGAACATGTCCGGTCGGGGCTCGGCCAGCACCTCCTCACCGAGCCAGGCCTGCCGGTCGATGTTCACGGGGCTCAGTGCCTGGCTGGACAAGAACTCCTGGTAGATGTTGCGGGCCTCCCGAGCTAGCTGGGGCAGGAGGGACAGGTGAAGGTGAGGGGCACCGGCCAGGCACTGGTCCCACCTCTGTGCCTCTGCTCCCTCTTCCCCTCACCTGCTGGGTGTCGCTGGCAGGGATCTGCTGGAAGCTCTCGCAGGCCTTCCAGAAAGTCAGGTTCTCGGCACTGAACTCCTTCTTCAGGAACTCCTGTGGGTGGGAGGTGGATGGATGGTGGTCAGGGGTTGGATGGTGGTGTAAGAAGGAGAAGGCAGTCAATAGTGAGAGATCCAGTCAGGTAGATGACCAAAGAGGTTGGGACAGAGCCCCAAGGCCAAGAGACCAAGCCAGGCAGATAGCACCAGACAGACAGATGGAGCCAGATCCAGACACACAGAGAAAATGAAAGGCAGAGACAAAGACAGAGAGAAGCAAACTTCCCAGCTGGAAGAAGAGGTAAGAGGGTGCCAAAGAAAAGCTGTGGGGAAGGCAGCTGACAGAGGAGTCCCACTGGCCTGCCCTGAAGCTCTCTTCATGCCCCAGACCCCACCTGCCAGCCAGCCTCCCTATCCCACCCCAGGGCTTACAGTGAAGTAAGCCTGGCCCAGCGGGTCCTGCAGCAGCCGTTCGAAGGACAGGCCCCAGCTGGCCACAGGCTGGTCCTCGGTGGGGAAGGAGCCGCTGGGGCCACTGGGGAGGCTGTGGATGCTGAGGGAGCTGCCTCGGCCCTCACTTTGGCCCTGAGGCCCCGCCGTGCTGCTCAGCTCTACAGGGGGAAAGACAAGGGGAAGTGAGCCTGTGGCCCTCTCCAGCCCTTGGCTCAACCCCATCTGCAAATATTTTTACTGGAAAGATAGAAGGTAGCAGCGGTCTCCCCACCCTGTTTCCACAGATACCACCCCCCACCCCCAGCCCGGCTTCCTCCACATGCCCCATTACTTACCTCCATCTGAGACAGCCAAAACCTACAAGAGACCCAAGGTAGAAAATGAGAGTAGAGCCCAGGATGGATTCTCAAAGGACAGTTCTGGGCCCAGCCCTTACGCCTGGAGCTGTGTTCTCCTCTGCCTGCAGGGCCATGCTGGACATTCCCAGGCAGGTCACTGCTTGTTCAATGTTTGCTGAGGCTGTCCCTGGCTCCTCTTGCATCATGTACCAACCCCTGTATGTGGGAGCTGCTGCCTGGTACCCTCCAGTTGCCCCTGACTCCCTCCTCCAGCTCCTGCTCAGCAAGCCCAGGCATATAGAATGGTGGGTAGGAGCACGGATCCTGAGTCCTGTCTCTGCCACTAGCTGTTTGACTTTGGTCAAGTTACTTGCCTTTCTTCACCTGGAAATAGAGGATAATGATAATAATAGTAACTTACTTCCTGGGGCTGTTGTGAGGACCAAATCAATGTAAAGTATTTGCAGCATCTGGAACAGTGAGCAGCATGTGGTAAGCACTATGTCAATATTTGCTGTTGTCTTTGAGAAAGGAGAGGAGCCTCTGTAGCTGGTGATCTCCTTATCATAACTGTGTCCTCTTGGGGACCAGGGTCTCCCTTGGGTCCCAATGCCCTTGGGTAGGGCACAGGATGCTATTTTATAGTACAGAACAGTGATTCTCAGACTTCAGTGTGCATTAGAAACATTGGGAGGGGCCCACCTCAAGTGGTTCAGGTTCAGTAGGTCCAGGATGAGGCCTGAGATTCTCCATTGTTAACAAGTTCGTTCCTAGGTGGTGCTGATGCTGCTGGTCCAGGGACTACACTGCGAGTGGCACTGCCATAGGAGCCAACTCTATCCTCCCTCTGTCCCTCCACACACAACTCTGACTTCTCTGGGAACCCCAACCATTAGTGAAACAGAAAAACCCTCCTTTCAAAATGACTCTTGCTTGGTCATCTTACCTTCCTAGCAGCTCCTCCAGCTTCCTCGTCATCTCCTACCCCCGCAAGGTGGCCTCTACCCCTCCCTGACTTGTCCTGGGCCCTTTCTTCCACCCACATCTCATCAGCTCCAAACACACATAGCCAGCTTCCTGCCAACATCTCCGCCGCAATGTCCCATAAGCCCTTCAAACTCATCCAGTCCCAAATGGAAGCCACCTCTGCCACCACCTCAGCAGGGCACCCAACCACCTTCCCTGCATCTCATCTTTCTTTCCATCATCTGAGCTCCCAACACAAGGGCTTGCGTCATCCCTAACCCCTCTCTCCCTAGGAGAGAGGGGTTACATTTCACTAGGCCTTGTCATGGAAGCTTCCACCACCTGCCCCTCCTTGCCATCCCCACTGGAAGGAGCCCTGCAAGCCCCCCTCCCTCCAGGAAGGCTCTACTGCCTTCCTGGCTGCAGGCTCCCTCTCTGCTTCCTCCTTGCACTTGGGGCACTCAGGTCACACAGGTGGGCTGCAGCTGGCCTGTAGACATGTGAGACATTACTAATATCTTGGCTGCTGGAATGTTTTCTTTTTCTTTTTAAATTTAAAGAAGTTTCCCACATTTAAAAGTCAGGAGTTTTACAGAAAACCCCAGGTTTCTGTCTCCCCTTTATGACTGCTATGCGCCAACCACCCTGAGCTTCTTAACCAGCATGGCAACCGTGGCTGGTGCTAAGTAGCAATCAGTGCTTAGAAGGGCCTCAGCTCTCCTCCGAGGTCCCCAGGGCCAGTGTGTTGTATTTGTGTTATTTATGGAAGCAAGTACTTCCCAGACTGCGTGAGTTTGAATCTATGCTGTGTGACCTTGGACAGTGTACTTCACCTCTCTGAGCCTCAGTGTCTTCCTCTATACAAATGGAGCAAATACTGTAAGGGTTTCCATGAATAAATAAGTTAAACATATATTTAACTTGGGACATTCTCTGGCATGTGTAATATTCAGGGAACATTTTTACTGTTGTGTTAGTATTGGTGTCCAACCCTGCTACCACTTTTGACTTGGTGGGCCCTGCCACAGAGCACAGGGAAAGTTTTTGAAGAGCATGGCTGGTCCTCGGGTTGGTTCTGGCCTCCCCCTCCTGCCTTTGCTCTCCCCCACCTAACAGCTTCATCCGAGTCATCTCTCACAGCTTTAGGAGAAAGTCCCAACTGCTGGGGTGTGTGCGTACAATGAGTCCCTTCCAGCCTGCTCTTTCCCTTCCTGTCACCTGCCTGCCCAGGCTGCTCTCTCTGCAGCCATTCCCAGCCTCATTGTCACAGTCCGAGCCCTCCCCCCAGATATCTCTGGGGGCCATCCTGACTCCCCTTTCCCTGCCCCTCTGAGAGCACATGGCTTGGTCCAGCCACCCCCACGCCTCTCTCTAGCCTGCCCTCCCACCTGACTCAGCCTTCCCTTTGCTCAGAGTCCCCGTGGCTGCCGGGGCAGGCCAGGATCTAGAGAGGGCACAGATTACCCCACCAAAGCCAGCCCTCACTCCTATTTTGCTGTCAAATCGACTTTCTGTGTCTTTAGGTGGGACTAGCTTCCAGGTCCTCCCCAGTTCCCGCCCTGGGAAGCTGAGCAGATGCTGGGTTAAAACTGCAGCTCCGCCTGGGCCTGACTAATGAACACCTTCAGCCTCCCTTTCCCTCCTCCTCTCCTCTACCCTACACTTTATTAAATTTTTCTGTTTTTTCCTCACCCCTACACACTCCTGCTTCCTGCTTTGCTGTTTCCTCTGCCTGGTATCTGCTTCTGCTTCCCTTCCCAACAGCTCTCCAATCTCTGCCCATTGACATCAGTCTTCCCTAAATACCACCTGCCTAAACCCCTCTGCCCATCAAGCTTCTGCCCACACATATCTGGGCCTCTCTCCCCTCCCAGTCTGGCAGCTCCTGGAGGGCAGGCTTGGGTGGTAGGAGGGAACCAACCTGAACTCCCTTCCATGAAGCCCCCTCCTTGCCCAGGGCTCCCAGGGCCCTGAAGAGCCTTCCTTTGCCCTCCTTGGTGGCTCCAGCAACCCCCTCCCCCACCAGGGATGCTCCATCTCTGAACACCCCATCTCTGAGCCTGCAGTTCACCTTCCTAAGTCTCTCCTGCTCCACCAGTTGTCGATCTGTGTAGTTGAGGCCAAGACAGGATAGGGACAGACATCCAGAGGTGGGAGGGGCAGATGTAGAGGACTGCTCAAGTCCCACTCTGCCAGGGCAAGTGACCCCCCTTCTTTGGACCTCAGATTCCCCCTTGGTAGCATGCGGCTAGCTTTCCCAATTTGCTGGGGCTGCTAGAAGGGCAAAGAAGGCCCACACACAAAAGCAGCAGGAATATATCTGTCAGGGGCTTCACAGGCTCTGACCTGCCCAGGCTCCCAGGCCTAGGGAAGCTGGGCTGAGCAAGGCTGGCCTTGCCCCACCCTGGCCTGCCTGAGGAGAAGTGGTGCATGAATGGTGAGAAAAGGGGAAGAGAGGATGAGGAAGGGTGTGGTGGCCAGCAGCATCCCTGACCCATGGTCAGGCATCCTCAGTTTGCTATATTTTTTCTTAGAAAGTGGGCCCTGGAGGAGCCCCTGGTATCTGAGAATGCTACGGTGAGGGTGGCCCAGCATTTCCTGTGCTCCAGTTTTGACAGGCAGTCTTGAACAGCACATGGGCTTGCTCTCATTCCATCCTCATGTTCTGACCCAGTGCAGCAGCTTTTATTCCTCCTGTCTCTAAGGTGAGCAGACCTGGGCCCAAAGTCACACAGCTGTAAAGTGGCCAAGATGAAGTTGGAAACCAAGTGTGCCTGGCTCTGGGGACTGAGGTCTTCCTTCCACTAAGCTGCCTCCCAGGGTGGACAGCAGACATCCTGGGGGAGCTGGGAAGCCCAGGGCCCCAGTCCTTGGGCCACAGGTGGGCAGAGTCAATCAGGGGTAAAGGGCCCAGGGGCTCCTCATGAACCCTGACCCCTGGACAGCTCAGACTTCAAAGGGAAGGCTGATTTATTGAGTGTCTCCCTTCTGTGTTGGGCAGTCTGCACCATCCTAGTTTGGGGAACCCAAGGCCTGGAGACACCCACAGAGAATCCTGGGAGCCTGATTCCTTCAGTCTGAGTCATCCCTGTGGAGCTGACCCCAGACTTGGCCCCTCTGGGAGGCCACCTGTCTCTCAGCTGGTGCAATGGGCTCTGTCTTGCAGGTCTCCTTGTCAGGTAGGAAGGTTAACCATGCCTCCCAAGAGTGACAGAACTCGACGACTGCTTCTCCCAGTGTTCCCACACCTGGTTTTTCCCCACCCCATGCCCTCTTCCAACTGGCATGTCCTAGGGCTTCTTCGACTGCTCCTCCCAGTGTTCCCACACCTGGTCTTTCCCCACCCCATGCCCTCTTCCAACTGGTATGTCCTAGGGCTTCTTCCAGGCCATACAGCACCAAGTGACAGGAGGGGCTGATTCTCCCTCCCAGACCCCTCAAACTTTCTCTCTCCCTGACAAGCTGCTCTTACCCAGAATTTTACTCTGACATTTGTGCCCATGCCCTTTATGCCTCACTGGATTGGGAGCTGCTTGAGGGCAGGGGACAGGGTGATGGGCCTGAGTCTTAAGAGCCTGGGACAGGGCCAGGACAGAGCAGGCCCTATGAAGGGACTGTTGAATGAATGAGTGAACAAATGAAATGGCCGTTGGGGCTGTGTGGAAGCATCTTTGGGGGGAGGGCTGGGTGTCATCTCTAAGTGACAGGTTTCACTGCAATTGCCTGACATGCTGAGTGGCAGAAAGACAAGGCTGACAAATGAAGCTGCCTCCGCAGGGCATGACAGAGGGTAGGATGGCAGCTGGAGGAGGAGGGGGAGGACAGAACCAGGCAGCTCGGGGAGGTGGAAGAGCCCTGGCATTGAGTCAGACTAGCTGGGTTCAAATATGGTCCCCTCTATCCTGCTGGCTGCCCTCAGCAGGTCATTTATGCCTCTGAACCTGCACTGGGAGGTAATTCATGGAAGGAGCCCGATACCTGGCTCACAGGTGACTCGCTGTGCTCACCCCTATTGCTGAGAGTGGAGCATGGCCTCGGAAAGCTCCCAATGACCAGTAAGTGGCCAATCTGTGGCCCTTTGGATTCCCAGAGGTGGCACAGGACATTCAGAACAGGCCCAGGAAGGGCAAAGATAAATCCATGTGAGCAGGTTGCGGAGAGGACAGCTGTGGGCTTGCCAAGGCTGGGACGTAGCTCAGGCGACCTCCTTGCTCTGAATGACTTGGAAGGACAGAAGCAGAGCGAGTCTCTGGGCCCTTCGGCAGCCACCGGGGGCGGGGGTGTGCGGGAGTGGGCATGGTCCCACTTGCCAGGACACCCAAGTGCCATGCCCCTGGACTAGGTGTGTGAGGCCCACATGGTCTTGAACTATCAGTAAGGTTGATGCTAGAGAGGGAGGTGGACAACTGAGCTGACTTGGAGGGGCTTGCCTCTCTCCCACCCAGCTGGCCTGGGGCCGGGCAATAAAGAGAGGCTGGAAGAAGGAGAGATGAAAAGAGATCTTGAGAATCAGGAGGCAGGAGTGGGGTTGGGGGTGGCTTAGCTTCTTGGTGAGGCAGGGGAGCTTTGAAGAGGGGCTGTTCATGAAGGGGGTGGGGCCTTCACCATGGGTCAGGGACCTCATATTCATTATTCGACTTAATCATCTCAACAGGACTTTAAGATCTGTTGTATTCTCATTTTCCAGATGAATTAACTGAGGGTCAGAGAGGACCCCTTAGTAAGGAAGAACAGAGCTGCAACTGGAACCCAGGCCTCCCAAACCCATTGGCTTTGTTCCACAATACTAAGCTGGGGCCTGGTGGGAGGCGGGGACAGTCTAACCTTCCTGGGCTTGTTAGGAGGGACTTGGGACCTGCCAAATGATCTGGTATTCTAGGGAGAGAAGGGAAGCCCCGCACAGCATGCCCCATCTATTGAATAAATAAAGAAGCCAGCCCTCCCGAAGGCAACTCTAACCTAGGGTCCAAGCAGCCAGAGAGAAGGTTTGGGGGTGGGGCAGCCTCAGCCAGGGCATCCCAGAGCCCAGCTGCCCCTACTTTTCCTGGTAGGCCCAGAATAGAACAGACAAGCTGCATGGACCTGGCCTGACCCTGCTGAGCCACCCCCCCGCTGCTCAACGACCGCCAGTTCTGGCAGGGAGCCTCTGAAGCAGGTCCAGCTGTAGGGCAGTGACCCACTGAGGGCTGCCCCTTACCTGCCCTTGGGCATCAGAACATGGGGTGAGGAGGGAAGGGCTGGGGCTAAGTGAGGTGTGAGGTCTTGGGCCACTTGGGGGTGTGCAGGGGGCAGGGGCATGCCAGGCAGCCCCAGATGGTGCCAGAGTAGCAGGAGAGGGGTGGTGGGGGTTGGACCAGAAGCCTGTGCCCCCACTGTGCTCTGGTCTGATCCCCAGGGTTACCCCAGGTCCCCAGCAGGCCAGTGTGGAAGGTCCTGGGCTGAGGGCACTAGGTCCCACCGCCTGTTGTCTGTACCCAAGTTGCTCCACCAGCTACCAGCATACAGGCTCTTGCCGAGCCCTGCTGTGTGTGCTCCTGGGCTCCACCCTGGGTGTGCCCACCCCACCCCATAGGCCTGGCCAGGAGCCTACACTCACCATGCGCCCGTTGGGGACGCCCAGGTGCTTGGGCTTCCCTGGCATGCCTCCGCTGTTCACCGGTCCCCGCCACGAGGGGCACCCACCATGGGGACTGTGGGCAGCACGCCGCAGGCCAGAGCTTGCAGGGCGGCAGGCAGGCGCGGATAGAGCCCAGCTCCACTCCTGTGGGCCTTCACATCCTGAAACACCAGCTCACTACCTCTTTTCTCTGCCACAGGAAGTGTCTCTATAGAAACGGAACCACAGAAAGAAGTAAGGTCTAAGAGAGAGAACGCCTCTTCCTACACACATGTTCACACACACACACACACACACACACACTGCCAAGACAACCTTGCAGCGCCCCACACAGGCATCAACACATGGCAGAGGCCTCCGTGTACTCAGAGAGGAGCCCAGCCTGGTCTGGCCCAGCCCAGGGAGCTCCAAGGTCATGTCTGGGCACACAGAAGGGCATGCTCACACACCTAGACAACTCTGGACGACCTAGCAGAGGCTCCCATGGGCATGTGTATATATGAGTATATGTGTACCAAGTATCTACACTCGGACTTTACTCAGCACACACTTATCTCACTCCTGCTGTGTGTCGAGCATGTGCATATTCAGCACCCCTCCCCCAGGCAATTGTGCTCATGCAGTTACTACCTCTGTCCCCAGACAATTCCCAGGCATGTACCTAGATGTGCAGACAGATGGACATCTTGCATGTGTGGTCATGCGCATACATTAATCAAGTGTACATGTCATAAACACACAGGCTCTCCTTCATAAGGACCACCTGCTGTTCAGTCATATGTATTCACAGTCCTGTGGGACAGGTTCATGGGACAGGCACACCTGCACACAGCGTATGTGTATGCTCATATCTGCCCACCTGGGCAGGGGCAGAGATCAGGTACATCTGTCTCCAAAGGCACATGTACATGCTCTCTTTGCTCACATACACATTCCATCCTGGAAGAGCCCTGTCAACTGAAGATTGGCATCCTGCCCTCTCAGTCTGGCCCAGTCCCAAATGAACTTAGGTCTTTTAGCCAGAATTCTCAGTTCACCTCTTTCTTACACATGCACATTCCCACTACTTTATGTGTGGACTTAGGGCCCTCAAGTCACTCCCCACTCCAGTTTGGGCCCCTTTATCTGCAGGTAAATGTGACAACCTCTCTTTCATAGTCTACTGACTATATCTTCCCCCCTTCTAGGGCTGTGACCTGAAAACTTCAGTGGCAGAGACTTAGTCTTCACCATAAATTCATGTTTTTTTTCTTCCTGGGCACAAGGCTAAACTTTAATTTTCCTGGCTCCCCATAGTCAGATGTGGCCATGTGCCTAGATTCCAGTATTTGAATGTGGGTGGAATGATGTGTGCTGTTTCTGGACCAATGCTTTGAAGTAGTATGTATTCTCCACATTCTTTTTCCCCTTTAGCTGGCTGGATGAAGAAGACGACAAGGCTGTTGGGGATTGTAGAGCTACAATAAAGAAGAAACCTGGGTCTCTCTGCATTAGTGCTCAAAGGCAAGCCACCCATCAACCAGAAATAGCAGCCTTAAGCCCTGGCTGGTGTGGCTCAGTGGATTGAGCACAGACTTGCAAACCAAAGGGCCACTGGTTCGATTCCCAGTCAGGGCATATGCCTGGGTTGTGGGCTAGATCCCACAGTTTGGGGCACACAGGAAGCAACCACACATGGATGTTTCTCTCCATCTATTTCTCCCACCCTTCCCCTCTCTCTAAAGAGAAAGGAAAGAAGGCAGGAAGGAAGAAAGAAAAGAAAAGAAAGAAAGAAAGAAAGAAAGAAAGAAAGAAAGAAAGAAAGAAGAGCAACCTTGGATTGTTATATATGAGCAATAAATAAACTTCAAGTCATTACACTCATTAGGGTCTATTTGTTATAGCAGCTAACATTACCCTAGTTAAATCACCTCTTCATTCAGCCCTGACTCATCTCCTTCCAGACACCTTGCTCCAGGCCACCAAGACAGAGGATTCATTTAGACTTGGTGTGTGTATGAGGGGCTGCTTTGGGGCCTGGAGCATTGCCCCTGGTGGTTTTAATAAGGTATGTGACAGTGTGAATGTGCCTGTGAGGAGGCTGTAGAGTGTGTGATATGAGTGGAGACTGCCTGCCTGTCTACTGTGCCATGGATCTGGGCCTGGGCTTCAGAAGGGGCCTTACAATTTATAGGGTTTTCTCCTAAACAGATCTTGTTTGATCCTTACAACCTCTTTGTGATTGGTTCTCATTATCCCCATTTTACAGATCAGGAAACTGAGACTCAGAGAGGTGTGAGTTGCCCAAGGTTACATATCAAGTTCAAGATCTGCTAAGC